>CM076570.1:260981488-261381488 GCA_034641835.2 Pinus albicaulis
ATTGCTTCTCTATCTGAATCTTGTATTCGGCCCTTTTCCTGTGAAGTTTTACAATGACCACTCCCAACTTATCGACAAACTCTTCGCTAAATAGCTTATCCCAAGAATTAGCTGCCAGAATACCTGCATAGTTTTCCCTGGTGTCTTTGAAGGCCTCACATTCTAGAATGAAATGTTTTTCTGTTTCCACTTTTCCGGAGGAGCAAAAAATACACTCTTTCTTCCCACATTTCTTTTGGCCTTTTCCAGCGCCCTGTTTCACAACGGAGTTGATGAGAATTAGTCCTTAATTGAGCAATAAGAATTTTAGATCTCCAAGAAATATTAGCCCCTATGTACGCCTTTTGTTGATGGTTATGCGTGGGGTTAAACTCTTCCATGTAGTACTTCTTTCTCTCTAGCTCTTTCTTCCAAGTATGTTTGTGGAATTTATCCATAACAAAAGTTTTTATCTCTTTACTATTTGTAGGACACATGTTCAAGCAAATACCCCATTTACTAAACCATTTGTTATTTTGCCGCATCCAAGTCTTATGTCTTTTGCACAATCTGTCACTAAACACCACCTTAGGCCATCTACCCTCTTCCATTTGCTCAATTTTTTTCAGATACCTTATGACTCGCACCATAGCAATTGCTTCAATAGGAGCAGCCCCTGTTTCACTTAACAAGATAGCATAAGGAACTGCACTTTTAATTTTGAATCTGTTTGTAATCAAACGTTTCTGAATTTTCTCAATTTGTTTCCACTGCATCTTGGTTGTGCTGTTGGCCCACAGTTCACAACCGTAGAGAATCACCGGAATCACTAGAAGCCCAAAAAGAGTTAGAGTGGTTTTCCAGTCCCACAGCTCTGCCTCTCTACACCTATTTTGAAGAGCATAAAATGCTTTCCAACCCCCTAAAGTTCTTTTCTTTCTACAACCATCCCAACTTAAATTTATATTGAAGTCAATTCTGAGGTATTTGTAGTCCGCAACTTCTTCCAGAATGTTGCCTTCAAAATAGAACTTATGTTGGTTATGCTTTCTTTTGTTAGAGAAAACCACTACTTTCGTTTTGCTAATATTGACTTGCATCCCAACCCTTCTACAAAAATGCTCAAGGGAACGTAAATGCTCTTGCAAACCAAGAGCCGATTTAGCAATCAATATAAGGTCATTTGCATACAAAAGAAGCCTGATAACGAACTTGCTCAAATGGATACCGTCACCCCCTTGCGAATTTAGCCACTCTTCAAGTTTGTCAATATATAACCCAAAAAGGGTAGGAGACAATGAGCAACCTTGCTTGACCCCGATATCGCTTCTAAAACTTTCAGAAATGCCAGCTGAAGTTCTGATTTTGACTTTCACCTCTTCATACAACCTATGCACAGCTGCTCTCAAATGCTTGGGAACCCCAAGTTCCTCCATTCTGCCCCAAAGCTTATCCCTAGGAACCGTGTCAAAGGCTTTTCTGAAATCAACAAAGCAACATAAAACTTCTTCCTTTTTTTCCCAAACTTTTTCAATGATGTGCCTTAAAGTTATACAATGATCAATTGTGGAATGTTTAGGTCTAAAACCCGCTTGCCCTTTAGCACGTTTATCTCTTTCTTCTGCCCACTTGCTGATTTTCTTTTCTAACATGCTTCCAAATAACTTTGCAAACAAGGGGTTTATCATTATGGTTCTATAGTTGGAGGGATTATTGACGTCACTACTCTTGAAAAGAGGTATTGCCATACTAGTTGTCCAATCTGTGGGGAACCCCTGCTGTAAGATGTTGTTGAAAATTTTTGTGATGTGAGGTGAAAGAATTTTTAAGCCCCACTTTAGATACTCTGCTTGGAGTTCATCTAAGTCTTTTGCTTTTCCAACGCCCAACCTCTTGATACCCATCTCTACCTCTTGCACCGTGAAGAGTTTTGTGTCTGTGTTGACCAAGGGAGGAGGGTCAACCTTGGGATCCTGCTCATAAAGTTGTCTTGCATAGTCAAACCATTTAGAAGCTGTAATGTTGTTTTCAGTTTGTACCTTTTTCGATTGGAGCTCCTTCCAAAATAATTTGGGGTTATTTTTCCCGAGGAAGATTAGTTCTTCTCTCCTTGAAACCATGAAATCAGCTTTTTTCTTTTTTACTATATGCTTGTAAGCTTTGAGCTTTATGTTATCCGTGTTTGATTCCTTCCACCTTCTCCTTGCCTTTTTGCATTCCTCGTCAAACCAAGCATTAACCGGAAAACAATTTGTTTCAGACTTCTTAATTTTTGCTCTTTTTCACTCCGCAAGTGCGCTTTGAATTAAATGTGTTAATCTGTGACTATGAAGGCCATGAGATGGGATTTCCTCCTTCTTGAAGAGCCTCTCTAGCATTATTTTGAAGGTATTACAATTCTCTGGATTCAAAATAGTTTTTCCCTTTGGGGGATTTTGTTGAACACACTGATTTTTTGACCCTAATTGCTTCTTTCCAGTCCAAGAGAAACTTAAATAGATTGGCTTGTGATCTGATTTTAAGTCCCAAATTTGATCTCCAATCAACACTTCCTCCATTTTCTCACACAAACTATGCGAGCAAATTACATAATCTACTACACTTGCTCCATTGTAAGTATTGCAAGTGAAATTACCGGACTTTTCCCATCTAGTCAAGACTCAAACCATTACAAATGACTAAATCGAAGGCCCCACATAGCATAAGCAGTTGTTCTCCAAAGAGATTGCAGCCTTTATCCTCTGAAATTCGTTCCCACTGATGATTACTCTCTTCTGTAAGCCAGATAGGGTCACTGTCTTCTTTACAACAAAGAATGCTAGCTTGTTCACTTGCAGTTCTAGCATTGAAATCCCCCACCATAAGGACTTCACCTAGCTGAGAATATATTGCAATATCCGTTTTTAGGGCTGCAAAGGGATCTTTGTGGTCAAGCCCTCTACTTTTGTAGATTTTTGAAACTTGCGGCGCAAAATAGCATGCTGCAATTCTAATGTGATTTCCATTTTCTGATATTTTAAGCCAAACAAATTGCTTATTTGGGTCTTCTTTTTCTAGCTGAATGAAACGACCTTCTTTTTCTCTTACTAATACCATGATACCCCCATGCCCTTTGCCATTCCCTGCTGCCTTGTTCCACACTGCTATCTTCCAGTACCCTTCAAACAAAGGTGTCTTACACCCTTCATGCTCATGTGTTTCTATGAGGCAAATTATGTCTCTACCTTCCGCAATAGGCCCTAAACCAAGTCCTCGTCTCCATGGGTAACCCCTGCAATTCCAACAAACTAATCTTAAGGAAACCTGGGTAAGACTTGATTTCTATTTGTTTTGACATGCAAGACTCACAGTTGAGTCTTTATCCTTGCTTGCCCATAATGACCTTGCTTCCTCATTTCTTGCTAAAGAGTGTGTTGCCTCTTCTTTGTTATCATTTTGCTGCCTTGCTTTGGAAGGAGGTCCAAATTGCGCAATCATGGCTTTACCTTTATAAATCCATGCTCTTTTTCCCTCATCTCTTGCTGCCCTAACTTTTGTCATTTCATCCCTCCTTTCCTTTTGTTGTCTTACAGTTAAATCTTCTTCTAGAAAAAACCGAGAACCCCTTAAGAGTTGCTTCTTGCTTAGAATGATATCTTTATCACGCAAGTTGGGCATGATGACTTTTATGGGCCTGGCTCTCTCACCGTTAAGCTTACCTACTCTCCATGCTTGACATGTTTGTCCTTGCCATTGGAGCTTGTCTTTCAAGAAGTCTCTTGCAAGGTCAAGAGTACATTCATTTTTCCCATACTCCTTCACCCCTTTAATAATTATGTTTGTTGCTCTATCCAGTCTTTCCTTGCTTTCTCTATCTTGCATGTTGTTAACCTAAATGTTTGTTTCTCCTTCCCTCTTAGCATAATTGCTAATAACTTGAGCCCAAGTTTTGGAAAGTTTTGTGGGATCTCCTTTCCTCCCTTCTGTTGATGTTTCTTCATTGTTGTCTATTTGAGCAACTGCTTTCCCCTTATCCTGAGATGGCTTCGCATTCATCACCTTTGTATTCTCCACTGCAAATTTCTTCATGTTTTGCACCTCCGCTTTCATGCGTTGCCATTATGTTTTCCCTATTCGGAGAGCTTCCTGCAGTAATGACACTTGTTCCTTCAGAACTTTGTTGCTTTCTGCTAAAGCCTGATTTTCAGCTGTTATTATATGGATTGTACAATCTCTTTCCAGCGCTTTAGCTTCTACTACTTCCAACCTTTCTTTTACATTTAAGAGTTCTTTCACATAAAGATCAAATGACCAAGTGAGAGGTGTGGATGTGGGACTATATAAAGCATAATCATCACTAACTTTTTCTTTTCCTTTGGACTTGTTGCCACATGTTTGCGAAGAAGACTTGTTTGAATGTTGTTTCTTGTGAACAATACTCTCCCTTTGAGACCTTTTTTTCCTTGTCTGCTCCCATTTTAGATGAGTTAGTCTCCTTTTTAAAATGCCCTGATATTGTTTGGCATTGACCCAAACCCACTTCCCAGTTTTCGTTGATGAGGCAATTTTCACTTGCCCTATATCATTTGTTTCCACGGGTTCTAAAGTTTCTTGTCCCATTATCATGATGATATTAAGGGAAATCAAAATCTTTGCCCACAACTGACCCTTTGTTTTATGCTTAACTCTTCAATATCTGTTGGTCTAACCACTAAAAACTTGTTGCTTTGTCCTTGCTGCTCTGCCCACTGTCCACTGAAAACTAGCTGCTCTACCCTTGCTGCTCTCCGTTGATTTTCGTACGCCACCGATTCATCCGTACGACACCATATCGGTAACTATGCATCCATTCTACACGTCTATATTTGTTCGCGCCAATTCAAATTGTCGCCATCCATAACAGTGTGTTGCCCTACAAGTCGATTAAACCACCATTTGCAAGAAAATTAAAACAATGGAGCAATTGGAATATTGCAATTGTTCTAACCATAGGGGCGACCGTCATACAGATATAAAAGAAATAATCATAAGTGTTAATTAATCTAATAAATATATTAATAGTCGAAAGGTTTAAAAAATTAACAATTTATAATAAAAGAAGGGTATTTTATAAGGTATTAAAAGGTTATTATAATATAAAGTGACATCATATTGAAGTAGTGGAGGTATAGGAAAAATAAAAGTTACACGAATTTCAAGAACTATATTATTAAAACAAGAACTATATCGTTTGAGTGGGCTTAATGGTTAAGAGCATGGGTTTCCTCCTAAAAGGGTAGAGTATATATGTGGTATAGTATGTTTGCTTTCGTAGACTTAACATAGCAGGTAGACTTAACATAGCAGGTAGACTTAGCATAGCAGTTAAAATTGCGTGGAGGTGGGTCCCTTGTCCCACAAACAAGGGAGTCTCATACACCAAGGAATCTATAAATTTACTCAAATTTTATTAAATAAAAAAGAAACTATTATATTCAGAAGAAGTGGGTTAGAAGTGGGTTATTTTCATGAGAATACTAAAAATCAAGATATTATTCGACAAAATTATCAACAAAGTAAAATGGATGGTGGATGGAAAATTAGTAATTATTGGATGGATAAAAGATTAGAAGTTATTGGATCTCAACTCTTTTGTCTTAGGTGTAGTCTTTTATATTTTTATTATTTTTATATTTTGTTTTCTTTCGCTCTTAGTTGTTTCTGTTTTTTTATTCTTATTTCCCTTCTTTGGTTTTCTTCTCTATATTGTCTTTGTTGTTTTAGATTTAATTGGTCTCCTACACTGTTTGGTTTGTAGTTATTTTTTTTCTCTCCCCTTATTTATTATGTTTTAATTATATTTAACTTGGCCTTTCTTTTCATTAAAATTCATTTTGTTTCTTAAAAATTTATGACCCTAGCAACTTTTTATTTTCATTCATATTTATTTTAGATGTTATTTTTAATTATTAATTCCTTCGTTGATTCCTTTATTCATTATTATTTTATTTTTAATTAAATATGTTTTTATATTCCCCTTTTTATTCTCTTCTTTTGATTTTATTTTCTTGAAAATTATATATTAATTGTATTCATTATTTTCTTATATTTTTTTTGAAATAATCTTTTTCATTTGATTACATATTATTTTATTTTCTTATTCATATTATTTTGATATCTATATAAGAATTTTTTTTATGTGTTATTCTTTTATTTTTAATTAAATATTTTTTTATATTCTCCTTTTTATTCTCTTTTTTTAATTATATTTTCTTGAAAATTATATATTAATTATATTCATTATTTTCTTATATTTTTTTTTAAATAATCTTTTTCATTTGATTACATTATTTTATTCTCTTATTCATATTATTTTGATACCTATATAAGAATTTTTTTTGGAGATTCATTATGTGTAATATTCATAATATTTATTGATTGAGTTATTATTATTTTACTATTGTATGTAATATTTATTGGTTGAGTTAGTATTAACAACAACAATCTTTAGATTTTTTCATTCTCTGTAATATTTATTAATTTAGTTATTATTATACCAATAACCTTTAAATTTAATCTTTTCTTTTTTTATTATTTTTTTCTTTTTATTTAGATAGAAAAAAACATATTTTTTCAATTTAATCTCTTTCTTTTTTATTATTTTTTTATTTTTATTTCCATACCAAATAAAAGATACATAAAGTAACGATACTATTCCTATTATTCTTAATTTATAAATTTGGTGGTTTCAATTTTTGAGCCATTATTTTTATTCTTTTTAATATTGTATTCCTTAATTTCTAATTTAAAATTTTCTTTTTTATTGCTACTTTCATTCATTTCTAATTATTCTCCTTTCTCTTTTAACACTTTCTTGACTTTACGTAATCTTTAAAGTTCAATTTGAATTTAATATTATTTTCGATCCGTTTGTATTTGAATTTTAATATTATTTTCGATCTGTTTCTATTACTTTCTTGTTAATTTTAATATATTTTTTTGTATTTGAATAATTGTTTGTGTTTTCTATAATGTTTCTTTTTAATATTATAATATTTATTTTTATGTCCGTCTGTTATGAATTAACCATTGCATTTCTACTATATTCATTTGTTCAATGGATCCTCCTATCCATTTTTGTCTTTGTTATTAAACAACAATAAGTGGTTCGAAGTCATCAACTTAAAAAACTATGTGATTTTTTCTAAAAGAGACTTTATATAAAGCAAAATGGAGTCCATCATTGACGAAAAAATAATGGAGTTTATAACCAAGGAGAAAGGATGATTTTCAAAAACTTCATATATATATATATATATATATGCTTCAATATTATTTAGAATTAAGGAAACTCTTAAGGAAGAAAAATTATTATTTCTATTACTCTCGACCAAAATTATTATTTCTATTAATCCTAGATTCGCAAACCAATTGGTGATTCTCGAGTCAAATATAATTGAAAAATTAGGCCACTAGGACACAAAAGACAAACAATTTATAATTAAACATTTGGGATTATATATTTATATCGCAATTCTTTGTTAGATCCCCATGGAGCGATCAGAGTGACATTATTTTGGGTTCACATAGAATCAATAGGATCCTTCATCTTCAATATGAAGAAGAGGTTTTTCACATTTTCTTACAAGAAGAAAAAAAATAACACTATAAGACATTACATTCAAAAAAACTAGAAGACATAAAAGATATCTTAAAAGTAATTTTTCAAGAACACCAAAAATCAATTAAAATATGCAAAAAGAAGTTGACAAAATTATCGTAGACCAACTTATGGGCCACATTGAAAAATTACTTACGCAAATTAAGAAGCTTAAGAAGGACAAGAACTTGATGGAAAACAAAGTACAACAATTTATCAAGAAGGAAGTATCAAAAATTTTAGATATGGAAATTCAAGTTGAAGAAAAGGTAACAAATACAGATCTCGTTAACCTCACAACTCAGTCAAACTCAAATCTAATTAATGTAAAGACATATTCAGATATTGCAGTTCAAATGATCGAGATTCCAAGAGAAGATCAAGTAACCAAACCAGTAACAACAACATACAAAGAAGATCACATGCCAAAAAAAAGTAAAGAAAATGCTACATGTACATTAAAAAAAAAACAAGATACAAGAACTTTGCATCAACACACAAATAATAAGAGCAAATATCTCAACCATTCAGTACATATCACTCAATACATAAACAATAAATTTATGTTTCGAAGAATGTCGATGTCAACACAATTAAGTCTTATGACAACAATTCATCTTTGGAAGCCTATACGCACAGAGTTCCACAAAAGATTGATTTGAGATGCTTAGATCATTCCACAATCAAATAATTATGTATCACAATCAAAAGTTCATATCATCTTGTAACCATTGAGGATGATAGCTACAAGAATTTGAAAAGATGTGAATATATTACAAGACAGAAAAAGATAACACGTATTTCCATCCATATTCTTTGAGTACAAAGCATTTCTAAAGGGGAAGTCAATGTTATGAACATAAATATGTATAAAATAATAATAACAATAATTAATATTTATAAAAAGACATGTCTCAAAAGACATAATTGTTCATGCAAGGGCATCCCACAAAGGAATATATACAAGGCCCTCATTTGTATCAGCATATCATAAATTGTGTATTTAAATATTTATATATAAATATTACTTATCCTATGATATTCTCATATTCCATGTATTCTGAATATGTGTGTGATAACAAACTTTGTTCATATCATCTAAGAAATTACAATTATTATATTTTATGACCCTTTAACATATCTATGACCCTCAAATCCCATTAAATTTATTATGAACCTCTTATAAGTTTGAGTTTCATTGCATTAATAATATAGGTGTTCCACGGGGATACGTCCCCCAGGGTCGGGTAAATGCACCCCTCACACCCAAGACGAGGGGACGTCTAGGGGTGTGTTTCCCCATGCACCCCTTTTAGGAAGTCGTGGGGAGGTGCAGGGGGTGTGTTTCCCCTACGTGGGGGACGCGACTCCTCAAAAGGGGTGCTTCTAGGCATCCCCCTCGAATTTGTCTAGTAACACTTAATATAAAAAAATGAAAATTCACGTATTAAAACACTTAAAAATAAATAATAAATAAAACAAAACTTAAAAATAAAAATAAAAAATAAAACAAAATTAAAAATTAAAAAGTTAAAACTTACCTAGGTTAACTTACCTATTCATTTCCCAAATTCTCTTCTCTGTCGTCGAGCTTTGTTGAGTGCTCTCTTGTCACCATTGAGTTGTGCTCTCTTGCCTGCCGTCAAGTTGTGCTCTTTTGCCGTCGTCGAGCTCTGCTCTCTTACTCGCCATCGAGTTCTTCTAAAATGATGGATGATGAATTTAATTTTTAAATCAATGTAAATTATAGAATGATGAATGATATGGATCAATGTATTTGAATATTTCATTATTCAATTTTATTATTCAATCTCATGGTATGGATGAATGATGAGTATGTCATATGAATGATGTATGTATTAAAATAAATGATGATAATGGATCAATGTATGTCATTATTTAATTCAATTATGAATTTAATTTTATGTGTGGATCAATGTATTACTATTAGACTATTTAGGGTTTCATTATTTAAAATGAACTTGAATTATATATATACCTCGACGTTCCCCGCGCCCCTGAAATTTCCCTAAAATTTGAGGGTACTCCCACACATCCCCCTTGAGCATCACCCCGCACCCCCGTCTCTCTTGTCATCAAAATCTTGGTTGAAAGTTGGTTTATGTCCATTGTAATCTCTAACTACGTGTAGGGCAGCTTGAGAAAATGCATGATGTGGACACCATTTCATTCCAAAACATTAGCATAATGTCTCAATGGGTTGTGGAGAAACAGATGTCTATTATGGGGAGGCCCCTCCATGGTTAGAGGAAGAGAAGGAGAAACAACAAGCATAGGGGGCACAGAATGTTGACCCACAGCCATTATGAAAGGAGCACCTTGACACCAAGGAGGGTGATGTGGCAGCCTCAATACCAACTTCTACAACAGATACATTGACCAATTTAATTGCCTTCAAACAAATGGTGCAGGACCTTCTAGTCGCATATGAGAAATTACTTTTTGTCATAAACGAGGGAGAGAAAATTGATAGCTAGTTGCTAGATTTGTCATTGTAAATGACTCATAATGTTGAGACTTGATATACATTTATATATTTTTTATGTCATTTTGTATTGGTTGCCCATTTTTGAGTCCTTGATTGAACTATTATGAGAATCAAGAAAAAAATATCAACTTTGATGTATCAATAATGATTTGGCATCTACTACATCATATATATATTGGTGCTTTTTCCATATCTAAGTGCCAATGTGCTTATTTGATGTTATGCTAGGTTTACAATTAAAAAAAAGATGAAAAAATTAATTTAATTTTGTATTTTTAATGTTTGTCAATTTATCATATGTTTTAATGAGTCCTAGACCCTTGAAAATTTGTTGCTGATACAGACTTTTTCAACAATGCTAAATAGGATAGAACTCCCTTTAATTGCACCGTCTATACATGTGGATGTGTGCCTAGCCATGTCAAACAATTACAAGTACGAATAAAAAACTATCCTCGGAAAAACAGGCTTATTAAGCAACTTGAACAATATATCAAAGAAAGAAAAAACGAAGTGAAGGTTTTCTTAATGTTATTAAGAACTTAGGATATAGGAGACCTTGAATTGCCAAATCAGCAAGATATCATAAAAATTAAGGTGGGGGATTAAATAGAGAAAGAAAGAGACCAGCCAATGACCAATTTATAAGTTGATGGAATGCCAAAAGTTGTCGTCTTTCAGCTCTGTGAGCAGTGGATATCCACACCATCCCAGATGATAGCATCACCAAAGATACCTGTAATCTTAAACGGTTAAGGAAAGATATAACAAAAAATAGGATTACACTGAATAAAGAAAATAATAATGTTACAAAGCACTTATAATTACTTGTAAGTAAAATAGCTTCCATGATCCATCCATCCTGTGTTTCAACCCAGAAACAATAAAGCGCCAAGCATCTTGTCCAGGAAGCATACAATCAAACAACCGAGCAGCTGATGCAATTAAAACGATAACAATCCCACTTCCAACACTGCAAAATAGTACACAATGTATAAACATGGGAAGAATACAATCATCTATTAGAAAATACGAGGATTTCTAGTTATAATGCAAAGATTATATGTCTATGTCATGCCTACAGCAATTCCACAACATGGATATAATAATGTGAAAATCAACTTAAAAAGAATACCATCTAGAGTGCCTGATACCATTTAGCTCATTTTCAATTTTACACTGTTTACAAATATCACTTGTATTCTTTGAAGACTCTTTTAAAACTGTTGTGCACTTTTTCTGTTGAACAGATCTTGTAAGGAGTTGTTTTTAGTGCGACTTTTTTAAGTTTCAAGTGCCAGAATCCGGTGAAAAAATTTGAGGTAAAATTTTGATTTATGTTATTTAAAATGGTTTTTTGATTTCATATATGGATTCAGCACCCTAAAAAACCTCTAGGGCACTTCCATTGTGCAAGGTTACCCATCAAAATTCTGTTTTCAATAAATTCCTGCCGGATTTTAAAGAAATTAGACCGCAAAAAACCACCGTAAAACCCTTCAAAAACTCGCACTACAGACAACTCGGATCTTGTAATACTCTCTTCACAAAGATTGAGAAATTAAAAACCAAAAGTGAAAAAAGCACACATTCCCGTGCTGGAATAAACTGTTGTGTACAAAAGCTAGATACATTCTCGCTATTGTTAAAAATGAATACAAATGAATAAAAATGATGTGAAATATAAACTTTATTGAAATGTGTAAAAAGAAATACAAGTACATAAACAATAAATGCAAGCTACCAAATAAGTTCCAAGAAAAGTGGGACCATAGCAACACGATAATCAAGGAAATTCAAAGAATGGGAGCATGAGAACCCAATAACAATGGGCATCATTCTGTGCTAAAGGAAGAACAAGTTCAAAATACCTGAGCCTGTTTACAGTGAAACAACATAGTCCAAAGCATTAATTGGGTGTATGAATTCTCGAAGGAGAGTGTGTACCAACCATGGTATTAAAAACCGGCTGGTTTGACCCGAAAACTGGTCAAATCGGCCGGTCAGGATGCTTGCCGGTCCAAACCGGTCAACAAAATCGATCAGACCTTGCCTTTGACCTTGAAATAGTGGTTAACCGGTGCTAACCGGCCGGTTTATGAGATGGAACCACACACAGCCAGAGATGGGTTTGAGGGCTGATGTGGAGGTAAGGGGAGGGTTGTTTCCCTCCAAAAACACCCTCCCCAATCTTTTATAAGCAGGGGCAGCCTCTCCTTTGTCTCACACCATCTTATTTGATGTTTGTGAGTTTGATTGAAAGCCTGGAGAGTGTTGAGTGTTTGCCGAAGCAGTGATCTTGGAGGCTTGGAGTTGGAGTTGGAGCTATCTTAGAGATAGTTTGGAGCTGTCAATAGAGTTGGCATCTTCAAGAGGACGCTAAGGAAGCTAGTTTGCACTGCCAGATAAGGATTTTCACTTGAAAAATCCATCATTTCATTGTTGTTCATGTGTTTATTTTCTCATGTGTTTAGCTATGCTATTGCTTTCAAATCTCTAGCCCTATGCTATCAAATTTTTTAAGTTTGAATGTGCATTTTGTTTCGTAAATTTAGCCTTAGTTGTCCATTTATCTTAGCTGCAATTTTTTTTAAATGGCAGATTTATTTCCAAATTTCAATTATTTCAAGTCAAGATGGCTCCAAAAACCAAGGACAATGCATGGGCCCATTGTGATGTGGTTGATGGAAAGATGATATGCAAATTTTGTGAAAAATGTATTGGAGGTGGGAGTATTCTTAGATTGAAACAACACTTGGCTGGGATAAGAGGCCAACTAAAGCCATGTGATGCACCTAATGAACTGATAGGTCCGGTTAGGGCAGAATACCTTGCCAAGTTTGAAAAGTTTGAGGAGACTAAGGCTAGGGAGAAGGCCATCCAATATGAAATTGCAAGGAAGAGGGAACTAATACATATCATGAGACAGAGTGGGTATGATGATTATGAGATTCAAGACTCCACTTCTATCCCTTCCACCAATGACCCCTTTCACTATGTTCCTCCTGTTGGCCTGGGCCAAAAATCAAAACCAACAAAGAGACCCAACCTCCAGAGTTATTTCTCATCCACTGCTAATCCCACAGCCACTTCCTCCCAGCCAAGTCGTCAACCCACTTTGGATCAACATTGGAAAAAAAATGCAAAGAAACTTCTTATCAATACATTGCTAGTTGGTGGTACGATTCAGATATCCCATTTAATCCTTCTTGCTCACCTTATTACCAAGCTATGTGGGACTCTGTTTTAATTACAGGAAAGGGCTTCAAAGGCCCTACTGTGCATGACTTGAGGGGAGCTCTTTTGCAACAAGAAATTTGTAATATTGATGAGTATTTGGCTGAATATAAAGAGTCATGGATCAAAACAAGTTGTTCCATAATGTCAGATGGATGGACTGATGGAAAGAACTGCACTATCATTAACTTCCTTGTTTCTTGCCCTCGAGGAACAATGTTTTTGAGATCAGTTGATGCATCTGATAAGGTGAAGGATGCAACACTTCTATTTGAGCTTTTGGATGAGATTATTCAGGAAGTGGGGGAGCAGAATGTTCTGTAGGTCATCACAGATAATGCCTCAAACTATGTTCTTGTTGGAAAGATGCTTGAGTCCAAGTATAATACCATATTTTGGACTCCATGTGCTGCACATTGCATAGACCTCATGCTTGAGGACATAGGCAAAGTGGATTGGGTAAAAAACACTGTAGAGCATGGCAAGTGCATTACAAAATACATTTACAACCACTCATGGGTATTGAGCCTAATGAGGAAAAACACTGAGGGCAAAGAGCTTGTTAGGCCTGCCATTACGAGATTTGCAACTCACTTCCTCACGTTGCAATGTCTCAATTCTCAACAGAAAAACCTGCAGAAAATATTTTCTTCTGATGATTGGATTGAATCCCGGTGGGCTCGTAGACAAGATGGAAAAGACACCAAAAAGAAAGTCTTTGACAATTATTTTTGGAAAAGGTCTTCAGAGCTGGTAAAAATTACTGAGCCCCTTGTTAAGGTGCTAAGGATGGTGGATGGGGAAAAGATGATAATGGGATACATTTATGAAGCTATGGATCAGGCAAAGGAGCAGATACGGGCAATTTACAGGGACAGGTTAGCTAAATATGGCCGGATATGGGAGATCATTGATAACAGATGGAACAATCAACTCCATCATCCCATACATGCAGCTGGGTATTTTTTGAACCCAAAGTATCATTCTAAAGCTCGGCTAGGAGATCAACAGGACGGGGAGGTTAGATCTGGATTGATTGATTGCTTGGAGCGCATGGTCCCTAACCGTGCAGACCTTTTGGAAACACATAAACAACTTACTCTTTTTAGTATGGCAGCTGGTACCTTTGGAAAGAACTTGGCGAAAATGGCAAGAGATGTGGATCAACCAGGTAAGCAATTCCAATTTTTCTTTTCAAGTTAAATTGTTTGTAAATAAGTGATGAAATGAACTATGTTACTAATGAATGTCTTTTTATTTGCAGCACATTGGTGGGAGTCATTTGGCGGCCAATGTCCTCAATTGCAAACTTCACCCAAACTTGCAGTGCTTCAGGTTGTGAGTGCAATTGGTCTGTTTTTGAGCGCATACACACAAAGAAGAGAAACCGTTTGGAACAGAAACAGTTAAATGATCTTGTGTTTGTGCAATACAACCTTCACTTGAGGCAGAACCAACTGATGAGCAAAACACCTGATCTAGATCCCATTGTGTTGGATGATATTGATCCAACATCAGAATGGGTGGAGGAGACTGAAGATCCAATGTTTGAGGCAGATTTTGATTTTCATGCAGCATTAGCGGGTGGTAAATTTGAAGCAGATCTGGTGGCACCATCAGACGGAGACCCAGGATTGGTAGCTACATCAAGGAAAGGCAAACAACCAATGGAAGGCACTAGTCATGCAGCTCGAGTAACTCGTGCTTCCATTAGGTCCACTTCTATTGTTATTGGTGGCAGTGGTATTCAGGTTGCAGATGACCCTGAGGCTGAGGCATCCTTAGACTCTGATCCAGATGATGTCTATGCAACTGCCGATGTTGATCCAGTGTCTAGTAGCAGTGATGAATTTGATGATTGATCATGATTCATGTGTAGTTTTGTATTAGGCCCATGGCTTCATAGCTTGTAGCATTGTTTTTGGACTTTATGGGCCATTTGGAGCC
The DNA here is from genome assembly GCA_034641835.2 of Pinus albicaulis. Lineage (NCBI taxonomy): Eukaryota > Viridiplantae > Streptophyta > Pinopsida > Pinales > Pinaceae > Pinus > Pinus albicaulis. The sequence continues at coordinate 260,996,779 of CM076570.1, forward strand.
TCATTGGAGCTGTATTTTTCGATGATATGTATTGCACTCGGTGCCATTTTGATATATTCACCTTTGCATGGTATATAAATGACCAAAATTTGCATATTTTGTCTCTATTGGCTTTGAATCATGGTTGCAAATCTTAAAAATAGTTTTTTTTATTAAAAAATAATTATTTAATGTAATTTTTTTAAAGCCAGTTCATTTAGACCTGACCAGTACCGGTTAGACTGGTTCTGGTCCAGTTACCGGTTCATTAGGTCCACTGGTTCCGTCACCGATTCCGGTTTTTAATATTATGGTACCAGCAAACCAAATGAAACTCAAGTTTATGGAGGCAAAGTGATAGTAGAAATACACAAAATCTCAATAACTCTGCATTTCTCTTGAATGTAACTCCATTAGAGTGCAGAATATATTGTTTTTCTTGAATAGGAAAGTTTTCCAATATTTGGTTCTCTAGGCCCTAGGGCGATCTCTTGTGCCAATGGTGTCATCCATTGCTCTGTTGTTTTATTTTATTCAATTGTTTAGATTCCATTGCTTTAGATTATTAAAATAAGAATGAAATGATTAATGTACTTCTAGACATTGAAGTGGATAGAAGCAATAGTATTTCAACTTCCATCAGGTCAATTCTCTTAGGATATGTTGTGACAATATGTGCATTGGGATACCTAGGCCAGATTATCGATCATATTGGTATCGAAGAAGGTTGAGCCTTGTTTCAGCGGTATGCCAACCCAATGAAAGAAAAAATGAGAAGATGGATTTTTACATCTAATGGCGCCTGAAATCAAGGATCATTGGTATACTAAAGCTGGATTATGGATCATATTGGTATTAGAGCAAGATCCTTGGCTTTACAGTTTTCAGGGGTATTCTAACCCAACAAAAGAAAAAACAGGAACATGGATTTGACATCCGTTGGAGCCTAAAATCAAGAATGTTGGTGTTTGTAACATTGGAAGGTATTCTGCATAGGTCAAGTGTCTAGCATGCAAGAAAGAGTCCTCTTTACGTGTTTGTTCAAGAGGAGCAAGTATTACGATTTCTTTCGTAGGTTTTAACTTAAGAAAAACACATTAATTAATTTATTGATTAATATTGGCTTCACAGCTACGATGCAGCTTCATAATTCCGTCTTACCCTGTAATTGTAGAAACCCTAACAAGAGAGAGAGAGAGGCCCAAAACTTCGAACTAGTTCTTCTTCTCCTTCTTCATCCTTTTCTAGCTTCGATCTTAAGGAGATAAAACTTGCTTGAGTGAGTGTCCAGACTCCAAATGAGGTCAAGTTCCTTCTTATTTATAGGCTTGTGAGGGGTACGAATTCCTCTCTTTAGGAAAACTTGATCTCTGTGCCATGAAGAGGTCTTGGAGGGTCTTTTGTCTCTATTTTCACTCAAATAAATTTTCTTTACAATATGTAACATGCCCAAATGGGTCTTCAATACATGACAATGTCTCAATTGACTTTATAACAAACCTAGAAGTACTCAATGAGTGCTTGACCTAAAAATAAATTTCCCTTTACCATGACACAACCCATGCGTCAAGAATAACAATAATAAATTTATTTTTCTCTTTTAATTAAATACAGAAAATCATGATTACATATGTCATTATGAAGACCGAACCTAGTTACATATTTCAACACTCCCTCTTAATTAGGGAGGTATTCATAATCCATACAAGGTACTTGACATTCTCAATCTCAAGAATTCTCATAAGAAGAGTCGGATTGGTAACCCATCCATTTAGCATCATTTCATCTAGCATTGTCACATAGCAAGGCTTTCACTAACAGCTCTATCTCTCCAGAAGATTAGAGCACAATGTTGGCGAGACCAATGACTAATAGACACCATCATCATTGTCTCTCAAGGAGCATACCCCACCCAGGTGTTCACAAGATATGTCCTTCCAGTGTAGAAATTGAAGACTTGTCATGTTTTCAGGTCCGTGTTCAATGCATTAATAGAGGCTTTTGTATTCCTTGGTTCCGCAAAAAATTTCTATTTCCTATTGTTTAATGTATCGGGAAGAGACCTATTCTGTCTGATACTGATGATTTTCCACTAATATTTTCATATACTAGAGCGCAGAGGTTGAAGGGATTATCATGGCAGAGTTGGTATACTTGCAGGTATCTTGCAGTGTTGGATGATGGTTCTTTGCTTTGACTAATGAACAAGGGAAGAGACTAAGCATAGCTTCAGCGACAGATCTTTATGATCATGTAATGACAGAATATAGTGGTTGTTTCATGATGATCTTGCATGTTAAGGGGCAATTGTGCATGTTACTATGATGTGTGTATTTTGTTGTGAGGTCGATGAGACTAACATATTAAATACTACTGGGGTTACTCATATTGTTGGGGTATGCATATGTCGCTGCTAATGCATATGGAAGAACAAGGTAACAAGAAAACTTGTAATTGATGAGCACTGGACTCAGAGAGGGCAGAAAAGACCAGCCTAATTAAAGCATTTTTTGATCTACGAAGACAAGAATCATGTTGTGACTTCCAAGATGGCTAGAGGTCTTGAAAATTGATGTTAATCTGAATCTATCAAAGATGAGCTTGCTTTGTATGCTTCTAACAAGTAGAGGAGGACCTCTATACCTAGTACAAGAGGGAGTTGATTGAAGAATCTATTAAATTTTGGCAGCTAGGGAGAAATTCCCTAGCCCTCTCCTGTCTTCGAAATTCTCCAAGTTGGCCCAAATTTAATTGGAGGAAATAACTTACTTTTGAAATTCAAATTTGAAATAAACTTAAGTTCGACCTCCATCAAGTCATGTCGGCCTCAGTCAAAAGATGTGACCCTTCGGCGCGTCAAAACAACTATAAATATAATCTTGAGTTGACCTCCCAAATGAGATTTTTTTTTTTCGGAGGACAGGTTTTTTGAGGCTCATATGGTACTATTTTGAGGCAAAATTTCACTTATGTTCTGAGACAAATCTCACTTATGATCTGTGGCATCTTTGCTTGGTTAGCACAGAGACTGAATTCGCATGGCTTGGCACAGGGTCTTATCTTCGCATGACACGGTCTATTAATTTCGTATGGCACAAACCATTGCATGGCACAGAATCTAACTTTCACTTGACTATGATATATTTGTTATGGCTTCATGGTTATCTCTGTATCACAGTCATAAAACTTTGTTGGATGATGACACTTCCACATTATATGGATTCATCGTTGATAAGGTTCTCACGCTCAGCACATTATGTACGGTCACGCTCTTTTGCCATCACTCGAGTTTCTCTCTATATATATAGATGAGTCTTTGTACAGATGGGTCTAGGCACTTATAGATAGACATGATCTCGCACAGCAGTCTCTGCATGCATGGTTTCGGAAAGTGGTTTTATGTTGGTCTCAGACAATGCTACAGGACTGTATGTATACAATCTCACTACAGCACAATACATGTATGGCGTCATCACTACAGAACAGTATATATGATCTTGCTGTAGGACAGTATATATATGATGATGATTTATACATGGTCTCGATATCACCAAGGCATTATATGGTTGATCTTGACATCACTCCGTAGTATATCTCTGCGCTACATGTATGATGGCTCCAGAGTATCATCTGAGGAATCACAATTGCATGGCATCGTTCTGTTGGTATTTGGCATCGCATGGTCTCATGGTATCGCACAGCATATGGTATGGTCTCTCGACACATGGGCATTGCACAGTCTCATGGTCTCTCCGTATATGGCATTGATCTATATTATTCTACAATATGATCTACGTATAAGTACAGTGTATGGGCAATACTGATATGGCATCACAGTATATATGACATAATGGTTATGTTGGCATCATACTAATATTGGCATCACAGTTATGTTGAGTATTACAGTTAGCTCTACAGTTTAGCACTATTGTTGGCACAAGTTGGTATTACATTTGCATCACTTCAGTTGAATCATTACACTTGGCATTGCAATTGTGGATGGGAGCATTTGATATTCCCTGGCATCTTCAAGTTATATGCAAAAACCCTATCTCCAATGGAAACCCTAATCATCATATAGATACATATATACAGTCAGCATTACAAGAAGTATTGGTATATGTATAGCATCCTTGCAGTCCAGAGGCAGTCAAAGTATTTTGGAAAGTTATGTATGTTAGTATCATATGAAAATTCTGGTGATGAGGCTTCTTTAGAAACGAAGTTGTGAACAAGTCATGGCCATGGATATTATGTTGACATTTGTACATTGTACCTCTCTGACTGAACTTTCGATGACAATCTAATACAAGAAGAAGAATTAAATTCTGGATTTTCGCCTTTGTGGGGTTTTGTCATGGTCTCCGACCAATCCATGTGTCTCTATGTGTGTGTGCTTTTCTTCTGATGTTCCTTTTAGTTCTGCTCACTCTTGATGATGTTGTTCATTCTATATAATTGCATATGTTGCTAATGATGTTATGTCATGAATGAATATGTACATGATGAATATTATATAAATGCAATTATCAAAGAAAAGAACAATTCAGCCCTAAGAAAAATAAACATGGTATCAGAGTTGGGTTGAAGAAAAGTCATGGATATCACTCCTATGAAGTCATCGTTGATCGAAGCAAGTGAAAATGGCGGACACCTAAAAGAATGCTATGGTTTGAAGTAAACCGTAGGCAGATTTGTTCTAGCAAGAGAAGTTAGGGTTTGATGGTAAGAGTTTGGATTCTGGAAGTAACCCTGAAGTATGCTTGAAAGAAGAGCCTGGATATAATAAAGGCTTGAGGTCTTGAAACTCTAGCATAATCAATGAGAAGTTGATCCAACACTTGTGGAAAATTTTGTGTAACCCTAGGTAGACTAATCTCACTCCAGGAGATGGTATGAATCATGATGATCATTGGACTTGGCTGTTGATGAAGAAGAATAAAGGAAACATCGACATAATGACTCTAGGAGGTTGGATCAAGTAGGAGCTAATCACCTCTCTTTACAAATAAGTACCTTCTAGATTTATGTTATGACACTGGTCTTGTTTAGATTTATTTTTTTTATCTTCTAGATTTACTTATCCTTCCTACATGAATATTTGATTATTTGAGTATTTCTAACCTCCTAATGAAGATGTGATTAGCTGATCCATTTTCAGGATCACTTGTATGCTAGCTGGTGCAGGAAGAAGTTGGTCCCAGAACAGGATGAAAGTTGGTACTGGAAAAAGGAAGCTAGTGCAATATGAAAGCTCTACTACTGCATATGACAAAGCAAATATGCTATCTGAATGCTACAAGTTGATAAAGGTATCTGAATATTATGAGGTATGTATAGTATATTGTTTCAATTTAGCTGCAATGTTGGATGGAAAATTAAGGCTCGAGATATGACAAGAATATCACCCTCAGTACTAATTTGATTCATGCATGCCAGTCACATGCATATGAAAGTAAGTTTGACTTCCAGTACATGTGATATATTGGTGCATTTTATAGTAACAGCTAATATGATCTCTTTGATATTTGGCAAGCATCTGCCCTGTCATGTGACCTTGTTGGATGTCATGGTTTTGTCTAAGATAAAGCAAGGCTAGAAACATTGATTTTTGATATCTGATAATTTGATACTATTGACAAGTATGGTAACCCTAATAGCAATAGGGGGTTGTAAGATGGATACTCAAGATCCTCTTCTTGTTGTTCTTGATAAGATTTTGGTAAGTCGTAACTGCTATGTGATGACATAACAAATTTGACAATGTGACAAATGGATAACTTGACTTAATGATAGGACTCCGATGAAATATTTGTATAATGCGATAATGAAGTGAATTAACCTTTATTAGATGTTTGATGACATGTTCATTGAAGCAGTTGATGATGACTTGTCATGACCATGATGTATATATGTATGAGAACCTAATACAGTTTGACTCTGTGATCTAACAGTTTTGTTGATGTATGACAGTAATATGAGAGACAGGTTGACGCCATGGTTGATGACATTTGAAGAGGTTTCTCATTCAAAGGGAGAAACCCTTGATTAGATCCCAGCACCTACTACTTCTTTGCAGTGGATGATTAAAAGTCACATGATTACAGAATGAAACAATGAACACCCTGTTGAAGAGTGTAACTAGGTTTGGTCTTCATAATGACATGTAATTGTGACTTTTGTAAATGTCGTAAAGAAGGAAAATAAAATTATTATTGTAAGACTTGCTTCATGGGTTTCATGAGCAAGGGATTTTATTTTACATAGCTCCCATTGTGAGCATTTAGGAATTGTCATAGAGTTAATGTCATGTATATAGGTCTATAAAGTTGTCTAGAAGCCCTCCAACGACAAGCACTAGTCCTTCTCTTCCTATGTCGGCCTCAAGATGAAGCATAACTCATGTCAGCTCACAATTATGGAGACACAACCCTTCAGATACACATGTCGGCTTATTTGTGGAGGACCAACCACTATAAATAGGTGTGAAGACACTTCCATTTCCATAGTCAGAAATTCGTATATACCTCTGAGATTTTCGGATGAATAGAACAGTAACAAGTTCGGATTTCTAGTAAAGTCAACAAATGGTTCGGATCTCTGAATTTGGGTGGATAGCTACAGTTACGAAATCCAAATGTCTCTATAATTTCGGATGGACAAAGGCAGAGTGAAATTCGGATGCATCTCTGTAATTTCGGATGGGCAGTAACAAGATATCTCTGAGTAAACTACAATGACACAATTCAGAAAGGAAATGAAACTACAGTTCGGTGTTGTCTCACAGTCAAGGGAATTTGTATCCCTCTCTGACTCAGATCGCAGAAAAGGGAGAACAGTTCAGATGGGTCAAAGGGACAGCAAGGAGTGATGAAGCGATAACGAAGTTTTGTCTAGTTAAGGAGCTATTATTCAGTAATGTATCACTGTGTTTTGGTACTGTTGCGGAGGTCACATTTTTGTGACATTACATTGACAGGTTTCGGTGCCATGATTAGTATATCTACAACTCATTGAAGAGATGATCTCAGAGCAAAGAGGGTCAAAGACAAAGAGGAAAAGAAGAACAGAGAACTAATGTCTTGCTCTTAGAGTGGCTAATAGGTCAAGGGTCTTGGTCTTGGTATTCGTCAAATGGAATCTCTATAAGAAGAATTTGTGCGGGTTTTCCTCTCAAAGAGTGAAAGGTTTTGGCCATGGCTGATAGCCTACATTCTGTGTCTCTTGTCTATTTATGTTTATGCATTGGTAGCTGTTTGATGAAGAAGAACACTAATAACTTAAGAAAAAAGAAGATACTAATCTAATGAAGTAAAATACTCACAAGCAGTTACCAATGAAGAAGAGAAATCACCTATGTTGCACGGGGACCCATCCCCACCAAAATCCATGGCATTTCCTTCGTCCTGATGTTCCAGGTACTTTGTAACTCATCCGAAACTTCCCCAATTGACTGAGGACTCCATCAGCGACTTGGGGACTTCCAGGCCGTCCCTCAAAAAATCGAGGACTTTTCGGGGGACTTTAGGACGTCCCCCAATTTCATGCACATTAAACTTAAAAAAAAAATTGACAATCTAAGTTCTAAACTTTAAAGTAAATAAATTAATATTTACTTTAAGTTTAAAAAATCTAAGTTCTAAACTTTAAAGTAAAAAAATTAAAAAAACAAATTTTGAAATCTAAGCCCTATCGCAACCTTAACCTATCGTTTAAACTAAACCTATCGCATACTACACACTATACTACATGGCGGCAACAAAGGTAAACACTGTTACAAAGACACGACGACAAAGGTAAACACAAGTTGTGAAGGTTGTAGGTAAACATTGAGCTCGAGCGAAGGTTGCAAGTAAACACGTGCTGCGAGGGTTGCAGGTAAGAGTCGAGCAAAGTTTGAGACGACAAGCAAAGGTAAACATTGAACAAAGAACTCCATTCATGATGGCAAAGGTAAATAGAACTAAGAGGACTCGAGAGAAGGTTGCAGGTGAGGTAAGAGTCGAGCACCAAGAGGAAGTTTGAGACTCTTAATTTGGGATTTATAATTAAATTTTAATGAATTATTCATGTTTACAATTTACAGTCACTGTACTCCATGAATTAAGTTTCCTTCAATTTGAACTTGTCTCTTTCTCCATGTTAGTGCAAACCTTTTCTTGCCATGAATCTTTGAAATGCCATAATCGCCATGACTTTAATACCATGTTAAATATATGCAAGAGACAAGCAAGAGAGACTAGATGAGAGATAAGATGATATATCAATGTGCTACTGAAATACTAGTGGTGTTGACTATATATGTAGCAAGTTCCATTATTCATTTTAGGAACCAATTAACTAATCCCTGAATACATTAACATAAACATCATTTATTATATATAATTTATTTCACTTTATGACATTATTACTTTTATACATAACATTTGTTACTCCTGAAATAAACATTACAATGGCTAACTCATCTTTAACGCTTAATGTTATAAGGTAAATATGGGATGGTAATACTATTTGTGCTCTGTAAATAATAGTGATTCTAAATGATTATGATATACATTACACTCATGACAGGTCCCACGAGGTTCTTAATTTCTAGACTCTTAATTTGGGATTTATAATTAAATTTTAATGACTTGTTCATGTTTATAGTTTTATTAAATTTTACTTTTAGTCTTTAAAGTTTCGCTGTTATTTAAATTTTGAAATGATCCATCATGCATCATAGAATGATTATGTAAACAGTATTAGATTGTAGGTTGTAGCAGACTAATAGTACTTCTTAAGTTCCTCACAATGGGCAATGACGAAGAGATTTGTTTTTGTGATGCACAATGATGATTAGATAGTATTAGACTTTAGTATTTAATTTTCTAAATTGAATTTCAAAATTAGTAATAGTTCTAATTAATGTCACCTGATACTGGGATATAGGGATACGGGGATACGGGGATTCGATGAATCGGAATCGGGTACGGTGACCCCTGGACAAGATACTTCTGGGATACGATACGTTATATATTATTTTATTAAAAATATATATATATTTTAAAATATATATATATATTAAAAATTAGATATTTTTTGCACAAATTCATACAAAATTCATTGATTCAAACATAGATACTCATGAGTCATACATCATCATTGATACTATAATACATTGATACACCATACATGATACAATTGTCAAATTTACTCAGAAAGACAAGATTGAAGATAGTAAGATACTGTAGTTTTCTCATTAAGTCATCAGAATCAAAATGTGTTACATAAGAACACTGCCAATGGCAAATAGAAATAGAAAATACAAAAGCAACTACAATCTACAAGACTACAAGCCTGAAGCCTCAATGAGTCAGAGTCATCAATCCTCATAATCAGCATCACTGTCCTCATCCTGATCATCATGCTCACCACTGCTCTCCTTTGGCTCTGATGCATCCTCCTCCTCTATCATCTCTACATCTGCTGGTGTGGAGGATGACGCATCTACTCCATCATCAAATGTGACAGGCTCTAGCATTGGCGCATTGAGATCCAAGTTGGCCAATGCCAACTCAACACTGCTGTCCAGACCCATATCATCAGGAAAGACATCCCACATCTTTGTCTTTCCCTTCAACCACTCCTCCCTCTGCCTGTAGATGAGACAAAGGTTGGTGTGCACATACACCATTGTCTCTGCCCTGGACTGCTCAAGCCTGCTCTTCTTCACACTATACAAATTCCCATATGTGCTCCAATTCCTCTCGCAACAAAAGGATGAAGTCACCTGAGAGAGGAGCCTCATGGCTAACTGCTGTAGAGGAGGGTTTGTTGCCACATGAGTTGCCCACCAAGAATAGGGCTTCTTAGCCCCCCTGTCTCGAATCAAATCATAGCCTCCAAATCACCCCCTGCCAGTGGAAAAATCTGCAAAGGCATCCTCCACCTCATCAACAGATGCCCTATCCTGAAAAATCCTCCTCAATGCATCTTTCCTCCCCTGTGAGATTTCAGCATCCATGTGAGGAGGGAATCTGCGGGAAGGTCCACCATTCAACCACTCATGGCTGTAGTATTTTGGGTTCAAGGAGTGAGCCAAACAATGTAAAGGTGTGCAATTCTTGTCCCATCTACTGACAAGAATATCTTGTATGACGGTGAAGAAGGCCTCAGATGATGTCTCATACTCTGGGCATTGACTCTATAAAACAATGGTCCTCACAGACTCAATCATGGAATCCCATCCCTCATAAACCTCTCCTAGGATGGGTTGGTCTGTATCTGCAAATCGGAGCAAGAAAATGATAGGCTCCATGATCTGAATAACTAGATCTACCTTCTCCCACCATATATCATCCAACACTGTGTCCTTCACCTTCTTTGAGGCTGTTTGATCCGTCTTTCTCCAAAAAGACCAAAACTCTGAAATAACCATGGACCAAAAAGCAGTCTTGACCTCCCTCAACCTCTTCAACATGATGAATGAAGAGGCAAACCGTGTATCTGCAATCTTCAACAATGATAGATTGTTGTACTCCTTGTAGATAGTGAGGGCATTTGTATGGTTTTGTACAAAGTTGCGGATATGTCGTGCATCCTCAATAATGGCTCCAATCAAAAGCACATCAGAAGCAATAGATTTCAGTGCCAAGTTCAATGAATGGACAATGCAAGGTGTCCAAAATACTAGTGGATATTTTGCTTCCACAATCATGCCAACAGCCTTGCAAACAGGTGCATTAGCTGTAATGATTTGCACACAACAATCCATACCTACACTTTCAATAACTTTGAGAAATAACTCACCCATATATTGTGCATCCTTGTACTCTCCAAGTGCATCCACTGATTTCAAGAAAACTGCACCATTCGAGGATGACACCATGAAGTTAATGAGTGGGTGGCGTGCTGGATCTGTCCATCCATCAAAAACAATGCTAGCCCCAGATGTTGGCCATGCTGATTTAATAGGCTCAAGCATTTTGTCCACCTCTTTCTTTGCCTTTGTCAACAATGTGTTCTGAGCTTCTCTGACCCAAGAGGCACATACCCTGATGGAGCCCCATGACAAAGAGCTCGACACATCTCAATAAATAGAGGTGACCATGCAACATTAAAGGATATGAAGTTTTGATAGAAAAAAAATGCAATGGTGAGATCAAGCTTTTCCCTCTTCTCTTTTTGGAAAATCTTGTCCATTGGACCATCTACAGTTGCCTTTCTCTTTGCTAATTCTCCCCTACTAAAAGTCTCAAAAGGGAACTTGTTGCTGCTTTTCCTTAAGAATAGAAGGGGGTCATCATTCTTGGTTTTTTTTTTATTTCGCTGCCACATTTGCCTCACCAATACTCTGCTCTTTCTCCAATTCCTTCCTCTTTGGCGATTCAATTGTTGTACAACATTTAATGCCACAACATGGAATACCCAACAAATGAGCTTTCACACGGAAATATGTGCAAGTGAAATGGCCATTGCAAAAATTGCATTTCCATGAACAATTTCCTCCTCCTCCCTTTTTTGTTGCCCCTTCCTCTCTTGTCACATATTTCCACAATGGGTATTTGGGGTCAACAATTTGTTTTCCCTGCAGATTTGAAGCTGCTGTTGCAGCCCCACTTCCAATGGATGGAATACTTGCAAACCCTGATGAAAGAGGGACAGGAGGGGCATCTCCAATGGGGACATTCTTCCCCTTTCTTTGCCCCTGTCTTGCTGCCTTTGATTGAGCCATGAACACTGTAAAAAATAAACAAAAACAACCAAATATATAAAACATATGCACATGCAAACACTAACAACAAACTAAATGCAAAATATAGAGGGACAAAGCACTTACCAGATGCTTGAATCTCTTCGAAAGAACTCCCTTTCTCCTTTCTCACACTTGCTCCTTGCTCACACTAGCTCTCCTTCTCACTTCACAAATGAAATGGGTGAAAAAAGAGTGAGGAAAAACCCCACTTTATAGCCAAAACAGCGCGTATTTCTTACCTGCGAGCCCGGCCGTATCCGGTTTCATGGGATACAGCGTATCCGAACGGGGTACGGTCGGGATATGCCGTACCCCGTTCGGATACGCCGTATCCGGTGATTTGGGGCAGAATCTCATACGTATACGTACCCGATACGGGGATTCGGGATTCGTGGCCCCTTTTGGACGAATCCGGTGACTTAGGTTCTTAGTAATCCCAATCCAGAAATTTGAATTTAGTCTATAGTTAAACTTTAGATATTAAATTTAAAGTTTCATCCTTTGACTATGCAAGAATTTAGATCTTTAACATCCAAAAAATTTTAAAAGAAAATTTCCTTAAAAAAAATTATTTTTTGAAGTTAAAAATTTCATTAAAGTTTCTAGGCTTTTTTAATTTTTATTTTTTCTCAGAATCTAAAGTTAATAAAAAAATAAAAATAAATAATTCTAAAGTTCTAAAAAAATTAAAAAATTAAAAAAAAAAAAAAAAGTTTAATGATTATTTTTTTCTAATTTTTGGACCTTTTTCAATTTATTAAAAAAAAAAAATCGAAAATCTAAAAAAACTAAAACTAAAATCTAATGTTAATGAATAAAATTTGATTTGCGGTAATGTTATGTTCAAATACCAAACCTTAAAAAATAAAAAAATAAACCAACCTAAGATAAAAAACAATGTGACTGTTGTATGTGCGTAGGTTGAGCAGAGAAGGGCGGACAGGGAAAATGCGACTGAAGGAAATGGAGTGCGAGCTTGCAGAAGTGAGGAGACAGACGCGTGGACAGTGACTGCAAGAAGATGGAGCTGCGGCAGATGGATGCAATGGAGGACGGGTTTGAGGAAAATGGATGGAGGAGAGGGCTCGGACAGTCGAACAGGAGTTGGAGGGGACACGCTTAGACAGAGGCTGCAGATGGAAGAATGGCAGGTGAATACAGAGAATGGAGGCTGCGATAAGGGTGAGTGGACAGGTAAGTGATGGTGAATGGAGCACACAGATGTGAGCTGAGACAGTGTTAGGAAAGGGCAACGGACAAAAAATGACAGCGATTGCAGGGTAATGAGCAAGGAGTCGAGACGGAAGCAGTGGAGAAGGAATAGTGCGAAAGTGGGAAAAGAAGACTGTACGCAGTGATGAGGGCAGCCGACAGAGAAATGTGGACAACGTTCGAGGAGGATGAATGGCAAGGTATGCAGAAGTAATGGCAGAGGCAACGTAAATGCTGAGTGATGCAAGCCGCAGGGAAAAGATGAAAATGCAGACATCATGAGGGAAAGCTCAACAGCCAGCAGACAGAAAATTTGCAGGCACAATGGTGCATAGAAATTTAAATTTTTCCATTTACCCAGCAGAGTTAAATTCAATAAATACACCTGCAATTATTTAATTCTTTAAGACAGAAATCATGACCAAATCTGCAACCAGATTCGATCACGAGACCAAATCTTACCCTCCAGGGCCTAGATCTGGCTCAGATCTGAAAAATTTTCTGAGAATCTCCCAATAGAACCTGCAAAAAAAACTAGAAACAAAGAAACCAAAAACCCAATATATGCACAAAATAAAAACCCCAAAACCTAGGTGAATAAAATAAAAATAAGTGGGATTTACAATGCTATTTTACAGATCAAGGCCCTGATGGCCAGATTTAAACCATTCAGCACAATTCAGAAAAGAAGAAATTAAGAGAGAGGCACAAGCCCTAAAAAGAACCCTTCAAAAAATGGAATTAAGATAAGCCCGGGAAATTAGATCCGGAGGGCTCTTCAGATCTTATCTCCTTAGGAGTCAGCTGGTCCAACCGAGGACTTCCCTAAACGCCCAATTCTAAATCCGAAAGATTTCTGCACACTTAAAGATGAACTGTTAAATCAATAGAGAAATAAGATAAAAGATAAAAATTTCAAGAGTTAGAGATAGTTGCTAACTCAATCCAATTAATATTCCTACCCTAAATCCAGTAACCTAAGCAAGATACCTGTGCAATAGATTACTCTACAAGAGCCATTAATCAACAATCCATTGAAATAATCACCAGCAGAATATAAAGAACAAGTTTACCATAAAATGTTGAAGAGGAACACCACCATCAAAATAAAACCCCAAAGTCTTCGTTTGTATTATTCTAGAAAATATTACAGGAGAGCTTCAAGACCAAGTACATGATCAAGAGATCGGATGATTGAAAGACTGACAAAGACCTCTAATTTATAAGATAAAAATCTCCAACGGCTAGTTCAGTTGATCCATGTCAAAGTAATCTCGGCCGTCGAAAAAGATTTAATCATCTTTTAATCTCGTCCATCGAAATTATAAATTTTTGAGGAAATTCGAATTTATCATTTAATTTCTTTTTAATTAACTCAAAAATAATATTTTTGAGTTAATTACCTCAAAATTTTGACTTTGACTTAACCACCAAGGCCCAAGGGTCCAAAATTTTTCGAAATTCTCAATATTCTCTTGGTCTGGGACCTTTAAAAATTTATTTTTTAGGGACCCACGAATTTTGCCTTTGAAGAATTTTAAATCACCTAGGACTTAAAATTAATTAAATTTCTAGCTTAGGATTTTTAATTTAATTTAGCCAGAAAATTTAATTAATTGACTATGAGGGGATTTAATTATTTTTCCAACCCTCTTTACATAAGATAAATACATTTTGACACATGAAGGCTGAAAAGCCATTCAGAATAGACCCTCAAATAGCTACCCAATTCTGCGACTCAAAACACAATCTAGTAGACAAAGTAGTTTGTAATAAAATAATCTAGCCAATTAGCTAGGATTATTTCCAAACTACTTTAACAAAGACTCGATAGAAAACACTAGGACTCACTTAGCATCTTGACAACAAAATCCACCCTAGCTTTGGGGTGAGGCTGGAGGGAAAAACTCTGTCGATCACTTGTGTCGAGAAACACAAATGAATCAGTGAGACAAAAAACCTCCTAGGATAGAAATCGTCACCAAAACACTAGGCTTACCTAGGTTGTTACATACATGATGGTCATACTTAGATCATTTACATCATAAACATGCAAAATGGGTTTACATCGTTTATAAAATTGTCGAATGATGATGGAATCTGAATGGCGTGGAACACCTCGAACATGATGAATTCCATTTGCAAAAATGGGGTTGTACTGCTATGGGGTCGTTGACACAGAGTGGTCAATAGGTAGCTTTGAGCACCCCTGAGGCCGAATACATTGCAGCATGTATGGCCTGTTGTGAAGCCACTTGGGTGCGAAAGCTCTTCAGTGAGTTGTTCGAGCATGTGTTAGATGCCACCGTTATCCTTTGTGATAACCAGAGGGGGGTTCCTTTGTCAGAGAATCTCGTGTTCCACAATCGATCCAAGCATGTTGATGTCTGGTACCACTTATCTAGGATATGGTACAGCGAGGGGCCATAAGGCTCGATCATATAGGAACTAATAAGCAGGTCGTGGATATTCTCACAGAGCCCTTGGGGAAGGTCATGTTCCTAAACCTTCCGTGAGAATATTGGAATCGTTGAACGACCCTATTTGGAGGGTCATGTTGGACAATGAGCTCTGAGAGCTCCAGGGGGGCTTTGGGGATAGCTTCTTGGAGCTATGAGCCAACCACAGGGCTAGGCTTACCAAACCTTGTTGGTGTGCTTCTGCCCCACCGTGATGATATTGAGTTGGTTTACCTCTCTTTGATCTATGCCTTGTATGCATCCTACCCATGGAGTTTTGGACTCATGGGAAGTACCTCTCATATGGCCAATGAGGTGGGAAATGTGAATAGAGACCATAGCAAGACCGATGGACGCATCGGAAATTGTCGTACTCTCTATGTCTAAGATGGCACGTGTCCAACCACTTGATCTGGGATCAAGTCTAGCGAGGTTTCGGACCTCCAACTGAATTCGGGTCAGTGAAACTAACTTCGGGTTAGTATATGACTCTCTCGAGTCCAAGAGAGGTTTCGGACCTCCCACTGACTTCGGGTCAGTGAAACTAACTTCGGGTTAGTATATGACTCTCTCGAGTCTAAGAGAGGTTTCGGACCTCCAACTGACTTCGGCTCAATGAAACT
Source organism: Pinus albicaulis (assembly GCA_034641835.2). Lineage (NCBI taxonomy): Eukaryota > Viridiplantae > Streptophyta > Pinopsida > Pinales > Pinaceae > Pinus > Pinus albicaulis. The sequence goes on from CM076570.1 coordinate 261,012,789, forward strand.
AACTTCGGGTTAGTATATGACTCTCTCGTGTCCAAGAGAGGTTTCAGACCTCCAACTGACTTCGGGTTAGTGAAACCAACTTTGGGTTGGTGTGTGACTCCTTTGAGTCCTATAGAGATTTCAAACCTCTGAGCTGACTTGACTTCGGGTTAGTCGTGAGTGATGTCTTTGTGACTCACCTTTTGTTTTGAAATAAATAAGCCAGCGAAGCAAGTTATGGCGGGATGACGCACGATGTTTGGATGGCACCGGTGGATGGAGTTCTCCCTAGCTGAGAGGGAGTGTTAATTTTGGGCAACTACCAAACTCCATGTTGTGATGCTCAGATGCCGATGCCAATATTTTTATTGGATTCCACTTTCGGAGAGGTGCAAGATCGATCTAAAGATCATCTTGATCAGATGAACAGAACATGTATTTTGAATTTATTCCACATGTGCAAGGTCGGCCTGATTTATCCCACATGTATTAGAGATGTGTCACACACCCTCAAAGATGCCTATATATTGGAGAGACTTGGAGTTCATTTTACACACACATTTTTGTGGAGGCATTTTCTTCTCTCTTGGATGGTGATGGAGCACCGTTCTTGGTTCTACGTTTAGGGCTTCTTGGTGCAGCGTCTTCATGGAGTATGCTTGATGAATCGTCTTAGGGTTGTGTGACACATGTGGGTGGCTGACCTTATGAAGACTTTGTTGGTTGAAGCAACCTGCTAATTGTCGTAACGCCACCATTCTTTATCTCTGTTTTTGGCTTGTCTTCCATCGATCTATTGGTATGTTCTATCTGCATCTTACTTTCATTGTGCCCTAGAAGGTCAAAGTATATTTGCATCTAAGCATAGAACATCTTCAAAATTTAACAAGATCCGAAGGATCTTTACTATTGAAGGAAGCTCCATCTCTATCATGTTCTTTATGAAATTTGTCTTTCTTTTATTAAGTAGAAAGTAGAGTAGCATGCATTGTTGCATTCTCTAGAAGAAGTCTTGATTTTTGTAAAAGCATGGCATCATAGATAGAAGCATATGATAGTAGAAAATTAGAATCTACTTGATTAATTGCTTTAGGAAAGATCATCTAGTTTAAAAGGAATGAGAAGAATGGAACCATATTGCATATAGTTGTTCATCCTAGCATTTTCTAACATCATGTTAAAGGTGGTCATTTTGCAAAGAGGGATCATCAAGATCCTATAAGAACCATCATTTTGGAAGGTTCTTGGAAATAGCATTATGACATGACTAGTATATATTCCATCTAGTATGGAAACAATACTTCGAAAGGATGAAGGAATGCAGATAGTCAACTTGCACTATGAAGAGCATAATGAAAGTCTTTATGGGAAAAGGAACATAACTTCGACAAGTACAACAAGCAAGCTCATTCAAGAAAGGATGGCTGGATGATTATATGGAAGCAAAGGAATGCATATTTTAAGTAACTCTTCTCTAGGGTAAGGTACATATCTACAAGAATCTTGCAAAAAGAGTTGGATATAAAAGTGTGCTCAGTAAGTCTTCCATATGGCTGCATGATGCTCGAAAGAAGAAATTTGACACACTTTGGAATGGTTCGAGATCAAGACTCTCTCACAAGATTGCATGGCATAAATATGACAATATTAATCAACATCATGTATAGTCTCCAGAAGAAAGAAAGGGAGTTAACAATGACAATTCCAAGGAAGATATTGTAGCTTGGTAATCAAGTTCTATCCATGGGCACTCTAATTAAAATGGATGCATGAAGAAGGATTTTTGTACAATATGGATGTGGATCGTGCAAAAGGATGTTGATCTCAAAGGACTCAAGTAAGCTAATGCTTTGATGAGAGTGCCATCATTATAAGGTAAGTCTAATATTAATATTTTGATATTGGTTATCTAGTTAACATATTGTTTTGCTACCTGGAAGGAAATTGCAGGAATGCATGATGACAGCTGAGGCAAGCTCAATTGTTGGTGTTAAAAACTCGATTCAAAGAACATATGGATTGAGTGATTGTTTTTGGTAAACAAGATGTTTATATCATCATCTTGGGATTGGAAGGTAGCAGTGCAAGAAGATAACATGATGTTCATCAACAAAGATCACTTTCATGTTTAAGAGGGAGCTATGACTAGCTTGAAGTTTGATAAGGCTCAATATAATTCCGTCATTGATGATGATGACTGGAGGAAAGTGATATGCAAGATTAATGGCATGAATCCTGTCACAATATTAAAGGGAGAAGTTGGCTCTACAACATCCAGGAAGAAAGAAAGCTCAATATGATGAGATATTGTAAATTTATGCAGATGTTCTATGCTTGATGCAACTTTAATTTTTATCCCAATATTAGTCCGCAATCACATAAACAACAAAGTAAAATGCTGATAGAACATACCAGTAGATCGACAGAAGACAAGCCAAAAATATACAACTCTGTTGGTGCGTTACGGCGATCAGCAGGATGCTTCAACCAAAGTCTTATCAGTCAGCCAGCCCAGTATGTGTCACATCACCCTCATTAGACAATCCAAGTCAACCAAAGTCAACACAGCCCAAAAAGTCAACGATGTCCAGAAAGTCAACACAGAACATTAGCAAGTCAAAGTCAATGCAGCACAGTCAACGATCAACCTTTGACCTCGATTCTTGTGCCAAATAGTACGGGCTGCAGAAATCAAAGTTTGTGCCAAAATTCAGCTCTATTTGACTATGCGTTGACCAAAGTCAACGTTGGTCAAACCTGTGGTGGAAGCCCTAGCTGCAGCAGAAAAGTCAACGTCCTTCTCCCACATGTGAACAGAGGATTGCCTCCAAGTAGCTCGAACCAATCAGAAGAGGAGAGAGAAAAATGTGTGATGTGATGAGTGAAAATGTCCTCCAACGTTGACTAATATATATCCATCAGTGAGGGTGTGTGACACATTTGCTGGGGGTGTAAAACCTTAAGGCCGACCTGCACATAAGTAGAATAAAATCATAATACATGTTCTACTCATTGGATCAAGATGATCTTTAGATCGATCTTGCACCTCTCCAAAAGAGGAATCCAATAAAAATATTGGCATCTTCATCTGAGCATCACAACATGGAGTTTGGACCTAGTTGTCCAAATTAACACTCCCTCTCAACTAAGGAGAACTCCATCCACCTGTGCAATCCAAACATCGTGCATCATCCCGCCGTAACTTACTTTGTTGGCTTCTTTATTTCAGAACAGAAGTGGGTCAGTCACAAGGACATCATTCTCGGCTGACAAATTCAGCCTAGAGGTCCGAAACCTCTATAGGACTCACAAAGAGTCTCCTACCAACCCGAAGTTGGTTTATCTGACCTGAAGTCAGTAAGAGGTCCGAAACCTCACTAGACTTGATCCCAGATCAAGTGGTTGGACCGTGCCATCCTAGATAGAGAGTACGGCAATCTCTTATTCGTCCATCAGTCTTTGCTACTAGTCTCTAGCTTTTCCCACCTCACTCGCCAAATGAGAGGTACTTCCCATGAACCCGGGACTTAATGGGTAGGATGCATATGGGGCACAAATCATGAGAAGTGAACCAACTCAATCATCATAACGGTGGGGCAGAAGCACACCAACAAGGTTCGGCAAGCCTAGCCCTTTCATTGCTTATAGCTCCGAGAAGCTATCCCCAAAGCCACCCAGAGCTCCAAGAGATCATCGTCCAACAAGACCCTCAGAATAGGGTCATTCCACGATTCCAAGATTCTCACGCAAGGTTCGGAACATGACCTTCCCCAAGGGCATTGTGAGAATATCCATGACCTGCTCATCAGTTCCTATATGATCGAGCCTTACGGCGCCTCGCTGTACCATATCCCGAATAAAGTGGTACCAGCCATCAACATGCTTGGATCAATCGTGGAACACGAGATTCTCTGACAAATGAATCCCCCTTTGGTTATCACAAGGGATAATGGTGTCATCTAGCACATGCTCGAACAGCTCACTGAAGAGCTTTCGCAACCAAGTGACTTCACAACAGGCCATACATGCTGCAATGTATTCGGCCTCAGTGGTGCTCAAGGCTACCGACTTCTTTCTCCTGCCTAAAGCAGATCTACGTGTGAAGTAGCATCCAGATGTGCTCTTGCGATCCACCACAATGCCAGCCCAATCAGCATTAGTATATCCATGGAGTGTCATGCTCCCGACAGTGTATCTCAACCCATGGTTTATCGTGCCCAGAAGATATCTCAACAGATTCTTGGCACCAACCTAGTGAGTGTGATGAGGCTCAACCATTTGTTGACTCAAAGTGTTCACTGAAAACATATATCTGGATGGGTGTTCACTAAGAACATCAGGGCCCCTACGAGCTGACGATACTCAGTAGGATTTGCTAACACGGGCCAAGCAGCGCTGCCACTCAACTTCTCAAAGTTGAGCTCCATTGGTGTCAACACGAACTTGCATTCCACCATGTTGAATCTTTCTAAAAGCTTCATAATGTATTTCCCTTGAGAAAGGAAAATCTCGCCAGGTCTCTGCCAGACCTCCAGGCCTAGGAAGTAATGCATCAGTCCTAGGTCCTTCATCTCGAACTCAGCAGCGAGCTCCCTCTTGCACTGATGAATGAGGGGGTCAGCACCTGTCAAGAAGAGGTCGTCCACATACAGCACCAGAATGAGAGGCTTCTCTCTATCAACCTTGAAGTAAAGGTTCGGATCAGCATTACTACGAGTGAAGCCTAGCTTCATCAGGTAGCTATCTATCCTTTCGTACCAAGCTCTGGGTGCTTGCTTCAGCCCATAGAGGGCTTTCTTCAACCTGCAGACATGGGTGTCCCGATCTCGAACTTCGAACCTAGAGGTTGCTCCACATACACCTTTTCCTTTATCGCACCATGCAGAAATGCGGTCTTCACATCCATCTGATGAAGACTCCATCCTTGCGTAGTAGCAATGGCTATGATAGATCGGATGGTGGTATATTAGGCCATAGGTGCAACTATATCATCATAGTTTATGCCCTCCTTTTGAGAGAAGCCACGGGCAACGAATCTTGCCTTGAACTTTTCAACACTTCCATCGAATCCATGCTTGATCTTGTAGAGCCATTTCGAGGTGACAACTGCTTTGTCCTTCGATCTTGGAACCACATCCCAGACATCATTCTTCATTATGGACTCATACTCTTCGTGCATAGCATCCTTCCAAACTTGATGCTTTATAGCTTCCTCAAAAGATCCAGGCTCACATTGTACGATAGTACTCATGGCTACTAGATACCCTTGGTATCTATTCAGCTTCTTGCTTTCACGGAATGCCCCCCTTGGGGCCATATGTCCCTCGGCATCCTCGAGAGTGTCCCTGAGCCATGATGGTCTTTTCCTCATTGAAGGAGGTGTATCAATTAGGTCCATTGGTTCTTCAACATCGGGCATCGTCTCATCCTTTGGTTCTTCTTGATTTCCAGGCCTTGCTTCATGATCTTCCTCAGATCTCGAAAGATTGACTACTTTCCTCAAGGAAGCATCTTCGTCAAAGGTAACATCGTGGCATATCTCCAGTGCCCTTCAACCAGGCACATAGACTCTATAGGCCTTCGAAGTTTCGCTGTAGCCCACAAACATTCTGCTCAGGAGTATAGACAATTGTGGTCTCCCTCTTGATGCCAGCTTCTCTACAAAAGTTCTTGAACTCGTTCATCTCATATTTAGTGCCATTATCGGTCCTCAATATCTTGATCTTCTTCCCTGTCAGATTTTCCACCAAGGCTTTGAAAGCACAGAACCACATGAAAGCCTCATCCTTCTTCTTCAAGAAGTATATTCAGGTTTTGCGAGAGAAGTCATCTATGAACGTCATATAATAAGAACATCCTCCCAAGGATGTCACGAGCAGCATACCAGACAGATCAGAATGTACTAATTGCAAGACATCAGATGTCTTTGTGACGCTTGAGGGGAAAGGTCCCCTTGTATGCTTTCCTTCGGCACAACCCTAACATACACCTTCATGATTATTTGAGAACTCGGGCATCCCCGTCACCACCTTCCTTGCTTCGGGAAGGGCTTTGTAGTGAAGGTGTCCAAACCTCCATTGCCATAGTTCAGTCTGTCGAATAGTATCACATGTCATCGCTCCCAGTGGATTTCCTACAACCTGATAGAGAGTATCAACTCTAAACCCAATTGTGATAGCTTCCTTAAAGATCTTCTTCCACATGCGCACCTTTCCATCAGTGAATGCCACATTGAAACCTTTGTCTTCCATGGCCAATATAGAAACAAGGTTCTTCTTCAAATTAGGTACATATAGTACATCATGCAAGCAAAGGACTTGACCATGAGACAAGTGGAGGGTCATAGTCCCTGTCCCTTTCACGGGATATGTGGCATTATCCAAGGATAATTTCCGGATTAGTATCCTTCTCAACTATATCAAAGAGTGCTTCCTTGAACCTAGTGATGTGCCTTGAGGCACCACTATCTATCAACCAAACATCCATAGTGTCAGGTGGAGATGCAACAAAGAGGGCAGATACCAGAATGAATTCATTTCTTTATCAACAACATTTGATTCCTCATACTTGGAGTTTCTCGACCTTTTGATAGGTTGACCATTTCCGGCGAAGGGAGCCTTCCTCTTCCATTTGAACCTATTGTTCCTTTGATTTCCATTCCTCTGGTTTTTGTTGTTATCATCATCATCGGGAGAATCCTTCTTGAAAGGGAATTCTCTAGCATAGTGTCCAGGCTTGTGACAAGTGTAACACTTGCCTTTTTTTCCTTGGGCCCCTGCTCTTCCTTTGTTCCTTGGACCACCAAAGTTCTTTTTCTTAGAATGAGCAGCGAAGGCAGCATTTTCTTCGTTTTCATATTCCTTCATCCTTGTCTCTTCTTGTACGCATCTCGATAGTACTTCGTCAAAGTCAGGTATCACATTATTATTGAGAATGGTAGTGTTGAACACATGCCATTCGGATGGGAGCCCTCCAAGTGCAGTGAGTACCATCTCTCGATCAACTATTGTCTCCCCAACAGCCAGCAGATTGTACCTGATCTCGTCAACTTCAGAAAGTATGATTGAACAGACTCATCCCTGCCTTTCTTCAGATTCTTCAATTGATTCTTAAAGAATAGGACTTGATTCGCATTGTTGGCCTTGAACATGTGGACCAACTTATCATACATTTCTTTGGATGTGCCCAGCTCAGAGATACAGGCAACCAGACTCTTGTGAATTGAGTCCCTGATCATCAGCTTTGCTTTGATCTCTCCCTTCTTATACTTTGTTTTGGCGACAGCAGTTGCAGTGGATGGAGGCTCTTGGATTTTACCCTGCACATAGTCCATGACATCTTGGTCTTCCAACATAAGATCCAATGTCATCTTCCAAGCATGGAAGTCATCTTGTCATCAGCCTTGAAGCCATTGTAGTTTGAGGAGCCCATCCTCTTCTTCGGTGATTGCTACAAATTAAGGCTTTGTCTTCACCTCAACTCTGATACCATGTAAATTTATGCAGATGTTCTATGCTTGATGCAACTTTACTTTTTATCCCAATATCAGTCAGCAATCACATAAACAACAAAGTAAAACGCTGATAGAACATACCAATAGATCGAAAGAAGACAAGCCAAAAATATGTGTGTTGGTGCGTTACAGCGATCAATAGGATGCTTCAACCAGCAAAGTCTTATCAGTCAGCCAGCCCAGTATGTGTCACATCACCCTCCTCAAACAATCCAAGTCAACCAAAGTCAACATAGACCAAAAAGTCAACGTTGTCCAAAAAATCAACGCAGAACAGCAACAAGTCAAAGTCAATGCAACACGGTCAACGGTCAACCTTTGACCTTGGTTCTTGTGCCAAATAGTACGGACTGCAGAAATCGAAGTTTGTGCCAAAATTCAGCTATGTTTGACTATGTGTTGACCAAAGTCAACGCTGATCAAACCTGCGGTGGAAGCCCTAGCTACAGCAGAAAAGTCAACGTCCTTCTCCCACGTGTGAACAGAAGATTGCCTCCAAGTAGCTCGAACCAATTAGAAGAGGAGAGAGAAAAATGTGTGATGTGATGAGTGAAAATGTCCTCCAACGTTGACTAATATATATCCATTAGTGAGGGTGTGTGACACATTTGCTAGGGATGTAAAACCTTAAGGTCAACCTGCACATAAGTGGAATAAAATCAAAATACATGTTTTTCTCATCGGATCAAGATGATCTTTAGATCAGTCTTGCACCTCTCCAAAAGAGGAATCCAATAAAAATACTGGCATCTTCATCTGAGCATCACAACATGGAGTTTGAACCTAGTTGTCCAAATTAACAGATATAAAGGGAAGACGGAGCCATGCAGCTATCTCCATGAAGAATTAGTTGTTGAAAAGTGTAACTAGGTCCGGTCTTCATAACGACAGGTAACTGTGACTTATGTAAATGAAAAAGAAGAAAAAAAAATTATTGTAATACTTGCTTCATGGGCTTCATGAGCAAGAGATTTTATTTTTGGATTTGTCATTGTAGTCAAAAGAGTCAATGTAATGTATAACCCTTCTTGGGCATGAAAAGAATGTATATAAAAATGTCTAGGAGCCCTCCAAGAAGCACTAGTTCTGCTCTTGAAGTCGGCCTCAAAACAGTAAACAAACTCAAGTCAGCTCAAATAATAGACACACCTCTTCATAGGTTCAGGTCGGCTTATTTTATGGTCAAACTACTATATATACCCATATGGACTTCGCATAAATCACAGAAGCATAGTTTGAACATCTCTTAGTTTTTCGGATGGAACAGAGATCCAATTCGGATCCTTTCATAAGATAGACTTGGTGCAATCATAAAAGGATGTCATGGCAATTCGGAACTATCTTAAAAGGAAGGGTCTCACAGTTTCGATGTAATTGCAGTGACTGAAGTTCTGAAAAGAAGTCTCTATGTCTTTGTGGTATCTCTACTACAATCCACAGTTTGATGATATCTCACATATAGTTTCAGTACTACTATAGGAAGATATTCTCGATCCACTGTGATCAAGTCGAACAAGGGTACATACAAGTTACAGTTCAGTGATATAATGAAGACCACAATTCGGTGTAGAGCCCTACATTCTCACTACTACTACAACTAAAGGATTTGTTGTCACAATGAAGATATGATCTCAATGTCAATGACAAGGTCTCGATGATATCTCAGTATGTTGAAAGAAAAAGAAAGTTGCAAAAGACAGTCAAGAGAACTAGTGGCTTGGTCTTGGAGTGGCTAATAGGTCAAGGGTCTTAATCTTGGTATACGTCATTTGGAATCCCTTTAAGAAGAATTTGTGCAAGTTTTCCTCTCAAAGAGTGAGAGGTTTTGGCCCTGGCTCATAGCCTACATGTTGTGTCTCTTGTTTATTTATATTTAAGCATTGGTTATTGTTTGGTGAAGAATAATACTAATAAACTAAGAAGAAAAAGATCCTAATCTAGAGAAGTAAAAAGCATTCACAAACAGTCACTAATGAAGAGAAATCTCCTAATGCTTATGCCCTAGATTTCTCAACACTAGTAGCATATACACTTATGGAAACAAGCAAGAGATCTTGTGGTTATGACTTACCAATTGAAAGGAAGTGAAAGAATCTCCTCTATACTTTAGAGGGAGTTTGAAGTCTCCTTAATATTTGTGAAGGAGCAAGGATCTATTCCCTAAATCAAGTGGGAATAGAGATCTCCTCTCTGGTTGAGAGGGAGTGATGACAGACATCAAATTTGTATTCTATTCTTCATGTGTCATGCACTAGGCCAGGACTAACAGTCGTACGTCTAAGTGAAGGCCATGGAGAGAGAATGGTGGTTGGAGGATTGGGTGAGCATTTGCGATTTCCTTGAGGATAGAAAATCCAAGATAAGAAATGGACCAACACTCTTTGAGGACTAGACACGTATCCAAGAGAAGAGTGGTCGAAGAGGACCAATATTCATTGAGGATTGAGAATCCAAGATAAGAATAGTCCTAAAAGGACATACCTAGTGAACATTCGGATGGGGTATGTACCTTGTAGAGGTGTGTGGTATTTCACGTAAAGCCTCCCAACATTGTGCTCTTGTTTAAGAAAGAGCTTGTCAAGTTAAGGCCTTACTATGTTGACAATGTTGGTCATTTTGTTAATGCTTAAAGATAGCTTACCAATCTGACTCTTCTTATGAGAACTCTTCAGTTTGAGAATAACCTTGTACAGGTTGTACAATTACGAATACCTCCCTAGTTAAGAGGGAGTGTTGGAAAATGTAACTAGTTTCGGTCTTCATAATTGTCAATGTACTCAAATCATTATGTATATCTTATGTTACAAGAAAAATAAGAAGAAAAATATTATTTCGAGCATGGATTTCTGTTAGGTCCTTATATTACTAGTGTAGTCCCTTATTGTTATTAGTGTAGCCCCCTTATTGTTATTTTTGTACCCTTGTAGCCCCCATATTGTTATTATTGTGCCCCATAAAAGCCACTATTGTTATTGTTGTGCCCTTACATTATTATTGTTAGGTCGGCTAGGATTATGTTGTGACCCCATGAACTCCTATATATAGAAAGGAGGTTTTGTCATTTGTATCATCCAAGAATTGTTCATTTATGTAATGTAAAGGAGGTTGCCCCCTCGAAGTGGCTGATTTCTCAGGCATTGATCTCTCTTTTCTTCTATTTTGGGAGCTAGTTTCATAACATTTGGTATCTGAGCTTTAGATTCTAGGGTTTCGCTGCTTCAAACAAGACCTCTACCATTTTCGCTATAACTTTTTTTCTACGAAGGTGCAGAAGCTTATAAAAAACCATTTGCGAAGAAATCCTGAGGAAATTCGTGTAAAAATTTCAGATCTTGGTTCGCAATATTTTCGGAGATATGATCTGTGAAAGTTACGGTTTTGCAGACTCCTTAATTTCATCTCAAAGAGTTGACCTTGGGAAAATTGTCCTAACTCTCTCTCTAAGCATCGGATTGGAATTCTGTAAAAAGTGGCTAACGGTACACGGACTGTAGTTTCCTGTGTATCAATTTCAAAGCCGAAGGAGGAAACAGTGACACATGGCACGCCATACAAGTTCGCTCTACTGAACCAGTCCATAATGAGGTCATTGTGGGAGATTGGGCATAACTTTGCCTTGAAGAATCCAAATCAGGTCAAACTTGTGGCATTGGAAAGAAGATTCAGAGGGCTAATGAAAGATTGAAGATAAAATCTTGGAGATCTGAAATTACAGAGATACATCAGTTTCAATATCGAGCTCCTCAAAAGCAAGAAAAAAGTGTGTTTTCTTTTTCAAATTGCACAAGTCTTGTTTGAAAAATCAATTTGAAGTGATTCCAAGGGCATATTGAAGCATAGATATCAGTGTTGAGTTTTAAAATGCCCCCTAAAAAAATGCAACACCCATTAAGCCCTCAGAAGGCTCTACTATGACTCATGAAGAGGAAGAAGTGCAACAGGATATATCAAAATTACAAGAGCAAGTGCAACAACTTTTGCTCTCGCAAATAGCAACAAAAAATGAAATGGAAGTTTTGAAGAAAGGCATGGAAGCTAAGATGGATGGTTTGAAAAAAGGCATGGAAGCTAAGATGGATGGTTTGAAGAATGGCATGGAAGCTAAGATGGATGACATGGAAGAAAAAATAGAAGACATGAAGAATGATCTAAAAGCAGACATGGAAGGCTTGAAGAAAGGTTTGACAAATTTGATACAAAAAATGATTCCTAATGGCGAAAAGATAGTAAAGGAAACTCATGATGAGAACAAAATAAATGTTAATCGTGAGTTCATAAACAATAATGTTGGATTGAAGACCCACCATATTCCAAAGATCGATATGAAGAAGTTTGATGGCAAGGATCCCATAACATGGATACTATAGATGGAGCAATATTTTGATCTCAATAATGTGAAAAACACACAAAAGGTACGCATTGCAACTTTATATTTATAACAAAATACATTTGTATGGTATCAATGGCTTTGCTACCGTAAAAAAATTGTCACTTGGTCAATTTTTACGGAGGAAATGATCGCACATTATGAAGAGACAAAGAGCAACGCCTTCTTTAGCCAATTGATAAATCTCAAACAAAAGGGTTCCGTGGTGGAGCACATTGAAGACTTCCAAAAATTGAATATAAGGGTAACTAGTATTCCAAAGGAACACGGGATTGATGTCTTCATAGAGACTTCAATCGATAACATCCAACATGAAGTTCGCCTTTGGGAACTTGATTCATTAGAGAAGGCATTCAAGTTGGCAAGAAAAATTGAATGTAAAATTATGGCGACAAGGAAGCCTACCACTCACATCTATAAAGATGGAAGTGTTGCTACTCCTAGACTTCCACAATCTATAAGGTTGACACCACAACAATTGGAAGAAAAAACAGCAAAAGGGCTTTGCTACAGTTGTGATAGCAAATACACTAATGGTCATAAGTGGGCTGAGAAGAAATTATTTTACATAGATTGTAAAGAGGAAAAAGAAAATGAACAAGAAACTTCAAAAGAAGAGGATATACACCAGGAACCAACCCTAGAGAAAGAAGAAATGAGTCTGACCATATTGTGTAATGCATTGGCAGGAATTACCACTCCTCAAACTCTCAAGATAGAAGGACATATCAAGGAAAAAAGGTAATAGTGTTGATTGATTTGGGTAGTACCAATAATTTTATTCATTGTATGGTAACCAAGGACTTGAATTGTTTCCTATACCCAGAACCATAATGTCAAGTGCTGGTTGCAAATAGAGGAACTATAAATTTCTTTTGAAAATGCAATAATATCAAGCTAATCATGGGGGAATATGTATTGAATAGTCCAATGTTTTCCATTCCAATGGGAGGCGTTGATGTTGTACTAGGAGTACAACGGTTACAATCTTTGGGGATGGTAGCTTTTAATTTTCAAGAACTTTTCTTGAAATTTTTTTCGGAAGGAAAGGAAGTTGAATTGCGGGGTATTGCAGGGAAACTGGGAAAGATAATAATTTCTAATTTCATGAAAAATATTTCGAAGAAAGAACAATGAGGCGTAATTTCACAATTATGCTCACTACAAGTTCCAACATCAAAATAATCTATTTCTCTAGATCTCCAAAAAGCCTTGGACAATCATTCCAAGGTGTTTGAAACTCCCAAAGGACCCCCACCTATTCATGATCATGATCATGCTATTCATTTGATTCCAGGAAGTGTTCCTCAAACATCGGGCCCTTCTGAGACATCCTTATGTCCAAAAGAGCCGAATTGAAAACATATGATTGCGAGAAATGTTAGAAGTTTGGTATAATTCAACCTAGTCAAAGTTCTTTCTACTTGCTCCAATAGTATTGGTGCACAAGAAGGATGGATAATGGCGCATGTGTCGGATTATAGGGAGCTCAATAAGCTCACTATTAAAGATAAATTTCCCATTCATGTGATTGATGAATTATTGGATGAATTACATGGAGCAATTTATTTTACTGAGTTGGATCTTCGTTCAATATATCATCAAATTAGAATGAAGACTAAAGATATTCCGAAAACAACATTTCGAACTCATGAGGGTCATTATGAATTTTTGGTCATGCCTTTTGGCCTTACCGATGCACCTTCTACATTTCAAAGGTTGATGAATTCCATTTTCAAACCCACCCTTAGAAAATTTGTGCTAGTATTTTTTGATGATATACTAATCTACAACCGGTCTTGGAAGGATCATGTTCAACATGTTGACAAGGTACTCAAACTATTGCAGGAGAAACAATTATATGCAAAAACATCCAAATGTTTCTTTGGAGTAAAAGAGGTGGAATATCTAGGTCATATTGTATCTCACGAGGGTGTTAAGGTAGACCCTAACAAAATTAAAGCCATTAAGGAATGGAAAGTCCCACAACCATAAAGCAGTTGTGAGGATTTTTCGAGTTAACAGGGTATTACCGCAAGTTTTTTAAGAATTGTGGGAGAATAGCAACACCTCTAACAAGATTATTGAAGAAAGATCATTTTCATGGACTCCACCTTAGCAACTAAGGCCTTTGAACATCTTAAAGAGGCAATGTGCCTAGCACCGGTCTTAGCTACGCCAAACTTTACAAAAACCTTTATTGTGGAATGTGATGCCTCAGGAAATGGAATTGGTGTTGTTCTAATGCAAGAAGGAAGACCCATAGCTTTTCAAAGTCATATAATCAAAGGAAAGTATTCACATAATGTTATTTATGAGAAGGAAATGTTGGCAATACTACATGCACTAAAGAAATGGCGACCTTACCTAATGGGAAGACACTTCAAGGTAAAAATTGATCATGATAGTCTTAAATACTTTTTGGAACAAAGACAATCTTCAAAAGAGTAGTAAAAATGGGTCACAAAGATGTTGGGTTATGACTTTGAAATCATATACAATAAAGAGAAGCTAAATGTTGTTGCTGATGCACTCTCAAGAAAGGATGAGGAGGTGGAAGCATTTATTTGTTCCATTTCTATTATCCAGCCATATTGGATAATCGAAGCAAGGGAGGAATGGAAGAATGACGAAGAAGCGTGGACACTCATTCAAAATTTTCAGCAATATCCTTGTACACTTGATACATTTATTTGGAAAAATGATTCTTTATGGTACAAAGATCCCTTATATCTTTGTAAGAATTCCCAACTAAAAAAAAATATTCTTTTGGAATCACACACCTCTACCGTAGGAGGACACTCAGGAATTTTAAAAACTTACCACAGGGTGAAGAAAGATTTTTTTTGGGAAGGCCTTAAATCTGATATTAAAAATTTTGTGGTAGAATGTTTGGTTTCCCAGCTAAATAGAGTTAAGACAATTAAGACCTTGGTTCTACTACAACCTTTACCAATTCCAAGTCAACTTTTGGTGGAGGTTTCAATGGATTTTATCGTAGTTTTACCTAAGTTCGAAGGAAAGAGTGTAATCATGGTAGTAGTTGATAGACTTTTTACAACTTTTACAAGTATGCACATTTTTGTGCATTATCTCATCCATTTAAAGCAAGTACAGTTGCTATTGCATTTATGGAAACAATTCAAAAGCTACATGGAAACCCAAAGATTATTGTAAGCGACAGAGATCCCATTTTTACTGGAAATTTTTGGACGGAATTATTTTCTTGTTTGGGTACTCAACTAGCGCATAGCTCATCTTATCATCCTCAATCCAATGGGCAAACTGAGATAGTGAACAAATGTTTAGAAGGATATCTTCATTGTTTTGTATCTCATAAACAAACACAATGGATCAAGTGGTTACCTCTCGTTGAATGGTGGTATAACACTTCCTTCCATACTACAACAAAAATGACCCCATTTATGGCACTTTATGGATATCATCCATCATCCATCACATCGAGCATCAACAACAAGTTCTCCAACTCTTAAAGGATAACCTAAATTTGGCACAAAATCAAATGAAACAACAGGGAGATCAACATCGCAGCGAGAGAAGTTTTGATGTAGGAGACTAGGTTATTTTATGGCTACAACCATACATACAAATGTCCCTCAAGCAAGCTAAGAAGGATAATAAATTATCGCCAAAGTACTATGGTCCTTACAAGGTGTTGCAAAAGATTGGTACTATGGCATACAAATTGGAGCTTCCTGCTTCTTCTCGAGTGCACCCAGTTTTCCATGTTCCATGCATAAAGAAGGTTACAGGTGACAAACTTCCAGTTCAAACAATACTGCCAAAACTTGATCAGGAAGGAAAAATCATATTGGAACCTGAAGCAGTCACGGAAACAAGAACTCGACAGTTACGAAATCGATCAATTTCAGAGTATCTCATCAAGTGGAAGAACTTAAGATTATATTATGACCCTGTTGTCGCACAGATTGTCCAGGCACCGCGACAACGGCTCAGATTGGGGGCTGTCACCCTTATCCCCAATCTCTCTATTTAAGCTGTCTCCTTGCAAGCTAAGGGAGGTAGACCCTATTAGAAATGAGGATGAAGAATCCAGGAGACACAGCTAAAACAGAGAGATTGGGGATAAGGGTGACAGCCCCCAATCTGAGTTGTTGTCGCAGTGCCCGGACAATCTGTGCGACAACATTTTTTGGCGCCGTTGCCGGGGATAGAGTTTTTCCTGTCCTTGGTCTTAACAACATTTTATAATCTTCTGATCTTTCATCACCATTCATTAGCCTGTCGCAAGGGATCGCATTTTCTGGCGTCTTTTCATCCCTTCATATTTTCATCGTCTTATCTTTCGTCATATCACTAATCATTTCATCATCGCATCTTTAGCACCTGGACATTTCGGTTGGCTTCTTGTTTGGGTGGCGACTCCACTTATTCATCTTTTTATTCCCAGACAAGAATCCCCCTCTGATATCCATCTACTATCCCTCGATTATTTCTTCTGTTTTAGAATTAGTTTCATGTTCAAGTGGCGACTCCAATTCTTTCATTTCTTACAAGAGTTCCTGCTAAGAAGTTCGCTTCTTGAGGACCTTTTGACTATTCTTGAACACAGATCTATTTCTAAAATCCTAAAAACGATATCATGGATGTTTTTGCCCCATGTAATTTTGCTAATATTCAGGGTTATCCCCATGATCTCCCTCAAATGGACAAATTACCTTCTTTTCAAGGAAATGATGCAGTTAGTGTTAAATCTCATTTGTTTGCTTTCACTAACTGGTGGAATAGATTTGCAGTTGCAAGTAATAATTTCGATGATGTAAAAATGAAAACTTTTGTTCTTACTTTTGGCGAAGATGTTGTTGAATGGTTTACGGAAAAACCTGATAATTCATTCAATACTTTTGAATCCATTGTAACGGCTTTTAAGGAAAAGTATGGTGATAAAAGGGAAGATCGGCATTTGGTAAGAGAAATCAGTACCATAAAAAAGAAAGGAAATGAAACGACTGAAGATTTTAACAGGAGATTTAATGGCATCCTCAGAGAAATATCTCAAATTCATAAACCTCCTGATGGATCTCTTCTGAATTTTTACATTGATGCTTTTGATTCTGATACTTCATATGAGTTAAGGCGGGCTAAAACTGCAAATTATAAGGCTTGTCAATCTTTAGCTGAGGAGATTGAAAAGGATAAGAAAGCATCTGGAATGTCCAAAACTCTAGATTTTGATAGGTCTTTGACAGATTATAAAGGAAAAGAAATTGAAGAAGATGATGAGGACCCTATGAAAAAGTTAATACAAAAACTTGAAAGCATGGAGCTAAATCATGCTAAGAAACTTGAAAGCATGGAGCTTGATCATGCTAAGGAAATAAGTGTCTTACAGGCTAGGTTGGTTCAAATGGAAAGGGCTCAAACGCAGAATTCCCAACCTAGAAATAATAATGCTTTGCAGAAAAGAGAACTATCTTATGAGCAGAGACCGACAAATCAACTCAAGTTTGCAAATCTTGTGGATGAAGTTCCTCCTTATTGTAGAGCCTGTAATGATCTTCATGAAGAGGCTACTTGTCCCATTGTCAAAAGGATCATAGCTAGTAGAATGGCAAGGTCAAGTCATCAAATTAATGTTGTTGGTAAGGACTATCACATGCATATAGAAGATCATGCAAGTCAGGTTAAGGAACCAACGCAAATGATTAAGGATGTGCAACCCAATCATATGCAAATAATTCAAAACATGGAAGCTAACCAAATCAGTCTTCAAAATAAGATAACTTCCATGGAAGAAAGTCATGCACAGGAAATAAATGTCATGGAAAACAGGTTAAAGATAATGATTAATCAGATGTCCATTATACAGAATCATATGATTGCAATGGAAGCAAGACACACCCAGGAAATGACTGCCATGAAGGAAAATCACTTGTTGGAAATAAAAAAATATGGACGCAAATCAGACGAAATTAATAGTAAGGCATGCCAGGGAGATGAGTTCCATACAAAAGAAATTGGAAAAAATGGAAGAATTACAAAAGTTTCAGCCGAAATTTGATTATGAAGATTCATCAACAGATGATAAGACTTCTTGTCTGCTAAAACCTTTCCCATCTCATCAGACGGAGGATTTAACTATGGTTTCAAAGGATGTTGAGAAAGACCAAGCTTATGTGTCACCATTGACAGAGTATATCCAGAATAACATTGGTCATGCTCCAGGTTCTTCAGATATTTTGTACAAACATCTTCAAGACGAGGACAAGAAATCTACAGTGATCTCATTGCTGACATCACAACCCACTCAAAAGAAGAGAAAGAAGAAAAAAAGAAGTAAGTGGTTTGATTCGTCTGATGGTCGAGAGCAGCTTGACAATCAAATAAGACAGAGTCCTACAATTAGCAAGATTGGACATGGCACATCTGAAAAGCAGCCTACAGACTTGCCTAAAAGTAGGCAAATGCTCAGCATACACTATTTTGAGCACATCTGATGCCACAGGGCATCCTCTGTATTGTATCTCTAACCTTACACTTTGTTATTTCAGCATTTCATTTTGCAGTTAGAGTAGATTTACTGTTCATGTTAAGTAGAATAATAAACAAAAGAAGAGCTTCTATTTTTCATGAGCTTAATGTTATATGATGATATTTGGATGGACGCTACTTATGTAATCTTGTGTGTTGCTTGGATGCAGATTCTGGATTCTCACATTCCTTCAATGAAGCAACAGTTAATCGTCACTAACTTGTTTATAATTGCATAGCGAGATCTTGTTTGACTCCATTAGGCACTGGTCTTAAACGTGAAATCTAATTTAGATCTGTGGAATCTCGTTCATTTTATCAAGTATTTGATGTTTTAGCTGTGTCTCCTGGATTCTTCATCCTCATTTCTAATAGGGTCTACCTCCCTTAGCTTGCAAGGAGACAGCGTAAATAGAGAGATTGGGAATAAGGGTGACAGCCCCCAATCTGAGCCGTTGTCGCGATCCCTGGACAATCTGTGCGACAACAGACCCCATGGATTCCTATATATAGAAAGGAGGTTTTGTCATTTGTATCATCCAAGAATTGTTCATTTATGTAATGTAAAGGAGGTTGCCCCCTCGAAGTAGTTGATATCTAAGGCGTTGATCTCTCTTTTCTTCTATTTTGGGAGTTGGTTTCATAACAGTTTCATGCTCCATTTTTATGGTCATCTAGGTCAAGCATGTTCTTCGTGCTTCTAGGGTTTGTCATGTCAAAAGAATAGTTTTCTTGAGTCTACAAAGTCCTTGTCTATTTTATAAGACCCTATTGGGCAAGTTGTAACATGCGCCATTTTTATGGTCATCTAGGTCAAGCATGTTCTTCATGCTTCTAGGGTTTGTCATGTCAAAAGAATAGTTTTCTTGAGTCTACAAAGTCCTTGTCTATTTTATAAGACCCTATTGGGCAAGTTGTAACATGTAAAAGATATTGATTTTGAGTCTAGAAAATCCTATGAGCCTCCAAGCACAAGTCAGCCATGGAAGAGACAAGTTGGCCTAAAGAAGGGAATTCGACCTCAATAAAATCCTATAAATAGAAGCAAACTCGACCTCATTTAGTAACCAATTCAATCTCTCAAGAAAGATGTTTGATCTAGAGCAACAAAGATCAAGGAAGCGAGAAGTCGAGAAGAACAATGAAAACCTATTTTTGGGCCTTATTCTCTCACGTGAGAAGGTTAGGGTTTCCGCAACTTCAAGGAATGCCGAAAATTGCAGGTTTGAATTATAGGAGGTCAATTTGCAGATCCAAGTTGCAAGAGAATCAAATACTCTAATTTGGTCTAGTTTGACTTTGGAGACCTTAGCTTGTTTGAAGGAAGACTTCTTGAAGAATTGACACATGCCATAATTAGGCTTTCTGTAACAACTACAAGGCTAAAGTTGCAGGTCGAAGTTGGGGGCCGAAGTTAAAGTTGGAAGCTAGTTGAAGCGGGATTGACTATTGTTGTCTTGGTTGATCTCTAACCTAAATGGAAGGTTGTTCATTTCAAACAACTAGGTCCAAACTCCATGTTGTGATGCTCAAATGAAGATGCCAATATTTTTATTGGATTCCTCTTTCGGAGAGGTGCAAAATCGATCTAAAGATCATCTTGATCCAATGAGCAAAACATTTATTTTGAATTTATTCAAAATATGTGCAGGTCGGCCAGAAATGAAATGTAGGCTTCAAGCCCCAACAGTTGTGTCACACACCCTCACTGATGGATATAAATAGGTCAACGTTGGAGGTCATTTTCACTCATCCATCCTCACACATTATCTCTCATCATCTTATTGGTTCGATCACTTGGAGGCTCTTCTTCATCCACACATGGGAAATTGCAGCAAGAATATTTCTATTTTCGACCTAGGGTTTTTTAGAGCAAAGTTGACCAGTGTTGACTTTGGTCAATGAATGGTCAAATTGACCCAAATCTGTCCCAGAATTCCGATTTTTGCAATTCGCATTTATTGGCACAGAAATCAAGGTTGGACGTTGACTTTGACCTGGCTGGACGTTGACTTTTTGCTGCTATTGTTTTGCATTGACCGTTGACTGGGATAGCATTGACTTGCATTGACTTTTGGTTGACTGGTATAGTTGTCTGAGAGGGTTGTGTGACACTTCTGGTTGGCTGACCGTATTGAGACTTTGTTGGTTGAAGCATCTTGTTGACCATCGTAACGCACCAACACACTTACATATTTTTGGCTTGTCTTCTGTCGATCTACTGGTATGTTTTATCAACATTTTACTTTCTTGTTTATGTGATTGTTGGTTGATATTGGTGGATTGTTATCTACACCTGACTTGGTGCTTGGACGAGGACTTGGTCTACATTTTTGGGTCTTGGTTTTCTCATTTGAAGCATATTCTATAGGAAGAGAAGAGATTTTCTGGTTTTTCCCTTTGGAGGGGTTTTGCCCTAGCTTGGAGCCTAATACTTGTGTCCAATGTCTTTATTGTTTTTTCTCTTGATAATTGTTTGATGAAAATATCTAATAAGGAAACACAAGAAGATAAATAACGTTCACAAGCAATTATTAAGGATAAGGAGAAATTGAATTAATAGTTGCCCTACTGCATTCTCCAACAGTAATTAGCCTTTCCAGTTCATTTGAAGATCATTGTCTACAACATAATGCTTCATTTAGAGAAGATGCAATTCAAAATAGAATCAACCAACTAATTAAGATTGATGAAAATTGAAGACAAACCTTTCATCATCTAGCAAAATTTCGAGGGAATATAAAGACAAAGTTCGACAAGAAAGCTCACTTGAAGGGCAATCTTGTTCTAATGTGGAACAAAAGAAATGATGAAGCAAGCGAACATGGTAAGTTCAAAATCCTTTGGTTGGTTCCTTATAAAATTGAAGATGTTGCAAGTAATAACTTATTTCAATCTTAATCACTTGGTGAAAGATTGCCTTTGCCCATGAAAGGGTAGGTTCTAAATATTGTCTATGAAGAAAATATTTGAAGCCATGGAGCATCCTTGTAAAATAGCAAGTATCTTAACCTTTGATTTAATTAATTGTTTCATTTTATTGAATTATACCTTTTCCTTTTGTTTTAGAATAAAGTAAGATGATGCTCACATGAATGTATGTCCTCTAATAGGTAAGGGGCAAGGAACCATAATATTTGACATCCATCTAGTCATAATGTTTTAGGTTTATAGGTCTTTGAAGATTCTAAAGTTCTCATGCACTCTTGAAATGATCACATGTCCCTCGTTGGTGAAAGTCGTTACACCTCAACTTCACTTTAGTACATCTCATGTTTCTTCGCCAAGTGTGACCTATCGTATTAGCAGATTATTTGTACTATTGTATCACGATAAGCCAAATGTGTGATTATCTTCGTACTCATGTATTGCATTAGACCATGCTTGGATGATCTATGTGAAAGTGTTTAGGTGATATCTCTAAACCCTTCATGGTTGGTCAAAACCCATCCTCTTAGTCCCCATTTCAAGATAGGCATTGCTCTTATAGCTTAGCTATCTATCCCTTAGTGGCATTAAGATGAAACCATGTTGATCATTTATGACCTAGGGCGGTATGTGAAGGTCTTGGGATGGATCTGCTAGGACACATGATAGGGGAACCTCTAGGCTCTCTCACCTCTTTCTACGTAAAGGTTCTATGTAAAGGTGTTGCTCATGTTGTAAAGGTTATCATACCTATGGAAGAACACTTATTGTATGCCTAAGCATTGACCCCCATCTTATGCATTTATCATACTTTGCCATGGACTCTCAGAGATGACTCTATAGTTGCTCTTGCAATTTCGCTTTTCCCCAGGCAGTTTCACAACTCATGAGGCAATACACATCGGAATGCACTAGACACATTGTCCAAGGATCTTGAGAACATGCCACATCCTAGATCCTTGAGCGCTCTCCTCCTTCGTGCACTGTGAGGCTTCTCCCCACTTGATTTCAAGGTTGACCCCTTCGAGGGACTATTCTACTATTCATTTGAGCATGTGTGGGCTCTTTTTGACTTGGACAGGATCATTCCAGAACATGTAGAGGTCACTTGCACGATATGATGACATTCTTTCACCTCACTTCTTGACCTTAGTCGACCTCGCTTTTGCCAAACAGCCTCCTCTCCTAAAGGGTTTATTGTACATGGCACATTTTTATTGTAGTTTGACTTAATCTCCTTTCCTTTCTGGATGACAAGTCATTTTTTGTAATTCTACTAGACTAGATTTAGGAAGATTATTAAATAATAAGAACGAGAAGGATGTAGAAGCCTCCTCTATAAATAGAAGCTCTCCTTTCATTCCAAATTGTTGTTGTTGTTGACTACTTCTTTGAGAATATATGTTTTAGTGTCATTTCTTGGAGCTCTTCTCTCCTGGTTTACTTTTGGTGCATTAAATATTTGTTATGATAGTTGAAGACTTCTACAAGAATTCAAGATCAATCTATTTGAAGAGTAATTCTACCACTTAGAGGGAAGAAGTTTCAAGGTTTCATCCCTCCCTCCTTTGGTTAGTTGGGTAAGTGCTCAAGTATTTTATTCAAGGTAAAGTGCTCAAGTATTTTATTCAAGGTATAGTTGATCTTGTTGGTGAAGGTGCTTGCTTTGGAACCCCTTCTAGTAGGGCCTTGGTATTCATACTTAATATTGATTAGATAGGAGACTATTTCACCCCTAGAGTGTTGACAAATCTAGGGCATCAAGTATCAGGGGATTTCTCTACTTATGATAACTTCTTGTGAATTATTTTTACTTCTTAGATTATGATCTTCTTTTACTTATGTTATTATAGTGTTCTTCATCAAACAGCTACCAAAGCATAAACCATAAGAGACAAGAGACGCAGAATATAGGGGATCAGGCAGGGCCAAAACCTCTCCCACTTGAGAGGAAAACCTGAACAAATTCTTCTTCTTATAGAGACTTCAATTGACAAATACCAAGACCAAGACCCTTGAACTATTTGCCACCCCAAGACCATGACACAAAGATCCTTCTTTGTTACTTCTCTTCCTTGCACAAGTCAACGCAAGTCAACCTTCTCCTTCTTTTGCACTTCTCGGCTACCCTGAAACTTAGGCCTCTTTTCCTTCCGATCTACAATTCATACTACTGTGATTCCACACATGTGAGGAGTAGAAACAAGTTTGGAGATGATTCCTTCCTTCGCTATACTTGGAGGCTTTTTCTATATGAACTCGAATAGCAATGGGACTGATTTGGAGACCCTTTTCTCATCCTTTATTACAACAGATCTACCCATTGCAGAAACCCTAGTTTCTGCCACACAAGTGAAGGTGTTTACCCAAAAACAGTCCCCAAATGAACTCGATCTTCCCCTTCACTTACTCGTTGGTTAGTAAGCTTCCTTTTTGTGAACTTCACACTCTTTCTACTTCATGTGAAAATTCGGAAATTTTGAATCCTACCACAGCAACTGATAATATGTCTTCTATTTGTTAATTTACTTAAACAAATTATTTGCAGTTATCTATGGAAAATATCGAAATAAATAAACTGCAGCCTTCACAAATTAATTACTGTTGAAAATAAATGCAAGGAAAATACTAGCGCAACAATAACCACATTGACACAGTTATTTTTGGACAATCGTCCCCGGAAAAACCCAATGTGGGAAAACCGATGCAGCAAATGAGGGTTTCTTTTATTATTCTTTGGCAAAATCTCATGTACAATAGACGGATAGAAGAATAGAAGAAGAATCACTGAGAGAAATTTACAAACAAATTTCTCATGCTCCGCGGTGAATTTATGACCCCTGAGAGGACCTGCTGCCCTCACACTAGCCTCACTGCGTCACCCCCTGCGCAGTAGCTGTGCAATCCCTGCATCACTGCCTCTGCGCTGGTGATCTACATCCCTCTTCTACGTTGCCTCTTCATCTCGTTTCTTGCACTCTCGACTATTGTCAATACCCTCTCTCTCTCACCTGCAACCCACCCTCTGATTTGATTTCCTCTTGCCGAACTTCTGCTGGTGAGAAAATCGTCTACTTGTGCAATTGAGTATCTATCTAGTGTATCTTCCAAGTGCCCATCGAGTTCCTTCTTATAATCTTCTCGTTGAACTTTCAACAGCCCAGATTAGATCCTAATCAATGGCTCAGATCATCTTGACTCGATATCTGTCTTTTTCTAGAAGATTCACACCCAATTTAATTAATAGCCTTTAATTATTTTAATTTCTTAAGTTTGGACTTGGGCATCCATTAAAAATAATTAACTATTTTAATTAAACTGTCTTCGGGTGGAATGTCCCAAAACAATTTCTGGGTTTTGTGGAATGCATATGTCCTAGCCTCCCTGCAAAATCTTGAGGCTAGAGCACATCCGACGCTACCAGAAATCAACACTCCATCTTAGCAAGGAATGTGCTCTAGTAATGCAACCTGTTGAAGCATCACCCTAATCTCATATCATCTCCCTCTGCGTTGTTGATGTCTAACATCACTGCCCACCAACTACTGCGCAAATGCTACATATGCGTTGTTGACCTGCATACTGCTGCCAACTATTGCATCTGCACTGCAACTCCCTCTCATTTGTTGTTGCTACTACTGAGAAACCATTTGTTTCTGCTACTGAAACGGGTTCTCTACCATACCCATCTACTCGTTGAACTAGATGAAATTAGCTCTTCCTAGAGCCTTTGTGAGTATGTTTACTACCTGATCTCCTGTGGGGACATACTGCAGTTGTACTGCCCCACGCTGAACACAGTCTCTAATAAAGTGGCATCTGATATCAATGTGTTTCAACCGATCATGAAATACTAGATTCTCATAGAGTTTGATACAACTCTAATTATCACAACTAACATTGGTCGCTTCCATCCTCTTCCTAAACAAACTCACAAGCAACTTTCTAAGCCATATAGCTTCACACGTTGTTGTGTGACATCTAATATCAATGTGTTTCGACCGATCATGAAATACTGGATTCTCAAAGAGCTTGATACAACTATGATTATCGCAGTAAACATTGGTCGCTTCCATCCTCTTCCTGAACAAACTCACAAGCAACTTTCTAAGCCATATAGCTTCGCATGTTGTTGTGTTGGCCGCCATATATTCTTCCACCGTTGAGCTCAGAGCTACCGAATTCTGCTTCCTGTTGCACCAAGAGATCATTCCTAATCCAATGCTAAAGCAGTACCCAGAGGTACTTTTCCGGTATACTGAACTACCTGCCCAGTCTGCATCTGTGAATCAACTCAATCTGACATCATCTCGAGTGTATTTCAACCCATATCCGACTATTCCACGCACATATCTAAGAATGTGCCTAGCTGCTGCCCAATGTACCCTTTTCAGTTCCACCATGAATTGACTAAGGGTGTTGACAGCGAAACAAATGTTTGGCCTAGTGTTGACCAGATACATGAGTGACCCAATGAGTTGTGTGTACAAGGTGAGGTCCATTTCCTTGTCTCATGATGCATCTATTTTCTTCCAGGTGGTGATCATAGGCGGCAATCCTGCATTCTGAATCTCTTCAGAATATCTATAGCATATCTTCCTTGCCCAAGGAAGATCTCCCCATTCTTCTACCAAACTTCCAACCCTAGAAAATAATGCATCAACCCCATATCCTTCATGTCGAATTCAGCTTCAAGATTCTTCTTACAGTCCTTTATGAGCCCTAACGACCCTATTAGAAATAACTCATCTACATATAATACCATAATAAGTGGCTCATTCTCCATTATTAGATAGAAGATATGGGGATTAGCGTCACTCTTGATGAATCCCAACTGCTGCAAGTAACTATCAATCCGACCATACCACGCTCTGGGTGCTTGCTTGAGCCCATCAGGGCTTTCTTTAACCTGCATAAATGAATTCTCTTTTCATGAGTCTCGAAGCCTTCAGGTTGTTCTATATACACCTCTTCTTCTTTCACAATGTTCAAGAATGTTGTCTTGACACCCATCTAGTGAATCTCCCATCCCATCTGAGTTGTTAGGGATATAACAGATCGGATAGAGGTATATCTAGCTACTGGGGCGAAGGTCTCCTCATAGTCTATTCCTTCCTTTCGTGCGTACCCATTTGCCACGAACCTAGCCTTGTACTTCTCTACATTTCCATCTGCAGCGTACTTAATCTTGTAGATCCACCTTGATCCTACAACTAATCTATCCTCTAATCTAGGTACCACTTCCTAGACATCAATTGTCATGATAAAACTGTATTCTTCTACCATGGCATCCACCCATACTTAGTGTTGTACGGCTTCCTGAAAACTGGAGGGTTCTTCAACCTATGCTACCAAGGCTTAGTATCTGTTAGGCTGTCTAAGCTGCCTCTTGTCGGTTCTAGGAGCTCCAACAAACTCCTCCGCATCCCTCAGCATCTATCGTACTTCCCTACTGGTTCTACCACTAGTGGTGGGAGGCTCAATCAAATCCTCCTCCTTTTCGTGTTGTTCCATTTGTTGAGAACTAACTAGATCTCCTACTCCAGAGGAAATACTGGTGTTGGTCACTGTACTCTATCCTGGTGTTTGTCCTCCTGCTTGTCCTCCCTATTGCCCGTGTTGTTGTTGGACTAATGGAACATCTATTGACTGATTTTCTGATGGCATCTCTCGAGATTTCCTGAAAGCTCTATCTTCCATGAACTTTGCATCTTGCCTTACTACAATTTTCCTGCTGCTTGGAATGTAGATTTTGTATGCATTTGAGGTCTTGTTATACCCTACGAGGTACCCATTTTCTGCAATCTGGTCCAGCTTACTACGCTTCTCATCTGGAATGTGACAATATGCCACACTTCTGAATATCCTGAGATGACTCACCTTCGGCTTTTTCCTATGACGACCTCTTCAGGCATTTTCTTCCCCAAAGCTCTGTGAGGAGTCCTATTCTGAATATACATTGTTGTGTTGCATGCCTCTACCCATAAGAATCTAGGCAAGTCCTAGTCATATAACATAGCCTTTTTCGCCCCAACGATTGTTCTATTCTTCCACTCTGCTACTCCATTTTGTTGTGGATTATAAGGAGTTGTCCACTCTCTTTTGATGCCCTCCTTTGCGCAGAAATTTGTGAAGTCTTTATATGTTTATTCTCCACCATTATCTGAAAGCAATACCTTTATCTTTTTCCCTGTCATGTTTACTATGAGAGCTTTAAACTCTCTAAACCGATCAAAGACCTCATCTTTGGTCTTTAAGAAATAGATCCAGGTTTTTCTAGAGTGATCATCAATAAAGGTGACAATGTACTCACCACCGCTAAGAGCTCTCGCGGACATCATGCCACAAATTTCTGAGTGTATCAATCCCAATACGCCTCTTGCTCTGTTGTAACTTCTGGGAAAAGTTGCCTTGGTGTATTTCCCTAGTACGCATCCTCTGCATACATCATCATGCTTGGTACTGAGCACTGGAACTCCTGTAACAGTCTCTCTGAGCATCCTCAGTGCTCCATGGTGGAAGTGTCCCATTCGCATGTGCCATAATTCATTCAGTTCTTTTTCACCATTATGATTACTGCATATCAGTGCCATTGGAGACCCGAGCTGCAATCTATACAATATGTTGCTTCGAGCTCCAATTTGTCTCATCTTCTTTGTAGTGAACAAAGTTCCTACTTACGTCAAATACTCCAGAAGACTTAGAATATGAGAATATCCATTGAGGATACAAATATTATTATATATAAATTGTAAGAAGAATGATTGATACAATTGAGAGTGAGAGGCATGCTTATATACTAGGCAGGTGCCTCTTCATGGAGGATCATGTCCCATTCAGACATGCCTCTTCCTTACTAATTACTAATTAACTAATCATCATTACAATTATCATCATTATTTATATTTATATTACTTATATATTATTTTATTCATAACATTGTCTTCCTCCTCAAAAAGCTTTGTCCTCAAAGCTCGTTGATGAAAAGGCTTGAGCTCTTTTTCGGAGGGAAGAAAATGTAGTTGATAGGGTGCAAGGAGAAGCTAGTCAGTGGTTATGCGGATGTCGCCTGGCCACTGCTGCTATGGGACTGTTGATGGTCAAAGGAAACGGAAGAATCAACGATGCAACAGGGGAATCATGGCAAAGGTGGTAGCATATGACGATGGTACAGGTGATTCACATCCTCGGCCTGGAGGTGACATAAACTACATCTAGATGGCCCATGAATATCCTAATTGGTGAGGTTGTCCTCCGTGGGGGTACAATTGGAGAGGATGCACCACATGAAGAGTCTAGTTTTGGGAGGAGCTTTCAGTTTCCAGAGGTGTTTCCACCACCACTATTTCAGTTGTGGTTCCTGTCGATCACATAGTGAGGTATACACTTCCTTTGGTCTATATCAGCCACTGGGAAAAATGGCCCATAATACTTCGTCATCACAATCAGTCAACCAGATATTTGTGGCCCTGAGTGCTCTGAGGTACCGATTCCAGGTTGGCAACCAATCCTCGGGGATGGCAAGCTCATGTGCAATTTTCCATGCCTCTGATGCCCAAGTAGAATTAAGAGGATCAGCAATTTGTGAGATGTACAGATAACCAAAGAGAGACAGATGTTATCTGATGCCCAAAGGCATTTGGTACGCTTGAACACTACCCAACCATGCGTCCACACCAATCTTTACCTGTTCACCAGATCCTATGCGCCATGCCAATCTTTTTTTAATAACGTGAATGGATCTAGTGAGGGCCTTCCAAATTATGGATGTCCCAGAGGAGTGTTGAATGCAGCCTCTGATCCAATCCATGGTAGACCTAGGAGCAATGTATTTGTAGTATGTAACTTCTGGGCACAGACTCTTCTTGGTGATCAGATGCCATCCCATTTTAGCTGCCAGGGCCAAGGCAAAGAGGTTGAGGTCTTTTAGTCCCCAGCCCCCCCAACCCTTAGGCTTTGCAATCCTCTTCCACGTAATCCAAGCATATGTGCGACCATCATGTTTGCCTCTCCGAAGGAATCTCCTGCAAACTTGTTGGATCCTAGCAGTAACACTCTTGGGGATCCAGGTCAGTGCCATCCAGTACACAGGTATGGCTTCAAGGACAGATTTGATGAGCACCAGCCTACCCACTTTGGAGAGCCATCTTTGCAGCCATATGTTGACTCTACGTTCCACTTGGCAATAAGCCAATTCCAGTCATTGATACGATAGTTATTTGGTTTTAGGTGAAAACCAAGGTATTTGATACCCTCCTCCAATTCCTTGCGCTCAAAATGAAAGAGGCCCATGGCATGTCTGCATTCAAAAGATGTGCAGCGCACCATCATAATGGTGGATTTACTATGGTTGGGATCCATTCTAGTTGCTTTGCAAAAAATGTTGAGTAGATTCAGGAAGTTGTTATTGTCATGACAAGTTCAATAAAGAAAAATGAGGACATCATCCACAAACAGCAGATGGGTCAGTTGTATGAGATCTACTATTCTAACGCCATCAATGGATCCTTCTACTTTTGCTTTTGCCAGAAGAGTGCATAGTCCTTCCATAATCAATAAAAAATAGTAAAGGGGAGAGAGGGCAGCCTTGCCGAAGATGAACTTTTCTTTAATATATATTTATAGTATGACTTTTTTTTAATTTTTTTTATATGAATTTTTTTCAATTTTTATTTATTTATTGCTAAATATATTATTTTTTTCTTCTTTTAATTTTAATGGCCAAAAGCCTGGCAAAACAGAGAAACTCTGAATTCTTGTAGCAAAATGCTTTCAACAACAAGGTTGACAACTTTTATGGCCAAAGACCCGGATCGAAGAGCGTGGCTCTGTGCAGTGGTTAAGCGGATGAAGGCTCGAACTGCTCTGATACCAAATGTAGTGAACAAAGTTCCTACTTACGTAAAATACTCCAGAAGACTTGGAATATGAGAACATCCATTGAGGATACAAATATTATTATATATAAATTGTAAGAAGAATGATTGATACAATTGAGAGTGAGTGGCCTACTTATATACTAGGCAGGTGCCTCCATGGAGGATCATGTCCCATTCAGACATGCCTCTTCCTTACTAATTACTAATTAACTAATCATCATTACAATTATCATCATTATTTATATTTATATTATTTATATATTATTTTATTCATAACATTCTTCCAGCTGGGATGTTTGACATACACCTTCCTTCCAATGAAGTATACATTGTACCCCTTGTCCTGCAATTGAGACACTGAAATCAGATTCATTCCTAAACCAGCACATGCAACACATTACTGGCTCTGATGTTGGTTCCTGCTTCCGTTTGAAATGCTATGGTGCCTCTCCCTACTAGAGTACACTTCGCTATGTTTCCCATAGTGATTTGGAAGTCCATCTGCTCTTCCTGATAGCTAGAAAAGTATTCTCGTACTCTAGTCATGTGAATTGAAGCCCCACTATCTATATACCAAACACCTGTTGATGTCAAACTTGAGAAACATGCGAATTCTTCTTCCAATCTAGAAGATAATTCAGAGACATCTTGACTATCCATGGTGTTCCATGTTATTCTCCTTCTCAACGTTGTACTTGCAATTGCAAAACACTGTATTTTAGCCGGAGATCTGCTTTGCAAAAGAACCATAGCTGCTCCCTCTGCCTCTGACAACCCTTCGATCTTGAGATTGATTCTCTGTCAACTCACTCAGAGAACTATTCCTCGAAATCTTGTTTACCTAGCCTAAGGACTGCGCAGCCTTCTGGGGAATTCGAGCAATTGCTTACGCAGTGCTACGCTACTCCCTTTTCTTTTTGCACTAGATCTCTCTTGCCTCCTGTCTACTCTCTGATACCATGTGAAAATTCGAAAATTTTGAATCCTACTGTAGCAACTAATAATATTTCTTCTATTTGTTAATTTACTCAAACAAATTATTTGTAGTTATCTACGACAAATATCGAAATACATATACTGCAGTCTTCACAAATTAATTACTGCGGAAAATAAATGCAAGGAAAATACTAGCACAACAATAACCACATTAACACAGTTATTTTTGGACAATTGTCCCCGAAAAGCCCAATGTGGGAAAATCAGTGCAACAAATGAGGGTTTCTTTTATTATTCTTTAGCAAAATCTCATGTACAATATACGGATAGCAAAATAGAAGAAGAATCACTGAGAGAAAATTACAAACAAATTTCTCGCGCTCCGCAGTGAGTTTTTGACCCCTGAGAGGACTTGTTGCCCTCACGCTAGCCTCACTATGTCACCCTCTATGCAGTCCCTGCACCACTGCCTCTGCGCTGGTGATCTATGGCCCTCCTCTGTGCTCCTCTTCTTGTCGTTTCCTGTACTCTCGACTATTTCTGATACCCTCTCTCTCTCACCTGCAACTCACACTCTTATTCGATTTCCTCTTACCAAACATCAGCCAGTGAGAAAATCGATCTACTTGGGCAAGTGAGTATCTGCCTGGTGTATCTTCCAAGTGCCCATCGAGTTCCTTCTTATAATCTTCTCGTTGAACTTTCAACAGCCCAGATTAGATCCTAATCAACAACTCAAATCATCTTGACTCGATCTCCATCTTTTTCTAGAAAATTCACACCCAGTTTAATTAATACCCTTTAATTATTTTAATTTCCTAAGTTCAGACTTAGGCATCCATTAAAGATAATTAATTACTTTAATTAAATTGTGTCTGAGTGGAATTCCCAAAACGATATTTGAGTTCTGTGGAATGCATTTGTCCTAGCCTCCCTGCAAAATCTTGAGGATAGAGCACATCCGATGCTACCAAAAATCAACACTTCAGACCTTGACCAAATTGCTTCACCGAAATATGCCATCTGAAATGAGGTTGAGCTGCCTATTTATAGTTGTTTGCCCGTGTATATAAGCCGACATGAGTTGAATGTGAGCCGACATGTCCTTTAGAGAGATTTCATTATTCCTTTTGGAACCGTCTTGAAGGAGGTGACTTGTGCTTGTCTACGAGGGTCTTTTGACTCTTTTAATAACTCATACAAAAATGTAACATGCCCAAGAAGGGTCCTTCATACATGACATTGACTCAAATTGACTTTTATGACTTGATGACAAATCCTAGAGGCTCACAATTGGAGCCATCACTAAAAGTAAAATTCCTTGCTCATGAAACCCATGAGTCAAGCATTACAATAATAATTGTATTTTCTTCTTTTCATCAATTACATGTGTCATTATGAAGACCAAACCTAGTTACACTTTTCAACGTAGAGTTCTTGTCTCCTAGCCTGGATTCATTAACATAGACCTATACTAAGAGGGGCATACTTCTTGACCTATAGCCCCTAGTTGGAATCGTAGTTGGAATAAATCACTTGTCTTCTCCTAACAACCAACCAACAACCCTAAACTTCAAAATCCTTTATTTTGTTTTGTTTAGGAAAAAAACTAACGGCTAAGTCACTTGACACGGAGACACACGACACGCAAATTCAAGCGTTTGACACGAGGCACGTAGACCCCCCTGAACTAGACACGTTATATATTATTATTATTATTATTATAATACTGAATAGATATTTCAATGATTTCATATTACACAAATTCTCATTCATGATAGAAATTCAGACATAGATCTAGATTCTACATTGTAAATTTGTAAGTTGTAACATTATGCATACATATTAGTAAGATAAACATTGGCTCATCCAAAATATCATGATTTCAAGATAAAATCGAGATCTTATCGAGATGTTCGCAACACTATTACAAATACAATCATCACAGATTCATCAACGATCCAATAGGAGAAAGACAAGAAACTGCCAATTTCTCATTAAGTCGTTTCTTATGACATACTTCCACAAGGGATATTTACTTTCTTAAGTCTATTGTCTTTCTAAATTTATTATGCCCTCAACATTTGAAGTTGTTGTTGCAACCCCACTTCCAACAGAGGGAACACTTGCAGAACCTGATGAGTCTGGAACAAGAGGGGCATCACGAATGGGGACATTCTTCCCCTTCTTTCACTCCTTCCCTGCTGCCCTTGATTGAGCCATGAATGCTGTAAAAAATAAAGAAAAAATGCACTAGTATGTAAACAAAATGGGCAAGCAAACTGCGGTAACAAAAATGGGAAAAAAATAGAAGCAAAATGCACTTACTAGTTGCTTGAATCACCACCAAAACACTCCTAAACCCTTTGCTACTCGCTCCCACACACCCACAGCAAGAAAGAGACACAAGAATGAGGAGAAAGTGGCCCAAATCGAGCTTAAAAAGACCTACGACAAGCTTTTCTAGAGGGACATGTGTCCCAAAATCAGGACATGCTCGGACACGTGTCCCTCAAGAATCGTGTCCGACACGTGGGATTCGGGACACAAGGGGGGGTGAGGACAAATCCAGTTTCTTAGACTAACAGTGAAGATGAAAGCAAAATCACAAATTTGAATTTCTTTCCTAGTCTAGTGCAAAGTTAATAATTTATTTTATTTCCTAGACTTCTTTATCCAAGGTTTGTTTTCCATTTCATATCTTAAAACCCTTAAAGGCAAATAATCCCTATAATATTATGCTTCAAGGTATTAGAATAATGCTATTTTAGAGTTTACTGCTCATCTATGATTGTAATTAGCAATTTCTTGTTAGAAACTTGTTGTTTCTATATTCTTAGTAGAAACTTGTTGTTTCTACTTTCTTAGTTTGTAATTAGCAGTTTCTTGTTAGAAACTTGATGTTTCTACTTTCTTAGTAGAAACTTGTTGTTGTTGTTTCTACAGTTGTATTATTTATTAAGCTTCACTGCTCATTGTAAATCAATTCATTCATTGATTATGGTATCAGAGCTCGGGTATTTTTTTCGAAATAATTCTTCAATATTTGAAAAATTATGTGCTTCATTTCGAAACAGCTCTCTAGAAGTTTGAAATTTTTTTTTGGCGTCACAATTTCTGAGCCGCCGTTTTTTTTTCTCTGCGATTCTTTCTTTGGTGGGTCGTTTTCTGCTGAGTATTTCGTGGGATAAAGACTCCTATCAGTCATATCTATCCTGTACGTGCTGCTGAGTTTGGTTGTTGGTCCAATGTGTTGAATTTTTGTCCAATATCAGTCCATCTTGCTGGTTGAACGTGGAAGCTGTTGGTGCAATTTGCATATGACTGGGACGAGTTATTAAAAGCTGAGCTGGGTATTGTTTTTCTACAGTAGATTGAATTCCAGACTGCTATTTTGGCATAATCGAGGTATGCACCCATTTTTTTGTCGCTGGATGAGCATTTAAATTTCTAGTATTTTTTTGTCCAGATCAGCCGCCATCTGCATTAAAATTCGTGCCAGACTCCTTGGTCGTTTTGCGTGTCTTGGGAAATGTGCAGATGGCCTCACTAACCAATCTAATGTTGGAAGGCAATCAACGCTTTAATGGCAACAATTATAACATCTGGAAACAGAGAATGTTGACCATTTTTTAATATAGGCGTCTTGACCAGCTCGTTTTGGGCAAAACGCCTCGTCCTGGTACACCTGGTGCAGATCAAGATAAGTTTGATGATCAAAATCGAGAGGCTGTTATGCTTCTCAAACTCTCTGTAATTGATGATCAGTTACCACAGATCCATTCCGGCAAGACAGCTGTCGAAATCTGGAAACATTTGAAGGAATTGCACGAGACATCCGACAAGAGCAAAGCTTTCTTTCTAAAGAATCAATTGTTCTCCATCATGATGGACGAACATATGTCTTTACAGGAACATCTTAACAAGATTAAAGCCATTTGAGATCAGCTCGAAGCCATTGGTCGGACCATGGAGGAAGAAGATATGGTAATCATCACCCTAAAAAGTCTACCAAAATCTTATGAACACTTTATAGAAACTCTCAACATTACCTCCACTAATGTTGATCTGAATTTTCTAGAGCTATGCACCAAACTTCTGCAACAGGATCGTTGGAAATAGTAGTTTGGTAGTGGTGCTTCATCAGCCTCCTCAGAAAATGCTTTTGCTGCAAAATATCAGTCCTCTCAGTCATTTCAGAAGACAGGTTCTTCTCAGTCTTATGATCCTGATAAGAAGAAAAATGTGCAGTGTAATTACTGTCACAAGTTTGGTCATTTGAAGAAAGATTGCCGACAAAGGATTGCTTCTGAATAGAAGAAGCAGGGAGGGTCTCATCAACAAGTAAATGTTGTAGAACATTATGAGCAGAAGGAATCTGCCTTTTATGCCTTTATGGCTAAAAGGTACTCAGATCACGCCCCGTCATCTGCCTGGTACATTGACTCTGGTGCATCACGTCATTTCTCTCACAGGCATGACTGATTTACTGACTTCTCATCTTTTAGTGATTCCGCGGTCTTTGGCGGAGGTGAGGAGTACACAGTGGTTGGCAGAGGTACATTTCAAATCCAGTGTGGTGGGCACACACTCATCTTCCTGAATGTGTACTATGTTCCTGGTATGGAAATTAATCTGTTGTCTGTCAGCCAGATTATGAGAAACTCTCCTCAGCTCGATGTGGTGTTCAGTGCGCACAAGTGCTCCATTATTGACAGGGACACTCAGCTTACGGTTGCTGTTGGCCTAGAGGATCATGGTCTATATAGGCTTCTTGACACCGCTGATTCCCTAGAAGTGGCTCTAGCATCTCGTGTTTCTCCCATCAGCACTCTATGGCATCAAAGATATGGGCATTTAAACATTCAGTATCTCTCTCAGCTATCTCGGGAGGGACTTGTGTCAGGGTTACCTGATATTCAGACACAGCATTTGGGAGTGTGCGGCGCCTGTCAAGCTGGCAAGCAACATCGGTCTTCATTCAAGGATGGAGAATCTTGGCACGCATCTAAGGTACTCCAGTTAATTCATGCTGATATTTGTGGTCCTATGAATACATCTTCAGTTACGGGTTGCAAATATTTTTTGCTCATTGTAGATGATTTTAGTAGAAAAATGTGGGTGTACTTTCTAAAACATAAATCTGATGTATTTAGTATCTTTCAGAAGTTTAAGTCCTTAGTTGAAAAAGAGTCTGGCTGTAATATCATAACTCTTAGGACAGATAACGGGGGGGAATTTTGTTCTTCTGCTTTCTCCAACTTCTGTGATACCCATGGCATCAAACGCCAGTTAACCACACCCTACACTCCTCAGCAGAACAGTGTTGTAGCACGTCGCAACCATACGATTGTTGAAATGGCTCGTTCTATGTTACAACACAGGAGTGTTCCGAACAAATTTTGGGCGGAAGCAGTGTTTACTGCAGTCTATCTTCTTAATCGATCACCTACTCAGGTTGTTAAAGGGAAGACTCCAGAAGAGGTTTGGTCTGGTCGAAAGCCTAAGATCAGCCATCTCAAAGTTTTTGGCTCGGTTGCATATGTTTGTATTCTCGGTGCTAAGCGCTCTAAGTTGGATTCCAAAAGCCAGAAACTCATGATGACAGGGTATAGTGATCACCACAAGGCCTATAGGCTGATAGATATAGACACTGATCGTCTTATCTTCAGTCGGGACGTGGTATTTGATGAAGACAAAGGGTTCTTTCAGTCCCTTCCTTCTGAGCAGTGTTTTGAGGATCAACCTCACAGTGTTTTTCTTTCGTTAGGTCCACCTGATGGGAGGGATGATGCAGCATCAGTCTTTGATGATGCACTACCTGAGCTTCCTCCGGAAAATAATCCTCCTCTTGATGCTCCTATTGTTCCTGAGCCTCCTCCACCTCCTCCAAATATTGGCTCTTCTACTCTCCGACCTAAATGGTGGGCTAAAACTATTGGTGATCTTCGGGATAATGAACTCCTTGAAGGTAGAACTTCTAGAAATAAGAGCAAACAACAACCCACTGTAAATTTTGGTCTTATGGCTAACATACACAGTGTTTTGAGCCTCAAACCTATTCAGAGGCTAAGGGCATACCTGAGTGGGAACAGGCTATGGAGGCTAAATTCTAGAGTCTTCAGAAGAATCACACTTGGACCCTTTCTGATCTTCCTGCAGGGAAAACACCCATTAGCTGCAAATGGGTGTATAAAGTGAAATACAAAGCTGACGGAACCCTCGACAAGTATAAGGCTCGTCTTGTTGCTTGAGGATTCTCACAGAAAGAAGGCATAGACTATGAGGAGACCTTTGCTCCTACAGCCAAGATGAGTACCATACGGCTTGTCCTTGCCTTAGCAGCTCAATTCAATTGGACAGTCCACCAGATGGATGTAAAGAGTGCAAATCTGAATGGTGACTTACAGGAAGAAGTCTACATGACGCAGCCTCCAGGATTCAAGGTTTCCAATCAATCACAGAAAGTTTGTAGATTATAAAAGCACTCTATGGTCTGAAACAAGCCCCTCGAGCTTGGTACATGAAAATTGATAAGTACCTAACAGATCATGGTTTTCAGCGGAGTCCATCTGATGCAAACCTGTATATCAAACATACTAGTGATGATATTCTGTTTGTGGTTGTCTATGTGGATGACCTTATTATTACTGGGAGTTTAGCACATTTGATCCATGGGATCAAACAGGATTTGTGAAGCACTTTTGATATGACAGATTTGGGGCTTCTTCGTTACTGTTTAGGGGTGGAAGTCTGGCAGACTGAGAAGAACATCTTTCTCTCTCAGTCCAAGTATGCCAGAAATCTTGTGGAAAGGTTCAGAATTCAGGATTGCAAACCTACCACAACTCCTATGGAACCAGGGCTCAAACTTTCAGCTCAGTCATCCTCACCACTTGTGGATGAAACTTTATTCAGGCCATTAGTGGGCAGCCTTATCTACCTTACTGCCACTCGACCTGATATCAGTTGTGCAGTGAGCTACACTTCATGCTTCATGTCAGCTCCTAAAGTTGATCATTGGATAGCAGCAAAGCATGTGCTGCGTTATGTAAGAGGAACCCTTGATTATGAACTTCTGTACACTCGGAGTTCAGATCCTACACTCAGTGGTTACACAGATTCAGACTGAGCTGGTTCGGTTGATGACCATAAATCTATAGTTGGGTATGTGTTTAGTCTAGGATCTGGCGCTATCACATGGGCTAGTAAGAAGCAGCAGGCAGTGGCTCTCTCCTCGACAGAAGCAGAATATCGGGGAGCAGTTAAGGCATCTTGCGAGGCAGTTTGGCTTCGACGTATGCTTGCGGATATGCATGTTTCCCAGGCGGGTCCTACTCCCTTGTTCTGTGATAATCAGGGAGTGCTCAAACTCGCCAAGAATCCAGTCTTCCATGAATGAACAAAGCATGTGGAAATTCATTGTCACTACATTCTCTAGCTTGTTGAAGACGGATCCATTCAATTACTATATGTTCCCACAAAGGAGCAACCAGCAGACATCTTCACCAAGCCTCTTGGTCCTGATAAGTTTGTAAAATTCAGAGGGTCTATCGGTGTTGTAAATAGATTGAGCATTAAGAGAGGGTATTAGAATAATGCTATTTTAGAGTTTACTGCTCATCTATGATTGTAATTAGCAATTTCTTGTTAAAAACTTGCTGTTTCTATATTCTTAGTAGAAACTTACTGTTTCTACTTTCTTAGTAGAAACTTGCTGTTGCTGTTTCTACAGTTGTATTATTTATTGAGCTTCACTGCTCATTGTAAATCAATTCATTCATTGATTACAAGGTTTTAACTTTCATCTAACACATTTTGGGTTGTGACTTTAAGGATTTCTTAACCATAGAAATTACATAACAGCAATAAAAATCAGGTTTAAATGCTAGGAGTTGAAATTTGAAGCGAATATGAGCAGTTGTAAATTTTAACAAATCCTATCTTTAACTGCTGATGCAATTTTTAGCATTTTCTTACTTTGGGTATATTGTCAGGATAATTACAAATTTGAGTACCCAATTGGATGATTTGTCTAGGGTTCAAGCTTCAACTGATTACGAGAGCATTAATTTTGATCTATTTTTAAAAGGGTCAGAGGACTTTTTGATACACAATATGGCATAGAGTAGCAGTGTCAGATAACAAGGCCTGTCAAGCACTTTCAAATTCCAGGGACTGGTTGCATTTTGGCATGGTTGTTTATTTATACATAGTTATGTTCATAACAGGGTACTTGGTGGGAATACATGAGATTTATTTTCTACTTTTAGAAATATTTGTTATAGCCTATAGGAAGCTTCTCTGTGAGCTAACTTGCTACACCACCTTTGATGAGCTTCCTCCCTCTTTCTTTGAGCTTTGTTTCACTGCTATTTTAGACCTAATCCTACTCACACCCTCTTAGAGACACTCATTATTTTGCAAAGTGTTTTATTTACCATTAAATGGTCTATTTATGATAGCTTGACTTTGACCAAGAAGGGGAACACACCTTAAAAACTTTCCTTGCACTTTCAAAAAGCCTAGAGATACCATTTTTGCCTAAAAGATGGTGTGTCTGCCTTGAGAGGGCTAATTGCTGTTTTTAAAAGAACCTGTCAGAATATTGTTTATTCCACAACCCGTAGATAATCAAGACATTTGAGCACTCTCTTGGAGATTATCCCTTGTCTTTTCTGTGTGAGAACTTATGTTTTATAGACATTTTTGCTTTTGATTTTGATTCTTGATAGAGCAGTAGAATTTGGGTTTCATTATTCACACCATTCGCTTTTTATTTCTTCATATTTTGACTCCAGAAAGGCACTGATGATCTAATATTTGAATTTGTTTATTTACCCGTGAAATTCAAAAATCTCTTTATTTACCTTGCTTTCCATGCACTCTAGGCATACAGGTTTAGGCATATTTACTCTGCTTTTATCAGTGTTCTGTCATTTAACAGCAAGATTAGCTTCTTGTTTTCTCATGTTTTCATGCAGAAAGAGAGAAAATTTAGAATTTTCTCAATTTCCATGCACCAGGAAGCATTAAAACATCAAAAAACCATAAAATAACAGTATTTCAATTTTCAATCTCAATTATAGTCAAAACAGCGTTCTGTTCTTGTTGTTTTCTGCCTTTAAATCAGGCAATTAATTTTATAATTACATTGGGTTGTATGCACAATAAAAAATAAAAAATCCTGCATTTCATTTACATGTTTACAGCACTTAAACAGTATATTACAGATCACTGTAACTTCTGGTTTTCCACTCAGTTTAGCATAATTCTATATATAGTTGCATTGGGATTTGTGCTCATAGTCTGCATAACTTTATGTGTTGTCTTTTGTGCAAGAATCTAGGTTTTAGGACAGATTTAGCTGCATGTTTTTTATATTTATTTGCAACGTCATTTCAGGACAGTAAGCATTGATTTTGATTTTAGGTGTCAATGACCAGTGTTTGACCCCCAGTTTACTCCTAAATATACACAGAACACCCCGCCCTCCCCCCTCCCCCACCACGACCACTTTGAAGTTTGCAAGCATTAACTTCAAAGTAGTCAGAGAAGGTGAGGTGATAGTACATATTTCCTATAGATATCCGGAGTCAGGACTCCCTTCAGCATTCCCAGAGTGGAAATTTTCAGGTGATAACATTTTGGCACAGTTGCCAGGGACCTTATCCAAGGTTCCTATTCTTGGTTACAGTGACATATTCTGAGGTGAGCATTTGTTTTTGTTATTTTGTTTTATTAATCACCTGATAAATTCCACTTTGCAGACCTGGATAGTTTGAGGAATCATATTTAGTAACTAGCATTCCAACTAAAGCAACTAATCATTGGGTGTGGATATATGAACATGTTTTGTAAATTTTTACGACTTTCTTCCATTATGGGAAGTGGCACATTATAGGGAAATGCAACGTATATTTACCAGGGAAAATTTTAGGGGCTAGCATTCACAAATGGGCCAATTTCCATGTTTTTTTCAAAAAAGTGATTCACTAATTTCCATTTTTTCTAAAACTGATTCGCTCAAATTTTATATGATAAAATTATTTTATCTTAAAATCGCAAAAATTTTATATAGACTATATAAAACCATTAGAAGTTTGAATATATTTATAAAATTAACACCAAACATTATATAGTGTGCATATTAGGGACTAAGATTCGCCAACATTTCTAAACTTTTAAGATAAATTTCCACCCTTAAATTTTTCCTTGATATTTACGAGGTAAGCATCTATACAAGGTGCAAATCAAACAAGTATGAAACAGCTTTTGACCATTAAGAAGGATCCTTTAGAAAAAAACAAATGCAAAATCGAAGCAAATATGCCTCAAAACTATGGCATGCTATCTAGAATGACAATGGAATTCACATGCAAAATTCAGATATACATGTATATACATTGTTCCTTAAATGTTTACCAACTCAGAAGGATGTGCATAATTACCTGTATTAGTGTTGAAGCAGCTGATAAATCATGCTCCAAAGCTTTTGAGCCAACAACCTCATTCAGAATTTCAAAAGATTGCATGACCTGCAATGCATTGTCCAATGAAGAAATTTCTCCAAGATTCTCTTCATACAAAGGTTGCATTCTGTTTATATTTAAAGACTGGTGGAGATTGAAAAGCTTCCTCAAGATGTCCCCCATAAGCCTCACTACCAAGGACCAACTTTCACAGGTCAGTAACAATCTCGATAGGTACCTGCCAATCATACAAGAAATTTAAGAGCAATTCAAAAAGTTATTTCATGACTAATAAGCATTACAAGACTCGCAAAATCCCAAGAGATGGCATAAAAGAAGACCAAAAAGTAATTTACTCTGCTGGGGTGTGCAAACGTGGACTACTGGGCTTCAAAGCATCCCAAATCTCTCCCTCTGTAGAAGGCCACATAAATTTTCTGGTTTCCAAATCAGATAAGAAGCTTAACATAAGACAACTCAAATCTTCAGGCAACTCAGAAATGTGTGCAATCATCAGATCACTAACTGCAGCTTTTAATCTACCAAGAGTGCTAAGGTCTTCATCTTCATCTGTTTTTTCTGAAACATATTGTTGAAGGAACCCTTTTCTTAATCCTGTTCGCATATCACTCTTCTCATTTGCGTTTTTTGGTTCAACTTTCTGTTTTGCCAATTCTTCATTTTTGTCATATCCCTTCTTCTCAGCTTGTTTCACTTTGTCAGGGTCCAATCCTATCTTTGCAGGCATTGCTTTAGCCCAGAAAGGCTTAGACATTGGAGATGTTTCAAGCAAGTAATGTAACATCATCAAAACTGGGACCATAGGTCGGGTTTTCTCCAGTACCAAATTTCTCACTTTATTTGTACCTCTATGCCCTGCTGTCAATAAGGCATGCACTCGCATCAAATTCCCTACAATCAAATTTTCTGTCAGTTCTTTTCCTTCACCTTCACTTCCCAGATTTTCAGACCCTGAACTCTGAAACTGTAACTTAGACCACCTTATCAGAGGAACCAAGATAGGATTGAGAAGGTAAGTCTCTGAAAGCTCTGGATCTCGAACAATCATGGTGCCAGCCAGGAATAAAGAAGTATGATGAATGTTTCTGAGAATCTGCTGAGCAATTTCACCATCTCCTGGCTGTCCTTTTCCAAAATCTTGGTAAGGTAGAAATGGAAGAAGCTGTGGGCAGACTGCCCGATAATATTCTTCTGCAGTAGCAATATACTTCGGTACCTTGGCCAAGTGTGCCGCCACATTAAAATATACTTGTACATCACCCTGAAATGTAGGATGTACAACATTGTTAAGGTCTAGTAATCAACACAAAATGATAGATAAAGTGATTAACTGATGTGTACTCGCACTTGAAAGTAGAAAATTGGAATTGAAATTTACAATAACATCCTCAAAAATCCAAAATAGGTCATGGACTAGGAAGTAGAACAAGCATATATATTCCAACGAAGAGTAGGGTACAGAAAACCCCCATACAAAGGGAAAAAAAGAAGGAGAAAGTACTGAAAGACATAAAACATACACGAGAGTTATACCAAAAAAGGTAGACCCTACAAAGTAAAGTAACATAGCCTGAGAACAAGGTGCAGCAGCCTTCAGGTGATGAGGGAATCAGCATTTCTCATCATCCATATCAATAGGGAAATGTCAAACAGCAAGGGTTTGGCAAATAATGTCCTGTAGTAAGGGGCCTCAACTCTAGAGTTCAGGC
The DNA here is from genome assembly GCA_034641835.2 of Pinus albicaulis. Taxonomy (NCBI): domain Eukaryota; kingdom Viridiplantae; phylum Streptophyta; class Pinopsida; order Pinales; family Pinaceae; genus Pinus; species Pinus albicaulis. The sequence goes on from CM076570.1 coordinate 261,056,126, forward strand.
CCTAGGAGTTAACCCTATGCAGCATCAAAACACCTATGTTGGTGGTCAATGACATGGCTAAAGAAGGAGCAGTCCTAACATCCAAGGCCTAATAACTAAAGTAATAGGGCAGAAGTTTGTAGTGCATGACTAGGAAAGGACCCTATAATGATGATATTTCCGAGTGGACCTGATCCTCCTAAGCACTCAGAATGGTATAGTACAAAACCTAGTTGGTTCAGGCCAGATAACAATGTTGAACAGTCCTAAAGTTGTCCATCTAAAGATAGGCATGGCATTTTACCCCTGCCTCAAACTAGGTGAAAGGAGGCCATTTATGTAGTTGTTCTAAAAGAGCTCTGAAGTAAATGTTCTGTGACTAAAGGCCTCTCTACGATACAAGGCAAACCACTACTAGTGAAGTGATCTCAAGAAGGTCAATAAGAACTTGCTCCAGCACCTATAGAGACAACAAAACTCCTTCCAATCTCAAATAAATTAGACAACTAATAAATAAAGCGCTACAAGCAAAGAGAAAAGTTGCTAATCTGTCTTGCCTTAGGGACATCATGGTCTAGTTCTACTCTCAATTAGTGCAAGCACGCCCAACACTAGCCAAGAGGAAACAAAGCTCGTGTAACAAATGGAACTGAATGTAGCTTAGCTGAAAAATGAGCTCATCAAAATCTGAAGGAAATGCTCTATGTAAAAGGCAAACATGGCACTCAAGGGCTGTTAATTTTCTAACCCCAGTAAATTCAAATTGATAAATTATTTCCTAGTAATTTCCTTGTTGATTTTCAATTTAATTTTCAGCTTACTAAATAAAATGTACTACTGGGATTTTAACTAGTAAATAAAAAATATTTCAATGGAAGCAAATTAAACCAATCTCCACAAATACACAGAAATTTTACTGCCCTTCAACTTCAGCTTTTCATTAATTAATCTCACAGGATACAAGGACTCCCTTACTGGGAAAGTGGCCCAACTGATAAAAATATAAGCTACAGCAATATTCAGAAATTTTCTGAAAAGTTTCTAGGCATCTGTACAGGTTGTACGGCCCTCTGAAATTACTGGATTGACCCCCCTGCTCTGCAAACCTGCTGCAGCAGCTATACAGCCATGCATGTGTGGCTCTATGGCTTCACACGTGTGGCACCTGCACGCTGTACACACTTGTACACACACATGTGACCTGCACATGTGATTCACAGGACATGTGGAGGTGCACGGGCTCAACTAAACCCTCCTGCACTCACACGTGTGACTCAGCACTGCTATTTCTGCTGTATGGATGCTCTGGGGCTGACTCCTTGCTGCAGAATTTCTCTTGTTGTTTTCCTCTGACACTTGGATGGAAATCCTTCCTCATCCAATCATTGAGATCTCCTTCTAGTGTTCACTGTGTCTTCTCCCTTCACCTAGCCTTCCTTCTATAAGTTTGTGTTATTGACCAAATCTACAGCCCTAATCTCCAAAATGATTGACGGTTGATATTAAATCTCAATATCATTTGAAATCAACGGTTAATATTCATCTAATCAATAATGCAAATAACGTTTGCATGTCATTAGATTAACTCACTTTCTCTCAGAAAAAGAAATTGCATTAATAATTAAAGTAATTCCTAAGGTTAAAGGACCATTAGATGATTCTGCACATCTAGACACTTAGACCTATGCAGAAGTAATTGTTTGAGATACAAACATCCACACTCCCTCTTAGCGAGGAAGGTATTATACACCACTCCTAGCTTGTCTTGTAAAACGCAAACTTCCCTTTCACCAAGTGTTTGGTGAGAATGTTTGCACTCTGCTCATCTATGGAGATATACTCAAGCTTCATTGCCCCTTTCTGGAACATGTCATAGATGAAGTGATACCTGCCCTCAATTTGCCTAGACCTTTAATGGAACATTGGATTCTCAAAGAGTTTGATACAACTCTGATTATCATAGGTGTATCGCCATAGGCTCCAACTCCTGACCAAATAATACAACTATGATTATCACAATGTATCACTATAGGCTCCAACTCCTAACCAAATAATACAACTCTGATTATCACAGTGTCTCACCATAGGCTCCAACTCCTAACCAAATAATCCTGCAAAGCCAAATGGCCTCACAACCCGCCATACTCGATGTCATATACATTACCTCTACTAAACTGAGTGCCACAAAAGTCTGCTTCTTCCTCAGGCAAGAAATCATCATTGATCCAACACTGAAACAACACCCTTAGGTGCTCTCCCTCTTTGCTGCACTACCTACCCAATTTGAATTTGTATATCCTTGCAGCCTCACTCCCTACCCAATCTGAAAATGTATATCCTTGCAGCCTCACTCCATCACCTCCAAGTTACCTCAGAGTCCAGACCATGCTCCATTGTACTTCTCAAGTACCTCAACACATGCTTCGTTGCTACCCAATGCACCTACCTCAGCTCCATCATGAACTGGCTCAAGGTGTTCACAGCAAAATAGATATTTGGCCTAGTGTTCACCAAATACATCAAGGACCTTATCAGTTATAAATACAATGTGGGATCTAAAACTTTGAATCTAAAGTCAACACCTTCTTTAGATTGGTGATCATAGGTGTAGCCATATGTCTACAGTCATCCATCTCCCAAATCTCCTCAAGATCTCCATTGCATACTTCCCCTAACCAAGGCAAATCTCACCAAACCTTTTCCATGCCTCTAACCCCACGAAGTAATGCATCAAATGTCCTTCATATCAAACTTTGTAGCCAAGTCTGCCTTATGCCTTACTATGAACTTCTTTGGACGTGAGAAACAAATCATCTACATACAACACCAAGATGAGTGGATCATCTCCAACAAGTATGAAATACAAGTTGGGACTTGCCTCACTCTCAGTGAATCCCATGCTCTATAAATACCCATCAGTCCTAGAGAATCATGCCCTAGGTCACTACTTGAGTCCGTAAACTGCCTTCTTTAGTCTACATGGGAGGGAGTTTCATCTAACTCGCTCCCATGTAACTCAAAGCCCTGGTCCTAGGGTTGGCTCTATATCACATCTTTCACAATCACTCCATTGAGGAACATTATCTTAAAAGTTAACATCCATTTGATCTATCCTCCACCTCACGACTAGAACAAAAGATGGGAAAGTTGGAATGGAAGTATATCTAGCAACTTGAGAAAATGTTTCCTCGTAGTCCACTCCCTCTTTTTGCAAGAACCCTCTCGCCACAAACCTCGCTTTGTACTTACCCACCTGGAACTTACCACTAATTTTCCCTTCGAGCTCGACACTATATCCCATATAACATTCCTCATAATGGAGTTATACTCCTCAATCATGGCATCCCATCAAACTTGTTGCCCCCTAAAAACTAGAAGGCTCGGGATAAATAATGTTGCTCATAAGTGGCATGTAGTTTCAAAGCTTGCTCGAAGGTCTATTGACCTTGAATATGTTCCTAGAAGCCTCCACATGTTGCTAACTCCTCCCCATATGAAGTTTGGCACCCTGAACTAGAAGTAGATAATCAAAGTTGCTCATCATTCAGAGCATCCTGCTCCTTATCCTCTATCATTGTAAGTGGCTCATGAGACTTCCTAGATGATAGGTCCTCTTGGAGCTTCACATCCCTACTAACAATTGTCTTCCTTCGAGCTCGAATGAAGATCCTCTATGCCTTCGAAGTCTCGTTGTATTGCACAAATATGCACTTCTCTCTTGAGGGTTGCAGCTTTGTCCTCTTCTCCACAAGAACATGAATGTACACTAGACAACCAAAGAGCATCAAGTGTCCTATCTCCGGCTTCACTCCTGGAAATGCTTCCTCGGGAGTCTTGTCCCTAAATATCTCGTGAGGACTCTTGTTCTACACATATATTATCATCTTGCATGCCTTTGGCCAAAGGAACATAGACAAATCCTAGTAATGAATAATTTCCTTGGCTCCTATGGTAGACTGGTTCTTTCTCTACGCAAGCATGTTCTGATGAGGGTTGTACGAGACCATCATATCTCCCTTGATCACTGCCTCCTGGAAAGAATATTTGAAGTTGTTACAGGTGTACTCTCCCCCATCATCTGACCTCAAGAGCTTGATCCTCCTCTCTATCTGGTTCACCACTTAGGCCTTGAACTCCCAAAGGCGACAGAAGACCTCATCCTTGATCTTCATGAAGAAGATTTAGGTTTCCCAAAAATAGTCATCTATAAATGTGACATAGTATAGTGTCCCTTGCACTAATGCCACTAACATTGGTCCACATACATCTGAATGAATGAGATTTAAGATTCCCTTGGACATGTTCTTGCTGCTTAGAAAAGCACATTGGTATTCTTGCCCAATGCACACCCTCTGCACATGTCTTGCTACTCAATATTGAACTCTAGGATACCAATGACAATCTCTCTTAGGATTAGAAATACCCTGTCGTGCAAGTGCCCCATCCTCCTATGCCACAATCCACACAGGTTGTCACTGTTGCGTACCAAGGCCTGTATTGGCTTCCTTTGCAACATTTAAAGGCTACCCTCTCTAATCCCAATTACCCTTGTTGTGTCAGGACTAGCTCCCTATGGACATATGTGTACCTGTCCCTTCTAAAATATCACAACAAATTCTCTGTCCTTCGTAACCAAGATTAAGAACAAGTTCTTCCTTAGCCCTCGTAAATATAGCACATCCTTAGCCTCCAATGATCCTCCAAACTCGAGTTGGAACATGATGTTCCCAACAACCCTCACTGCATACTTGGCATCATTGCAAGCTCCACATGTAGATTTGAGTCATTCTCCATTAGAGTACTGGAGAGCTCTCATGTTGTCATGTGGTGCAATGCACAACTTTCCATGTACCATGCATACCTGGTGATGGTGTTGGTAGATAGACAGGAGAACTATGAGAATTCCTTCACAAACTTTGTTGCAAACTCATCAAGTCATAACTTTATTGATGGTATTGTCTGTTGCGCCTCCCCTTCCCATTCTTCTTCTCCAAACACTATGATGCATAGTGCTCATTCTTATGGCAAATGAAGCATTTGATTTTACTAAATTCTTTCTTCATGCTCTACTTTGAGGTTGAGCCCTCAACCTTAACCTTATTTTCCAAATTCCTTTCCTTTGCCTTTCTTAACTCGACAGAGCGAGGCCAATTTCTCCTCTCCACCTCCTGGCCTAATAGCCTTAGACTCCTCTGGAACCTCTTCCTGGATGCAATCATTGCAAAGCACCTCTCAATTGGGAAGATTTTATTGAGCGCAAGTTCCCTTGACAAATGGTTCCCATTACTTAGTAAATTGATTCAGCACCATATTTACTAATTCTCTGTCCACTTTCTCCCTATTAGCTGCAAGTTGATCCCATATTTGGGTGATCTTCGTGAGCTAGCTAGTAATATTGTCTGATTATGACATTTGGATGAAGATTAATTTGTTCTTTAAGATCGTCTTCCTCTTCACATTATCACTCTAGAATAAATCCACTAAAGCCTTGAACATTCCCCTAGTTGTCTTATTCTCAGCTAAACGAGGGATCAAGTGATCCTTCACGACATCCATAATGATTCAATAACCTTTAATGTCCTTTTCATGTACTTTCAACAATATTGCATCTATTGGTGGCAAAATCTCCTTATCAACAATCTCCAAAAAGTCATTCTCTTTCATGAGCAAGTTAACCCTTGCCTTTCAGGGTAGGAAATTTAAACCCCATCCAACCTGTCTTCGAACCTAAGACCGATCATTGCCATATTTCTAGATCTGAAGTTTTCACATCCATTTGGTGAAGAGACCATCCTTGACCTGCAGCTAGAGCCACAATGGATCGGATGGTTATATAACAGGCAACTGGTGAAAATATCTCATCATAGTCTACTCCCTCTTTTTGAGATAGACCTCTGGCAACAAATATAGTTTTATATTTTTGAATACTACCATCAGCGCCATGTTTATTTTTGTACAACAATTTAGAAGACACAACAGATTTACCTTGTGATCTTGGAACCACTTCCCATACATCATTATGAATGATGGACTCATATTCTTCAGGAATTGCATCATTCCACACTAAAGTCTTCACAACTTCTTCAAAAGTGCATGTTTCATCTTGAATAATGTTGCTCATGGCTACAACATATCCTTGGAACCAGCATGGTTTCTTGCTTTCTCTAAAGGTTCCTCTGGGAGCAGCATGTTTATCACCATCTTCAAGGGTGTCACGAAGCAATAAAGGTCTCCTTTTAGCAGGAGGATTACATGAAGGAGGATCCAAAGGATCCATGGGCTCCATGGCTTCATCAGCAAGATCAGATTCAAGCTCAAGATTTTCTTGTATCTCAAAAGCATCATCTTGACTATCAACATCAACAGGAGGAAGAGGAGTGTCTCTTGCCTTTCCAAGAGTTGCATCTTCGTCAAATGTTACATCTCTACAAAACTCTATATTTCTTTGTCCTAGTACATGTATTCTGTAAGCTTTAGAATTCTCACAATAACCAACAATCATACCTTTCTTCCCTGAGGCTTCCAGCTTGTTCCTCTTCTCTTTTGGGACATGGAAATAGATAGGGCAGCAAAAGATCTTCAAGTGCCTAACTTCTGGCTTTTCGCCAGTGAAGACTTCTTTAGGAGTCTTGTTGTTTAAAGCATAATGAGGAGATCTATTTTGAACATAGACAGTTGTGTTCGCAACTTCTCCCCATAGAAACTTTGGCAATTTTCTATCATGCAACATAGCTTTGACTGCTTCTGTGATAGTTCTATTCTTTGTCTCAGCCACACCATTTTGTTCAAGGTTATATGGAACAATGGTCTCTTTCTTGATTCCAACTTCCTTGCAGAAGTCTTGAGCTCTTGTCCACTTCATGTCCACTCAAGCCATGGGATGGATTGACATGTTCCTCAATCTCGATATAAAGGACTTGGTTCTCACATTCATCAAATGTACCTGTTGATCCCAGAACAAGAGCAAGAGCGATAGTAGCAAAGTAAATAAACATAATGAGAGTATACTTGTTGATGAAGTAGATCTTTCTTTCTTTCCTAGATGTGAGAGTGGCTCCTTCATTATCCTTGCAACAACTTCCGCTTGGAGTTTGCTCTTCCTGCACTATTCTGCACCCTAATGATCTTAAGGATCTGTTTTTCTTGATCGCATCCTCATCAAGAAGTTAGTGAAAGAATCATTCAAATACTCATGCAGGAAGAATAACAAATGATCTATAAATATAAATCTAGACAAGAGCAGCAACACAAAGAAACAACATAAGACTTTAAAATACTTGATTTTTTAATGGGGATTGAAGGATGTTGTTAGCTCCCTCTTGATCTGGCCTCTATAAGTTGCCATTGTCCATCAGTCATGTCATTGGCAAAAGAAACGCATCTTCTTGAACACCACTTGGCAAAACTCCATCACATAGTATTAAAAACCAGAACCGGTGATCGGACCGGTGGACCTAATGAACCGGTAACCGGACCGGAACCGGTCTAACCAGTACCGGTCAGGTCTAAACGAACCGGTTTTTAAAATAATACATTAAATAATTATTTTTTAATTTAAAAAAAAAAAAACTATTTTTAAGATTTGCAACCATGATTCCAAGCCAATAGAGACAAAATATGCTAAGTTTTCTCATTTATATACCATGTAAAGGTGAATATATCAAAATGGCACCGAGTGCAATACATATCATCGAAAAAATACATAAGCAATGAGGCTCCAAATGACCCATAAAGTCCAAAAACAATGCTACAAGCTATGAGCATTGAGGCCATTGGCCTACATAGTACAGTCTACTACAAATCTACATATATGATATTACTAAATTCTAATTAATGATCAACATTATCACTTGAAACTTCTAATCATGATCAAAGTTCAAACTCAATTGGTTGAACTTGAGTCTCCCGACTCTCGACTGCCAAACTTTGCAACTGCTCCAGTCACAAACTTCTCTATTGGTTCAGTGACTTAAATCTCAAACTTCTGAAGGTATTCTGCCCTAATATGCCCTATTACTTCATTTGGTGCTCCACATGGCTTTACATGGCCTCCTATTCGAGCCAAGTGTTGCTTGAACCTATAAATACCCCCTCCTGCAATAGATTTTTGGCAATATTTGCAAATCATTTTGCCATCAATCATATCACAATGAGCCCATGCAGTATCCTTGCCTTTTGGAGGCATGATGGCTACTACTTAGCTCAGGCGGCAAGCTTCAAACTCTATGTTGTTCCACTACTCTAGCAAAAACTCAACACTCTCCAAGCTCTCAATCAAACTCACAAAATCTCCAAATGATGTGGTGTGAGACAAATGACAGGCTGCCCCTACTTATAAAGGATTCGAGAGGGTCTCCAAGATAGCTTCAACTCCAACTCCAAGCCTCCAAGATCACTGCTCCAACAAACACTCAACACTCTCCAAGCTCTCAATCAAACTCACAAACTGCAAATGAGATGGTGTGAGACAAAGGAGAGGCTTCCCCTGCTTATAAAGGATTGGGGAGGGTGTTTTTGGAGGGAGACAACCCTCCCCTTCCCTCCAAATCAACCCTAAACATCCTTGTTCGCTGTCTGTGGGTCCCTACAGCAACCTAGGTGTTGACCGGCCGGTTTATCCATAAACCGGCCGATTTCGTCCTTAACCGGTCAGTCAGCACCGGTTAACCGGTTTTCCAGGCGAAGTGCAATGTTAGACCGGGTTTTCCAGTGGGTTTGGACCGGCCAAAGGTCTGACCGACCGATTTGACCAGTTTCCAGTTTGAACCGACCGGTTTTTAACACTATGGTCCATCATGATCCACTCTAATCTCAAGCATTTCGGAAACCATCTTTCTCACATGAGGTAATGCTTTATAGTGAAGATGAGTTAACTTTCAGTGCCACAGTTTATATTGATGATTACTTATCATGAATCAATGCATGGATAGGTCTTCCATTGATTTTATAAAGATTTTCAAATCTTGATCCCAAAGTGAAGGCATGTAATAATAACTATACATATTGACTTCATTGCCTTCAATTATACTAGTTAATTCATCTTTGATCACTGCAAAAGAGGTTAGTTAAAAAACTATCATTCCATCTTTCGCAAAAGTTATGATTCTTACCTACAACTAGTATAGTTAGTAAACTCTAATATCAAAACTAACAAAACCCATAAGATTATGACCTTTCTCATATAATGTGAGAGAGTCAAAATCCCCCTATCTTCAGCATTCAATTTCTATCAGTTATTTTTTCATAACCTTCTATGCATTATACTTCTTTTCAAGACACCACTTTCTTGTGCATGCATAAACAGAAAACTACTCTTTACTTTTGCATGCATCAACAAGTACCAAAGCCACAATTATTAAACACATGCAACACCTTAATTATTATCTGCAAAATTACTATCATATCTTGGGTTCCTTGAAAACTTGGAACAATGGTAGCAGTAAAATTTCAGCAATAAAATTCAGCAGTAAATTTCAACAGCAAATAACAAGAGATATTTCAGCAGCAAAAGAATAGAAATTTCAGCATAAAATGAGCAGCAAGTAGAGGGAACAACAAAAGATATTTCAGCAAAAAAAGAGTTCCAAATGAGGCGGACGGTAAGATATATTTCTGCAGAAAGAGAGTTGGAAATGGAGCGGACAGCAAGATATATTCTAGCAGAAAGAGAGCTGGAAATGGAGCGGACAGTAAGAGATATTCCAGCAGAGTGCTAGAAATGGAGCAGATAGCAAGAGATATTCTAGCAGAAAGAGAGTTGGAAATGGAACTTGTCTTCACCAAAGCTCTGATACTATGTTGAAATTATAATGTTATATGTCGTAACAATCACTGATTACAAAATTTCTTTATGTTGTAATATTAGATAAGCAATTGTAGATAGAACATAAATCAAATACATAATAGCAAATAACCATGAACAAAATGAGACACAGAGAATTTAGGTCCAACGACCAGGGCGAAACCCACAAGGGGAAAACCCAACCAGATTCTTCTTCTATTAGAAATTAATTGTTTAGCAGAGATACAAAGTAAAATGAGAGATCAACAGAATGAGCAAGTTTACCCAAATTTGAACAAGTCGTAGCATGAAGATCACTGGTAACACTAGCAAATGCACACACTGAATCAACCTTCCCTTCAACTGAATCAACACTAAAACATTGAAGCACTGAATCAACCTTGGGTCACCAAGTTCTGCTCTTACTCTCCAACTCTCTCTCTCACAATCTTCTTCAATTCTTTCCAACTGTCTCTCAAGTTCGAATTTTTCTTTCACAATGCACAAGTAGTGAGGGGGGAAAGAATGAGGCACATATATATGGGAGGAGCAATGAATCCATGCCATAAAGGAGTAACTTGCATGCCAAGAGGAGTGTAACTCATGCCATTATGGAGGTACACATGCCTTTGTAACTTATGCTTTTAAGAGAGAGTGTAGCATATGCATTAAAGATTGTGTAAGAGGAATCTTTTATGACATGCTTTAGTGAGTGTAAGAGAGTGTAAGAGCATTAATGAGAGTGTAAGAGGAATATGCCATGCCAATAATGAGTGTAAGAGAACATTATTGAGAGCCATGATTGTGTGACTTGAATTTATTTTTAATAATAATATAATAATATCATAAGAATAATAATGATGATGATGAAGTCGAAATTGAACTATTAGGATCGATTGATGATCAAAAGGGATTTTCCATCAACAATACTTGGTTACCAATTGCTAAAAGGTGATTTACTATCATGAGACTTTCTAATTTTAGACTCTATTTTTAGAAATTCTATTTGTAGACTTTCTATTTTTTTTAAATTCATCCCTGAGCTGCCAAATTTTCAACACGTGTTAAAGGTTGCCTCAACCTTCGAGTTGGGGAAGTTCTTGGTTAAACTAACCATCTTCAAGCATTTCAAGAAGCATTAGTCCCACTCATATCAAGTGATCCCAAATGACTTCAAAAGACCCCAAATTTCTCTCTTCCTTCCTCACAAAAATTCATACAAATTTCTTGGTTCCATTTGTGAAATCTTATTTGATATATCTAGCATCTAAGGCTCTTTATTTACTATTGTCCTAATGCTAGTAGATTTAGGTGAGAAAAAAACAAGTTCTCTTGGTTCTTTCCTTAACTAATTAATGTAGGAACTTAGTTCTCTAACTATAGAAATTTTACTTTGTGTCTGGGCTAACATTCTTTGAGTCTTTTAAACTCATTTCCATCACATTTTAGGCTAACTACTTTGTGGTTTTTAGCAGGTATGCACTTTTACAAGGGGAGATGTTGACGAATTTCAACCAGAATTGAAGAACTAAAGCCCTCAAAGGAGACCCACTTTGAACCCTTCGTAAAAACCATCAAATTTCACCATTGTAACTTCATAAAGAGCCATTATCTTCACTTTGATTTCAAGGAATTCCATTCTCTTTTGATCCCTTTGATTTCAAGGAATTCATTATAGCATTGTAACCATCTTGGAAGTTAGGGGAGTCCCATAAGCATCCCCCTTACCTAGTGGGGATCTTTTTTATGTGGCGTCTTTTTCATGGTTTGCATTTCTTTTGGGCTAAAAAATTAATCCTAGAATAGTTTAATCACAAATCAAAATCTAGACTAGTTTTCATTTCACTTCATTTGATAAATCTAACTTCAATCTAGAATAGATTTCCTTTTATGCTCCTAGATTAGACTAAATTTCAATTCTTGTTTTAAAGTAGATTTCAATTCATGATTCATATAGATTTCGATTTTTGCAACGAGTAATAAACCTCCTTCAAGCCTTGATATGCTTTCATGCAAGTTGCAAGCCTAGCTTGATCCTCTTACATGATCAAAGAAGGCTTGTTGGTTGAACTTAAACAAAATAAGGAAAACCTCTTCTATATCTTATTATTATGAGATTGGGAGAAACCGATAAACGTTCAACTTGTGAAGTAAGTCTAGGGGCTTGTTTCCCTTAGTGTTGGACCTCCTTGCGAATGAGCCGACTTGTGGGCTCTCAGAGGTACTCATTAAAGCTAAGCCTCCCACAGTAAGATTCCCTTGCAACTTTATTTAACCCAACAAGGATAAGGCTAGAAGAGGACCAAACCTTAGATTTGATTTATTGCAACCACCCTATTCATGTTGTGCACTCACACACTTAACTAACCTAAACCCAAGTGAAAATTTAACCTAACTAAAATCAACCAAGAACACTCCATCACATTTCATTATCTCATTGCCACTTTACTCTCAAGCTTTTTACTTTCCAAGTACTTTTACCTTTCGGGCATTTTCATTTCAAGCACTTTCTCTCAAGCAATTATCATTAACTTTGAGCATCCCATTTTCAAATATTAACATTTCAAGTATTGTCTCTTGCTTTGAGTGTTGTTTCCATAAGTTGTCTTATTGGCACTGGTCTCCATTACTCGCTATATCATTTGCTTAAGGTTCTCCATTCATTTTATGTTATCATTATTACATCTCTTGTTTATGGATGGTTGTATGTGCTCATGATCATTTTATTCGCTTATGGAATTATTTACCTACTCTAAAGTGGTATGTTGCAATTTGTATATTGATGGTAGATATGTTTCTTGCATAATTCATTATATCCTAGAACTTTATTTTGTTTAGCTTAGCTTAATCAAGCCTTAGCTTTTGTCTCATAGGGTCCACCCCCCTTGGCTTCGGTAGAAGTTAGCCTAGATGAAGGAGTTCAGAATTGAGTGACAATTGTTCAACTCGAGACTTGCCCACAAGGCCACACCAAGTGGATTTAAAAAATTTATCCACGTTAACCCAGGTGTAGATTTAGGTGGCAACACCTACCTCTCAAGCATGGATAAGTTAACCTACTCCTTACATACTTGTCACTAGAATACATACCTCTAATATAGACAACAATGAAGACAAAAGATCATACAAACATGAGAGAGATCATGGTTTTCCCCCCCAGTATTGGTCACTTCGACTAACTCACATCTTTTCCTCCCGAGGGAAATTGTCAATTGTTTTTGTTGATGGGACACACTTTCCAATGACAAACATTGAGCATTTAGGTTCACAATATAAACCCTTGTGTATGGTGATAGAGTGTTGAGAAATCAAAGCTTTTAGGAATTAGGGTTTGATTCCTCTTTCTTGATAATTACTTGTGAATTATGTTGGCTTATTTTTCTTCTCTATTAGTTTATCTTTCATCAAGAAATTACCAAATTATATGTATATGAAGACCACAAGAACAAGAGACAAGAAAGTAGGCGCTCAGCCAGGGAAAAACCCCTACAAGGGGAAAACCCAGTCAAAACTCTTCCTTGAATAGAGTCAAATCAAGATGAGACACTTCCAAATTTCTTAAAACTAGACAAAGACCTCCTCCAACCACCAAGTCAGCCCTTCCCTTCAATGGATGATACCTATGAAAGTCTCCAAGTGACAACTCCCCAACAGTGGCTTCAGTCCAGAATTTCGGCCCCCTGTAGCAAAACTTCAACCCCAGCAACAGAATTTCAGACCTACAATAGACACAGAATTTTCAGCCCCAGCAACTGCCCATAAACTTCGCACATGTGAGAGATGGATAGCCGAGAAACTCACTTTAGGTTTTCCCAACAAATTTCGTCCTTCTCCAGTTACTTCGCTTTCTTTTTTGCCTCTTCCTTGAAGATCGAACCTATTGAGTGAATACACCAAATATGTCAAATTGCCTCTCCTTATATAGCCTTTCTGCTAGGTCAAATTGCCCTAATGTAGGCCAACTTGGTGTGGAGGTGACAAATAAACTTTTTTACTCAAAAATAATTCTTTTTACATGATACAAAAGCCCAAGAAGGGTCTAATAAAAATGACAATGACTCTAATGACTCGAGAAAAAACCTAGAAGCCTTCAATGGAGGCTTTGACCTAGAAAACATTGACCCAATCATGGAGGCTTTGACCTAAAAAACATTGACTCAATTATTTTATACAATATACAATAACTTGTCTGACAATGGATGTTTACATCTTCGAAGTATTCCGAAGATTATTGTTGCATATACAAACTTTGTTTTTACATTGGTATCAGAGCATTCCTCTGAGTATACCAACTTTGTTTGTTACATTGGTATTAGAGCACATACGCACTTCTTTTGAAACATTGATATCAAAGCATTCCTCTGAGTATACGAACTTTGTTCATTACATTGGTATCAGAGTTGTTCGATCATCTAGTCGCTCAACCGTTGTAGAGAACTAGTCTGATCCAGTCTTTGACCATCAACTTTTGTCAACTTTGTTGTCGTGTAATCAAGCATTTTGCTACATAGTTGGAGCTTCTCCATTTTGCCAATTTCCGCCATTTTAGACTTTTGGCCATAAAATTTTTTAAAAAAAAGGAAAAAAATAAATAAATAAAAGTATTTTGACAAAAAAATAAAATTTAAGACCAAAGACATTATTTAAAAAGAAAGGGAGTTTATATTAAAACTATATCTGTATAAAAAAATAAAAAATAAAATAATATACAAAGAAACATATAATAATAAAAAAAATTGGAAAACAAATCATTAGAAAAAAAAATACAGAAGTTATTTAAAAAAAAATTGATGAACCACCTAGTCCTGATGATGAACCACACTGGTTGGTTCGAAACGCGTCAACATTGTTCATTGTAAGGTGATTATTACCTAAAGATTTCTTCATAATTTAATGTATATAAAACCAAAAAGAACAAAAGGACCATAACGCAGTAAATTCACTGCCGTCGTCTTTAATAGTCGTCGTCGTCATAGAAAGTGCCACCCGACAACCTTCCGCAACTCGTCGTTGTTTCTCGCTCCACCCGATAGCCCTTTCGCAGTGGACACTAACGTTGCTCACCATTGCCAGAGCCCATCCATCCTCTGTTCCTGTTGTCCGTGACAACCACATGCCATAGTCAGCCCCGTCCTCGCCTCCTAACTGCAACCATTGTTCATAGCAATCTGTGCCAATTGTCCCCACTTATCTCCATCTCCATCTAGTCGCTCCATCATTACCGACAGATAAATACCATCGCCAAACACTGTTGCACCCGCTCAATCGTTGTTATCGTACCACATTAGAAAAGCATTCCACTACAAATACAAGGAAGGCATAAATCAAAGAAAATTAATAATAGTTTAAGACAGATAAGTTACAGTTTGCTTTCATAAAAGTGGGCCTCCATTGGAGCTCAGAAGCTGATAAAAAAAATAAAAGAATAAAAGGTTCGTGGTTGTTATCAAGCACAACAATTATAAATAACAATGGAAAAGGGTCCTTTTGTGTACCAATTATAAATAGTGGCAACGTCCACGCTAATTGAAGAATCAAGTTGAACTACAGAATTCAATGGAGAACCATGAATAACCACGATTCTTTAACGTAACCTTTGATAAAGAGTACCAAAAAATATTATAGCCCATACCTTTATTAATTCCAATCGGATATTTAGTCAAATAAAGGTAAAGGTCGGTGCCAATACGAATAAAATAAAATAAAAAAGGATTAGCTGAATGATTATATAAAGAAAGTCGTATTCAACATAAAGAAAAAAAATCAAAAGTTAATTTTAGAAAGAAAAAAAACATTCAACATTTATTAAGGGTTTATATCAAGTCAATTTAAATAAAGAGAAGGCCTTTAGATGGTTTGAAACGTCAACCAATTCAGAATAATGTGACTAATCCGAAAGGAATTTATCCAAAAAATATTAATCGTAATATAGGGGTCAAGCAAAGATGTCCTTTGTCCCTCTTCAATCCAAAAATGG
The DNA here is from genome assembly GCA_034641835.2 of Pinus albicaulis. Lineage (NCBI taxonomy): Eukaryota > Viridiplantae > Streptophyta > Pinopsida > Pinales > Pinaceae > Pinus > Pinus albicaulis. The sequence continues at coordinate 261,071,863 of CM076570.1, forward strand.
GTAACCTCTAGGCAAAAATTGGTCTCATTTTACAGCCAGCAACCCTATGATGGCCAACACAGAGCATTATGCCAGAGTTCTCCACCCATTACTCCAGTTATATCTCTCTCCCATCTAGCATTCTTCTCGAAGGAAGGCAGGTCATCTCTAGGCAGGTACTCTAACCATTCTTGCAATTATGTTATTGATATATCAATATGAATCATGGGGCAAGTTGGATGATTGAACGATCTCGATTGTATTCTTGTTCCCATACTTCACCTAAGAAATGAGCTTTTGACTCTACTCCAATGGGACCTCCTCTAAGGCCTTAAGGTTTAGGAAGGGCACTACTAGGGAGGCATTGATTGATATAGCATGTCCAAGGTAATCCATACTTCCCACTTTCCATCTCTCCCGATTATCCATCTGCATTCTTCGTGTTGGTAGTCATTGGTCGTTGGGATTGGCATCCTACATACACATACTTCAGTCAGAGTCGGGAAACTTGGCCCCGAAGGTTGATGAAGCTAAAAAAACATTAAAAGCATATAAAGCCACAATGAAAAAAAATGTAAAATGCAAAACATGGTTAGGACAGATTTGATGTATGGGAAAAAGCCTAGCAAGAGCTCTACCCCCCTCATTAGCCATCACCCAATTCCTCAAGCATTCCATGTTTCATCTCAAATAAAGGAACTTTTGAATACCCCAACCTCAATGAGCAAGAAACTACTACATCTTAAAGGGGTATTGAAAAAGGAAAGCAAGCTTGGGCTCCTAAGCTATGCACCAAATAAATATAAATCATTAAAGTAAAAAGTGCACTAGAGGGGTGGAAAAAGGAGGTCGAGGAAAGGGGTAACTCATTCCACCGCGATTATTCCCTCTTTACATCATTACACTTAGGATGTTGGACCCCCATTCGCTAGTCCCATGGTTGTGGCACCTTCCTTGAAGTCTATCCCACTCCATGACCACAATGTCACACACAACTATGGATTGATGGGTCAACCTGGGACATATCATGTTGGATTGTGTAGCTCAATAGGTCTTCCACAATTGCTTGGTGTCTTAGGCTCTTAGCATGTGGAAGATTGCCTCTCTAGATAAACTTTGTAAAGTGATTTTATAAATTACCTTTTGTATTTAATAATTATAAGTGACTAAAGTGATCTCAACAAAAGATTAAGTCACAATTGTTGATCTTGAGATGGCAAGATCTAATCTTAGTCATTGAGATCTAGGGCCAAGGTTTTAGTCATTAAAAGATTATAAAAGGAGATCTGAGGGAGAGGCACACATTGAGCAGCAGTAGCCTCAGGAGAAGGAGTAGTGATACTCCAGTGTGTCAAGACGGGCAAGGACCAAGGAAGGTGCAAGGAACAGCAAGGAGATTCTAATTACAGCCAAGGAGGGCTTGATCAGTTGGATCAGGTCCATTTGTTGTATATATAATTCCTCAGTTGGGCCATTATCCCTAATAAGAGAGCCCAAGTTCTTAATAGAACAAGTTTTCAAGTTTCTCCCTTCGTGGGTTTTCCAGGGTAAATCATGTGTCCAATGTGTGATGATTTTAGTGTGTTTCCACTGTGCAATTTTAATTAAGAACTTAGTCGTGCATAAATTAAAAAATTGTTTAAGGGTTTGTTCGAGATTTATCACCAAGTGCTAGGTTCACGGAAAGTTAACATGTCACTCGCCTTGGGGCTAAAAACACCTAATAGGGTTGTTAACCTAATCATCACTAACGTAAGTGAGATAACTCGTTTACAGATCCTGATCTAGTTAGAAATTTGAAAATGAGTTTTGTGTGAAATATTTTTGTGCCCCTAACATTAGATATGGTTCACCACGATGCTTTAATGGTTTCATGTTCCTAATGAAGGTGATTTCACTTGATCTTAAGAGGTTTTTCTCAGGTGGTTTCACATATACAACAGAGGTCCCTTAAGGGATAGTCTGACTCTTATTCAATACCTTCCATAGGGTACTTTGGCTCGTTCTGAGAGCGGACCTGACTTTCTGGCCCAAACATTGCCCCTCTAGAGATGAACGTTGGGCCTTGAGCAACTTCCACATGTTTCTACACCTCTTGATGAACCACTGAATGCTAAAATGTTGAGCTTGAAAAATTGGGCATTGGACTATTTGATGATGTGCCCAGATGGACACAAGATGCCCCTAGGTTGGCCTTGACCTTTTCTAATGGACAATGCCTTGTCTTGGAGCACATATGAGGATGGCTATCACTAAGATGACTTGGGAGGGCTAGCACATTCCCCTTTGATGCCAACAGTTTCCCTAAGAGGTGCCAAGTCACTCCCACATGCATGAAAAGGGTGACATAGGGCTTTTTTTGGATGACATCATAGTGGAGGACGAGCCTTTTGGAGATGTGCACATGCATTTTGGGTTTTTCTTGGAGTGAGATTATTTTTGGCATTTCGCTACATTTAATTTCAAGGTCAAGTTGTGACCTTTGACCTAGCTGAATGCTCAAGTAAACTTGTTTAGGAGTCTTTCTTGTAAAATCATGAAAAAGTGGCATGCTTTCTGTTATGAATCTAATTCATAACTAATGTAATAAATATAGTCATTAATAGAATAAATACAAATAAATATGATTATTAACTAATCAATTAGGATTATGTTAAGTAGTCATTAGTTAACTGAAAAGGCATGTCTAAAAGACATGCCTGTTCATGAAAGGTCACCTGCATAGGTATAAAAGCAGGGCCTCATTGTAACTTTCAATCATCTTATTATATCATATCATATTTTATTAATAAATTATTATTATAAATACCTCTTGTGTATAAGTCAACAAACCTACAAGTTTTGCTGCTACAGAAACCAAATCTACAAGTTTCGTTGCTACAGTGGTATCAGAGCCATATCAGATCCATATTGAAGCCAAGTTGAAGCTATGGCACACAACATCGTTCTACAAGCCTACGAACGTAGTTTACAAGCCTATGGACATAGTTTACCACACTATGTGCCAGTACATGGAAATCATCAGCGATTAGAAAAGTCATGTGAAGAAAGTGAAAAAATTAATAAAATTCTAGGAAAGCTTCAGCAATTAGAGAATTCATGTGCAGAAGTCGCAACACGTTTTAAAAAAATTTCTGCACATTTTAAAAAAAATTCTGCAGTAATCCATAATAGAGAAGATGAACAATTTCATAAAAAAGTGGAAAAAGAAAAAGAAGAAAATCATGAGAAACAAAAAGATAAAAAATGTTGTAATAATGAGAAGGTAGTTAGTTATGCCAAGGGAAATTCAAGCAAATACATTCCCCCACCAATGCGTAAAGGAAAACAACCAACTAATATTGAAGGAAAAAAAGAAGAGAAATGTTGGAAATGTGGAGACAAATATTTCGCAAGACATAAATGTGTCTTTTATACAAGAAATATCATTGCCAGCAACAGTAAAAAAACAGAAAAAGATGTTGAAGACAATCATGAATATGAAAAACATACCAATCAAGAACGTGAAGAAACAGACATAGCTAAAGCCACTATTACAGAACCAGAAGCTGCTAAGACTTTTAATAATGAACAGAAAAGTATTTCATCTTCAATTTTGAAAGAAAATTACAAAGAACAGACACTAGCTGCCGTTTCTTTTGTTGGAGACCAAGAATATTTGTCGGAGAGAAAAATTGACAGTGTTCTTACAACTTTACCTGATATAGCTTCTTTGGAGGTTGTTGGTAATAGTCGGAAGGTAGATGATTGTTTAAAGAAAGATGATGAAAAGAATTGGCAAAGTCACCTTGCTGCAATGAATCCAAGCATAGCAATTGAGTGTCAAGTTGGGCTTCAGTCACTTAATCTTGGAATCTGTCCCCACCTAAGTAAACTTGATATTGAAGCGCCTCAGATGACAGTTTTGGGGCTGAAAGGATGTGGCATCCTCTCTCAAGCAACAATAAATTACCCTCGGCTGTTGTCCCTGGATGCATCTTTTTGCAGCCAACTTCAGGATGATTGCTTGGTAGCTACAACAGCTTCCTGCCCAACGATTCAGTCATTAATTTTGATGTCTTGCCCATCCATTGGATGCAATGGCCTTTTTGCGTTGAGGCTACTTTCCAAATTGACACTGTTGGATTTATCATACGCATTTTTGACAAATTTGCAACCTGTCTTTGAGAGTTGTAGACGATTAAAGGTTTTGAAACTACAGGCCAGAGATTTAGAAAAAAATTACGATTTGCTGCCTACTAAAAAATTTATTCATCCTACTCATTCTGATGATGAAAAGGAAGTTAAAATGGATAAATCTGATAATGGAAAAAAGGATATGAATTCAGATATTTGGGTTGGCATTAATAAGTATTTTGAGATTATCAAGAAGCCCGTGGATTTGGGAACAGTAAGGTCCAAATTAAGAAATAATCAATATTTGAGTCCAGTGGAATTTGCAAATGATGTTAAATTGACATTTGACAATGCAATGACCTTCAATCCTCCTGATCATGAAGTGTACATCATGGCTGAAGAGCTGTATGATATCTTCTTTTCTGAATGGAAGTCCATTGCATTAAAAATGTTGAAAGAACTTGAAACTTTAGGCCCAATGGAAGAGAAATCCATGCACTTCAACAATGACAATGAAGCAGTGGTTGAGAAGCCTCGGCCAAAACCAAATACGACCAAAGTTAACAATATCAATATCAATCAGAAATACCGAGCTTCACTCGAGCAGAAGATAGAGGATTTGTTTGGAAAATTACCCGAGGACATTCCGAAGACAGTGGTAGAATTTATGAATAGACACACTGAATTTTGCTCCATTGATGTCAAAAGTGGGTATGCTTATATGGATCTAAGCATCTTAGGAATCGAACAGCTATTGGAGCTTCATGAGTTATTGAGTGATTATTTGGAAGGAAAGAGTGGCAAAATCCACCATGATAGTGACGTAGATCCTACTGTGCGATACAAGCTGACAAAACATCAAACACAAGAAGAAATTTAAGCAAAGACTGGTGTTGTTGTTATAACAAGGGGTAGATACCGTCCACCTTATGGGCCTGCTGAAAATGAAAAGCCTCTCTATCTTCATATATCTGCAGGAGCTCATGTGAAAGACACAGCGGAGTGGCACCCGCAGCAACCGTCTCAAGAAATGGAACCTGCGACATCTTAGTCGCAGCAGACGGTACTGGTGGCTTTGTTTGCATCAATGCCCCAGCAGCGACAGGTGAATGGTCGCTGGATTTCACAGATCGGCTTCTCTCCAACGCTTTCACAGCGCACACGATCGGGAGACACTGTTGTTCTTGTTCTCGATTACAGAGCCACGTCATCTGCAATGGGATTCACGTTTGCTATGAAACCACCGTGTGTCCGCGTACAGACACGTCGTTTAGTTTCAACAAACGGTGTATCGATTTTATTAGGTGTGACAGTTTAAAAAAACGGACGGGTTTTTTGATCGATATATATATTATATATATGTTATATAGTTACAACTAATATATATATATATAGTTTATATTTATAATAAATTATTATAAATAAATAAAATATTAATTTAATTAATTAAAAATTACTATTTAATTAATTAAATTAATGAAAACAAAAAAAATTGAAGCAAAATGGAAACATGGACAATGTACAAGCAAATCATACAATGGAGGTACCAGTGCTCAATGACATGTCTAGCAGATAATCCCAAGTAAAAGAAATTGTCGAAAAGTTAAGCTTTGAGGACAAAGCTTTTCAAGAAGAAGGCAAAGTTATGAATCTAATTCATTACTAATGTAATAAATATAGTCATTAATAGAATAAATACAAATAAATATGATTATTAACTAATCAATTAGGATTATGTTAAGTAGTCATTAGTTAACTGAAAAGGCATGTCTAAAAGACATGCCTGTTCATGAAAGGTCACCTGCATAGGTATAAAAGCAGGGCCTCATTGTAACTTTCAATCATCTTATTATATCATATCATATTTTATTAATAAATTATTATTATAAATACCTCTTGTGTGTAAGTCAACAAACCTACAAGTTTTGCTGCTACAGAAACCAAATCTACAAGTTCCGTTGCTACACTTTCCCTCCTATAAATAGAGGGCAATCACTTTTCATTTCATCATCATTCATCATACACTTCTCTCCCTTAAGGAGTGCGCACTAGCTCTTGTCTTCTCTTCTACGAGGCCGCAATGTAGCTCTATGGTGTGAGTTTGTCTTTGAGAATTTTTTTTGCTTGAAGAAAGTTTCTTGAGCTAGATTATTATGTTTATCCAATTTGAAGGTCACGGCCAAGCTAGACACCAAATTGGTGTATGAGACCCCCTTGTTTGTGGGACAAGGGACCCACCTCCGCGCAACGATTTGACTGTTAAGTCTACGAAGGCATACATACTCTACCCCCCTTTGGTTTTGAACTTGTGACCTCGTAGGAGGAAACACATGATCTTAACCATTAGGCCCACTCAAGATTGAAGAGATTCTTGTGAAAATTTTGGAAGTTTATTGTCTATCTTCTATATTTTGCATGTTATATCATATGAGTTAGGGTTTCTATGTGTGCCATATTTAAAATTGTTATAATTATCTTGAAATCTTGATTCCTTGTGCTACTGAAAGTTGTTTTCCTTGAATCCTTCAAGATAACTCTGAGTCTCGCATCTCATGAACTTAAAATCTCCCTTTTAAACAATTCGCTAGGGCCTGTAAGAAGAGGTTATTAACCTCTGGCCCTTGTCCTTAAGGCCATCTTCATTAAATTTTCCCTAGGTAACTCCTTTGCCCATTTACATCAAGGCACTAGTCTAGGAGGTGTTGTAGAAATTTTGTGTCCCGTAGCCCATCCATGTTTCAATTTGTGTTGCATAACAAGTTTAATGCCCACATCCCATAGTTAATTGTTGATACTTAAACTTGAAGACAAATTCCAAATAAAACAATAAAAGGCTACCACTACTTTTGCAAATCAGTCAATAATTTTGTTGGAAAATCAGGGGTCTTATGTATTCTAGATGATTTTCCTTAACTTGATAATTACTTGTGATATGTGTTGACCTTTTATAATTTATTACTTTATTAGATCTTGCTCATCAAGCAATTACCAAACAATGAAGATCACAACAAGAAAAAGTACAGAAGATATAGGCTCCAAGCCAGGGGAAAACCCAAAAAGAATGCTTCTCTTCTTATAGAATCTTCTTACAATGAGACTTCAGACCCTCCAAGCACCAAGTCAACGCCCCAGCAAATTCTTCTTCAAGAAAACTTCCAAACTTTGACTTCCTGCAACTTTGTCCTAGATTTTTGGCCTTGCAACTATACCTCAGAATTTCGGCCTCTTGCAACTGGCAAGAGCAAAACTGTAAATTTTTGTAGATGTTTTATGCTTGATGCAACTTTACTTTTTATCCCAATATCAGTTAGCAATCACATAAACACTAAAGTAAAATGTTGATAGAACATACCAGTCAATCGACAGAAGACAAGCCAAAATATATAAGTGTGTTAGTGCGTTGCGGCGGTCAACAGGATGCTTCAACCAGCAAAGTCTCAATATGGTCAACCAACCAGCAATGTCACACAACCCTCTAGGACAGCCAAACGGTCAACTCAAAAGTCAACCCAAAAAGTCAACGTTGTCAGTCAATGGTCAACGCAAACAGCAACAGTAGCTAGGTCAACGCCAAAAAAAAAAAAATCAAAGTCAACGTCTTGCCTCGGGAATAGTGCCAAAAAATGCGGATTTGGAAAATCGAACTTTTGGGAGAGTTTCAGGTCCTTTTGACCTTGCGTTGACCAAAGTCAACACTGGTCAAAGTTTGCTGCAGAAACCCTAGACCGAAATCAGAAATGTTCTGCTACTTGGAATTTCCCACATGTGGAAAGAAGAGCCACCAAGGTCATCGAACCAATCAGATGAGGAGAGAGAAATGTGTGAGGATGAGATGAGTGAAAATGTCCTCCAACGTTGACCAATATATATCCATCAATGAGGGTGTGTGACACAACTGTTGGGGCACAAAACCTTATGGCCGACCTGCACATATCTTGAATATATTCAAAATAAATGTTCTGCTCATCAAATCAAGATGATCTTTAGATCGATCTTGCACCTCTTCGAAAGAGGAATCCAATAAAAATATTGGTATCTTCATCTGAGCATCACAACATGAAGTTTGGACCTAGTTGTCCAAAATTAGCACTCCCTCTCAACTAGGAAGAACTCCATCCACCTGTGCAATCCAAACATCGTGCGTCATCCTGTCGTAACTTGCTTTGCTAGCTTCTTTATTTCAGAACAGAAGTGGGTCAGTCACAAAGACATCATTCCCGGCTGACAGATTCAGCCCAGAGGTCCGAAACCTCTATAGGACTCACAAAGAGTCTCATACCAACCCAAAGTTGGTTTAACTGACTCGAAGTCAGTTGGAGGTCTGAAACCTCACTATACTTGATCCTAGATCAAGTGGTTGGACCGTGCCATCCTAGATAGAGAGTACGGCAATCTCTGATGCGTCCATCAGTCTTTGCCACTAGTCTCTAGCTTTTCCCACGTCACTGGCCAAATGAGAGGTACTTCCCATGAGCCCTGCGTTAGTCATCAGTATTTTTTACTTGTTAGTGATGACTAGTTCTCACAGCCAAGTTTTCTAGCAGCTGATCCAAAAAATTTGTCATATTTGCCAGCTAGGAAAACACCCATAAAACTTTTTCGCCCTCCTACTTTTCAGTCCGCCCATGACGAGATGAAACCTCATTATCAAATCCTACCTTGCCTCAGCCATACTAGTCTGCCCATCAACTCTAAAAGGACAAGCCACATCTATTCAAACAGCCTCCCCTAAGTTAGGAAGTGGCGCTTTAAGACATTTCACCCTTGGCAAACTATCCAAGAGCCAAAAACCTCCATCTGCTATAGACCAGTCATAACAGACCTCCCACTCTGCTAATAATGTTGGTCACAGCCCTAAGTCGCGCCACTTATACACCCTTAAGTCTCAGCAATACATAGACCATAATCTCAAGCTGATTTTAGGTGTTTTACAGTGTTTGATGGATCTTTCAAGGAAAAACATATCAGCATCTCAGAAGACAATTTTTGGCGCCACATGAGAAGACAGCTGCTTCTCAATGTGATCCTGAGCCTGAGATGCATCTACAGGGCAAAGAGTTTCTCATCAAGCTCTTGCAACCTCATTCCAGGCCTGAAAGGACAGTGGAAGAAAAACAACACTGTTAAGGGCTGTTAACATCACATGGCTAAGAACCTCCTTCATCTATAAGCAGAGGGTTAAAGCGCCTCCTTCATCTATAAGCAGAGGGCGATGGCCAAAGGTTGATTTTAAGATTTGCAACTAACTGTAAGACAGATTTGTTTTTGAACAATGAGACAGTGACTAGGGTTTTTCTAAAGGAAAAGTAATGATTGATAGCAGAGGTAAGAGCAATAGTGTTCTTCACAGTTTGTTTGCCTGCCATCATGTGTGAAAGAAACCCTTGTCAATATGTTCATCAGGCAGCCTTCATATGGTTGAGACAGAAGGTTGACAAAACATCAGATATTTTGCCAAGTGAAGGGCCTCCTTCATTCATTAGAAGTGGGCCAGGGCAGTGATTATTTCTAAGTTTTCTCACTGACTGATAGACAAAGTATAAACATAATAAGGGATAGTTGAAACAGAGAAGTACTGTAAGGAGACCAAAAGGAAAGCAGGGGTACCACTGCAATCCAAGGGGTCAAGCTTGTCTCCTAACAGGATTTCTTTCAAAGATAGTCTGCAGCTCAAACAAAACAAAACTGAAGAGTGGTTGATGAGGTGAGTCATTGCACAGGCGAAAGAACTAATGATGATTATGTTTTAAAGAGTATTGGTCTCTCTGCTCATAAAAGGGTGTCTTTCAAATAGGCTTATCATAGTTGACAAAGGAAATTTGAGCTCATTTCCCCCCAAAAGGCAACACAGCTAGATACAGTGGTTCATAACATACAAAAGGGACTTTGGCATACTTTCAGATTCTGGAGAGGATTTCAAAACAGATATAGGCATGTTCATTATTAAAAAGCCAGGGGTACCATATCAGTAAAATTTGAGTAAAGAGAGAGGTGTTAGAAAAAGCACCCTTTTCAAACAGAGGATGATAAAGCATAGGTGAATGCAACTGCATTTTTGCACCTATAAGTCAAGTTAGTCTACAGTGGACATCATTAACTCCAAAGCATTAAGAGCAAAGTATGCATGCTACTGTCACAAAGGTAGGCATTTTCTCTTTGAAAACAATTCAAAACACTCTGCTGTTATATTTTGAATAAGGGTAAAGCAGAAGGTTCTAAAAATAGTCTGCAGGAGTTTCATTACCTTTGAAGCACAAAGCAAAACCTACAAACTGGCAGGTTCATCATCATTGGAGAAAGATAGTGAAAGCAGATACTCAAAGAAGTAAAAAGAGATCATGGCATATGGAAAAGGCTCTAAATAAACTGCTTTTCAAAAAAAAGGTGAAATAAATAAGAATTCAGGTTTTGTGCTGACCCCCTTCACAGAAGAAACTAAAGGGCAGCTTTCCCTTGTTCAGTTTTCAAAACTACAATACCATCCCTATTTTGTCTCCTTAAAAAAAAAACGAAAGCTGGATCAGTTTGGCAATCTGGAGATAAGTTGATAGTTTTGGGTTGGATGGCCTTTTGTAACATAGGGTTTGCACCTGCACTGACCAATAAAGTTTATCCACAGTCAGAAGGGAGCATCAGTTGGAGACATGCAGCTACAGGCACAAGGTAACTTTGAGCCATTCTCCTTCTAAGCAAGCAGAAGAAATCACCTCTCAAACGTATAAGCACAGTGAGCAGATTTTGACTTTTTGGATATATGTGGCTAAAAACAAATAGGTTGATACCTATTAAGTGTTGTAAGGCATGAAAAGACATTTGACAACCTTGTTTCAAAAAATGGGTCCCTCATGACATTTTAGACCCTCACAAGGCAAAACCAAGGGTTTTCATGTTTTATGATTATAAAGGACAAAGGGGCCTTGCAAAGCCCACTTTGAATCTTCCAAAACACTCACGGAGTTCCTCACTACCCTCGAGACCAGAGAAAGGAAGTTCTTTGCAAAATTCACCAAGTTTTTGGGTTCAGTGATTGCGCGGCGCGCCTGTAAGTTTGCGCAGCGCGCTCAGACGCGTATTTTCCACAGGGCAACAAAGCCGCACGCCTGTAAGTTTGTGCGGCGCACTCAGACGCGTATTTTCCATAGGGCAACGAAGCCGTGCGGCGCGCCTGTAGGCTTGGGTCCTGTCGGCCCGACAGTTGACCCAACAGCCCATGTTGCGCGGCACTTTCTCGTTCAAACGCGCCGCGCTTGTTGTTAGGCCTCCAACACGCCTCCAACCGCCTTCAAAGTGACTCTAACTCGCAAACAAAGATTTGCATCATGTTTTGAGGTACCTTGTCTTGCTCCCCTTTAATTTCAAGTTTGCTAGACGGTGTTTGGGGCAGAAAGAAGTCCGGTTTAAAACAAGATATGTTAAGTGACTGTGTTAAAAAGGGGATAAAGTGTTTTGATTTAAAATCTGAGTTTGGAATATCTAGGATTCACCAGCAGTAAGCATATTCAAATCATGTTTCACTCTTAATGTTTCAAAACCGATGAACTGCCCTCCAAACAGTCAAACATTAGTGAGAAAGCAGTGTAAATCAGTTGGAGGTGTTTTTGTCAAGCTGGTATGAGGAACAGGGAAGTAAAAAAGGCAGTTTTCTATTTTAGGAGGGTTTATTGCTGTTAAAGTCCTACATTTCTCTATGACCACATCAAACTCAAAAATAAACTCTGTCATCTATTACACAGTAAACCTTGGACTATGTTTTACCTTCTTTGGTTGACTGTGTTTATGGTGATGAATTGATTGGTTGAAAAGCCAACCAAAGGGAGCAATGTTTTGATTGAAGAAGATTGTGGTTTTTTGCCTTTGTCTGGAATACAAGGTTATCTTATTACATCAAAACACCCACAGGCAGGGTACTCTTACCACAAACACAAGAAAGTCCTTTTGACTGTGTTTGTCTTTGTTGACTGTGTATTTCATTATGAACATTGGCTGATCAATATACAAAGGCAAGAAAAGGCATTGTTTTGAAGGGACACGGTCTTATATCAAAGGAGGGCATTTCACACTACACTCAAAACCATTGTTGCCTTATCAAACGGTGAGTTGACAGGCTGAGACAGCGTTTGGCTTGAAGAAGACATTTCAAAAACTTTGAAGTAATTTGGTGTTTCAAAAACACATCTAGGTCAAGATGCCTCCTAGGCAAGATAGCAGAAGTGGGTTACATAAGAGGTATGAGCCAATTTCTACCGAGGAAGTCAATGCACACCCACCTATCCTTTTCAATAAGTCAAAAGTTTCTCGCCTTTAACACATTTGTGCGCCTTGAGGTTCAAAGACAAACATTTTCAAGTGGCAGGCATTGATTTCAAGTTCTCCTCGAGATCCATATCCAAGGCTACTAAAATCCCATACATTGGCGAAAAATGGTTCAAGCAAGCCTATCAAGACTTGGATGACTACAAACCCTTCCTCAAGCCCGAGCACAGAGAAGCATGCCCTGCTATTTTCCCTTTCTCTTATCTTCTAGCCAGCTATGCTCCCCTTATGAAGATCATAATGAAGTAATTCACTTGTGAAGGGAGATTCTCCCGGGTTTATGCATACCACATCCGACTGTTGATGCACTTCACAAGAACCAAGCAGCTCAATCTTCCTTTCTTTTTGTGCAAAAGCATTGAGAAAATGGCCTCCTCGGTCCAGAAGAAGCCTCCATCACAACAAATAGCCTCTCTATTCCATCACTCCCTCATTAAAATCATCATCCTTCACCAGCTTGAGAAGAAAGAGGTTTCCTGGGATGTTTTCATCAGTCACCCAGATTTCTCCACTGTCCCTCTAGTCCATACATCTCCCACATCTCCTACTCATCGCCCCTCGTCTTCCTCTAGCAAACCTACTCCTAGAAAGCTCAGATTCACTACAGGACAGGCAATAGAGCATGGAGAAGGAGAGGGAAGTGGCCAGCAAAGGGAGGAAGAACATGAGCATGAAGAAAAAGATGAGGAACAGCAGGAAGAAAGTGATGGAGGGCAGCAGCATGACAGTAGTGAAGGTGAGCAGCAGCAAGAGCAAGAGGAGGAGAGTGCTGGACAGCAGCAACTCAGTGATGATGAACAACAGGAACAAGAGGAAGGGCAGCATTTTGAGCAGCAGCTTGGACAACAAAGTGAGCATGAAATTAAAGCACAGCAGCAGCATGATATTGATGATCAAGGGCAGCAGTTTGAGCAGCAAGTTGAACAACAGAATGAGCAGGAGTTTGAGGCAGAACAGCAGCAAGACATTGAGGAGCAGGGGCAGCCTAAAGAAGATACACAGCAGCCTCCTCAAGATACACAGCAGCCTCAAGAAGAAAAACAAATTCCAGGGGATGACAAGCAAGATGACAAAGGAAAAGGAATCATGCTTTCCTCTCCTGAAAAGGCAAAGGCCAAGCCCAAGACAGCAAGAAAGAGGGTGTCCAAGGTTGTCACTCCAAAAGTGACAAGAGCTCCCCGTAGCAAAAGAAAGTTGCCAAAGAAGCCTATCATTGATTTGCCTAGGAGGAAAAGCGCAAGGATAGCCTTCCAAGGCAAAGGGAAGGGCAAGGTAGGAGAAGGTCATGAGCATGAGAGTGCATTAGGTGCCATCCAAATTCCAAGTGATGACAGTGATAATGAGGCACGCATTCTAGAAAACCTTTTGATCCAAAGAGAAAGAGAAATTGATGCATTACAAGGTGAGCTTCATAGGGCAAGGAATTTCAATCATTTTCTAGAAGTCCAAAACAGGCAAATGAGTGTCCATATGGCTATCCATGAGACAATGGCGACTAAGTACAAGAAAGAGGCCTCCAAAGCCCAAGTAAGGATAGATGAGCTCATAGGTGATTTTGATAAAAGTGAAGAAGAAGACCAGCCTAGGCGAAAAAGGCCTAGAACCATAGGGCTTAAAAGAGCCCTTGAGAAACAAAAAGAGGAGGAAAATGCCCTTTTCCAATCCACTCCCCTCACTGCATTGCTTGAGCAAGAGATTGAAAACAATAAGGAGGCATGGCTTGAAAGAGCCAATGAACATTTGGAGGGAAAGTTGGAAAAGGCAAACAGGGATTTAGAGCTGCAAAGGAGGATGACGAAGCATTATCAAAAGCTAAATCAGTTTGCTCGTCGCAAGTTAAAAGTTGCCCAAGAGAAACTAAAGGAGGCTAAAGGGAAGCGCCCAGCACGGAAAGTGAAGAAAGACACATCAAGACTTCATATTTTGGCTTCCGCTTCAGAACATGTTGCTAGGGACCCTTGAGGGTCATACTCACCGATTTTGGGCGCATTTTGACACATTTTGGTTTTTTGGCATTTTTGAGTTTTTTGTCAAAACTCATGAAATTCGCCATTTCATTTTGGGGATTCGTCAAAGGAGGAAAATGGTATCATTGGATGCCATAATTTCAGGAGCACACCCTCAGCGATTTTCAGGACATTTGGAGATCATTTGCCCCCTCAAAATGACGAAAAATGCTCGCTTTTTGCACACTCTGCCCGGTCTATCGGCAGACTGTAATTTTTTGGTTTTTTACACACAGGTGCAGTTTTGGAGGACTTCCAGGCATCAGATTGGGAAAATTTCAGTTGTTCCAGAAAGTAAACACTCAGAGCTTTCCAACGAGCTGTCATGAGCCTTGTTTCGACATCAGGAAGGCTGCCAAATGTTGCCGGCAAGTCAGGGGACCTTTTACTGATATAAATTTTGAGTATTTTTGTAATTTTTGAACCTTCAAAAATTGCTTTTTCCAAATGTGCGTTTAGCTATTTTTGCACATGAAAAATGATGCAAAGTCAATTATTTTTCCTTTTTTAGCATTTTCTAGATATTTTATGAGATATTTTGTGCATTGGGCTTTGCAAAGCCTCAAGGACAAGATTAGATATTTTGATTAGGCCAATAGGATGGCAAGTTGAACCATGAGGTTTTCCTCACTTAAGCCTATATATTTCAAAGGCTTTCATTGTAAAACAAGGCTGAACTTGAGAAGAGAAGCAATATATGGTCATACAAGCTTTGGAAAAAATACTTGTCTTATGCTTTTGGATTGCCTCTTGGATGCTCTTGGATGAATGAAGAAGGATTGTTGTTGGATTCCATGACTTGGTAGAATGGTATAGTGTCTCTTGCTTTGTTGTTGTCTTCTAGTTTTCATTCATGAATACATGTTTCTTGCTTGCTATAGATTAGTAGAGAACAAATTTGAGATATGCCCATGGAGGCACCTCAAATTTCCTGTTTCTTCATAGCTTCTTTGTTTTCTTCTTCCTAAGTAACATTAAAGAATTCTTCACTGCTCTTTAAATACTTAGGATATTGTTGTTTGTTTCATTCATGGTTTTATACATGCTAAGTATGACTTACGGCACGCCCTGCTTACCTATGGCTAGCTATAGTTCCATCCATGAAATTTCTCTTTGACTGATTAAATTATCATTTTGTTGAACCAAGGAGGCCTAGTTTCGATCTAGCCCTTTGCCTAAAACTATGCAAATCTCGTTGTTCAAAGTGCCCAATAACTTGAAGTACTGTGTTTAAGCGTTCCGGCATAGTAAGTTAAGTTGTTTGTCCATCTTAAGTGTTTTCCCCAAAGTCTGATAGCCATTTCCCAAAGTTAGAGGGTCATATACTTCTATGCATGGCTTGAATGTTTATTTCTATGTATTGATTAGCTTGTAGTTACATTTTGCATGATTAATGGCTTGCCCTACCATGTTTATGTCTGCTATTAAACTAGTTATGCTTGAAACTCTTTGTTGTTCACAAATTTGATGTCCATTTACTCCATTTTGCCTAAAGATCCTTTCTACCTTGAATCAAATCGGCCCTTCAACAGCCTTGTATCACCGTCTGATAGCTTTCTTGACCTTTTCGACCCCATAGCCCAGTTGATCTGACATATTTTTACCTATCTTATATCTTTGATCAGTTTCATCCCTCACAACTTAAAAAACCAAAACCAAAAAACTTACTTCATAACTAGCCTAAAATCAGAACGCAATAAACAAATACACAGATATCCCTTACACATATAGAGAAAGCCCTCTCTGAGTCCAGGAAGGCTAGGTCCTTGGGCTCCAAAGCTTGGTTTGATGTTACACTGTCATTTGGCTTGCCAATCAGCCAAATCACGGGAACCTAACACCCTGAACTCAATGGGTAGGATGCATACGGGGCACAGATAATGAGAGGTGAACCAACTCAATCATCACTATGGTGGGGCAGAAGCACACCAACAAGTTCGGCAAGCCTAGCCCTGTGGTTGCTTATAGCTTCGAGAAGCTATCCCCAAAGCCCCTCAGAGTTCCCAAAGCTCATCGTCCAATAGGACCCTCAGCATAGTGTTGTTCCACGATACCAAGACTCTCACGAAAAGTTAGGAACTTGACCTTCTCCAGGGGCTTTGTGAGAATATCCGCGACCTGCTCATCAGTTCTTATATGATCGAGCCTTACGGCGCCTCACTGTACCATATCCCGGATAAAGTGGTACCTGATATCTATTGCTTGGAACGATTGTGGAACACGGGATTCTTGGACAACCGAATCCCACTCTGGTTATCACAGAGTATCATGGTGGTATCTAGCACATGCCCGAACAGCTCACTGAAGAGCTTTCACAACCAAACTGCTTCACAACAGGCCATACTCGCTGCTATGTATTCGGCCTCCGCGGTGCTCAAAGCCACCGACTTCTGCTTCCTGCTCATCCATGATATCGAAGCAAAACCAAGTGTGAAGCAGCATCCCAATGTGCTCTTACGATCCACCACACTGCCAACCCAATCGGCATCAGTATATCCAAGGAGTATCACGCTCCCAACAGTGTATCTCAGCCCATGGTTTATCGTGCCCCAAAGATATCTCAACAGATTCTTGGCACCAACCCAGTGAGTGTGATGAGGCTCAACCATATGTTGACTCAAAATGTTCACTGCAAAACATACGTTCGAACGGGTGTTCACTAAGAACATCAGGGCCCCTACGAGTTGACGATACTCAGTAGGATTTGCTAGCACAGGCCCAACAGCGCTGCCACTCAACTTCTTAAAGTTGAGCTCCATCGGTGTCGACACGGACTTACAGCCCACCATACCAAATCCTTCCAAAAGCTTCACAATGTATTTTCCTTGAGAAAGGAAAATCTCCCCAGGTCTCTGCAGACCTCCAAGCCTAGGAAGTAATGCAGCAGTCCTAGATCCTTCATCTCAAACTCAGCAGCGAGCTCCCTCTTGCACTGATGAATGAGAGGGTCAGCACCTGTCAAGAAGAGGTCGTCCACATACAGCACCAGAATGAGAGCCTTTTCTCTATCAACCTTGAAGTAAAGGTTTGGATCAGCATTACTACGAGTGAAGCCCAGCTTCATCAGGTAGCTATCTATCCTCTCATACCAAGCTCTGGGTGCTTGCTTCAACCCCTAGAGGGCTTTCTTCAACCTGCAAACATGGGTGTCCCAATCCTGGACTTCGAACCCCAGAGGTTGCTCCACATACACCTCTTCCTTTATCGCACCATGCAGAAATGCGGTCTTCACATCCATCTGATGAAGACTCCATCCTTGCGTAGCAGCAAGGGCTATGATAGATCGGATGGTGGTATATCGGGCCATAGGTGCAAATATATCATCATAGTCTATGCCTTCCTTTTGAGAGAAGCCACGGGCAACGAATCTTGCCTTGAATTTTTCAACACTTCCATCAGATCCATGCTTGATCTTGTATAGCCATTTTGAGGTGACAACTTCTTTGTCCTCCGGTCTTGGAACCACATCCCAGACATCATTCTTCATTATGGACTCATACTCTTCGTGCATAGCATCCTTCCAGACTTGATGCTTTACGGCTTCCTCAAAAGATCCAGGCTCAGATTGTACAATAGTATTCATGGCTGCTAGATACCCTTGGTATCTATTCGGCTTCTTGCTTTCACGGAATGTCCCCCTTGGGAGCCATATGTCCCTCGGCATCCTCGAGAGTGTCCCTAAGCCATGATGGTCTCTTCCCTATCGAAGGAGTTGGATCAATCGGGTCCATCGGTCCTTCAGCATCAAGCATCGTCTCATCCTTCAATTCTTCTTGATTTCCAGGTCTTGCTTCATGATCTTCCACAGATCTCGAAAGATTGACTACTTTCCTCACGGAAGCATCTTTGTCAAAGGTAACATCGTGGCATATCTCCACTTCCCTTTGACCAGACCCTATAGGCCTTCGAAGTTTCGTTGTAGCCCACAAACATTCCCTTCTTCCCAGAAGCATCCAGCTTGCTCCTCTTCTCTTTTCACACATGAAAATAAACAGGACATCCAAAAAATCTAAAATGTGAGACGTCCGGTTTCTTACCAGAGAAATCCTCTTCGGGAGTTTTGGAGTCCAGAGCAGAATGCGAGCATCAGTTTTGTATGTACACAGCAGTGTTCGCAGCTTCTCCCCACAGAAACTTCGATAGACCCTCGTCACATAGCAAGGCACAGGCAGCTTCCACAATGGTTCTATTCTTTCATTCAACAACGCCATTCTGCTCAGGAGTATAGACAATTGTGGTCTCCCTCTTGATGCCAACTTCTCTGCAAAAGTTCTTGAACTCATTCGTCTCATATTCAGTGCCATTATCGGTCCTCAATATCTTGATCTTCTTCCCTGTCAGATTTTCCACCAAGGCTTTGAAGGTACAGAACCACATGAAAGCCTCATCCTTCTTCTTCAAGAAATATATCCAGGTTTTGCGAGAGAAGTCATCTATGAATGTCATATAATAAGAACATCCTCCCAAGGATGTCACAGGCAGCATCCCAGACAGATCAAAATGTATCAATTGCAAGACATCAGATGTCTTTGTGACACTTGAAGGGAAAGGTCCCTTTGTATGCTTTCCTTCGACACAACCCTGACATACACCTTCGTGATTATTTGAAAACTCAACCATCCTCGTCACTACCTTCCTTGCTTCGAGAAGGGCCTTGTAGTGAAGGTGTCCAAACCTCCGGTACCATAGTTCAGTCTGTCGGATAGTATCACATGTCATCGCTCCCAGTGGACTTCCTCCAACCCAGTAGAGTGTATCAACTCTAAACCCAATTGCGATAGCTTCCTTGAAGCTCTTCTTCCAGATGTGCACCTTCCCATCAATGAATGCTACATTGAAACCTTTGTCTTCCATGGCCGATATAGACACAAGGTTCTTCTTCAAATTAGATACATAGAGTACATCCTACAAGCGAAGGACTTGACCTTGAGACAAGCGGAGGGCCACAGTCCCTATCCCTTTCATGGGATATGTGGCATTATCTCCAAGGATGATTTCCAGATTAGTATCCTTCTCAACCATATCAGAAAGTGCTTCCTTGAACCCAGTGATGTGCCTTGAGGCACCACTATCTTTCAACCAGACTTCCATAGTGTCGAGTGGAGGTGCAGCCAGAGGGCAGATACAAGAATGAATTCATTTCTTTTATCAACAACATTTGATTCCTCATACCTGGAATTTCTCGACCTTTTGAAAGGTTGACCATTTCCGTTAGAAGGAACCTTCCTCTTTCCCTTGAACCTGTTGTTCCTTTGATTGCCATTCCTCCGATTGTTGTTGTTATCATCATCAGGAGAATGCTTCTTGAAAGGGCATTCTCTAGCATAGTGACCTAGCCTATGATAAGTGTAACACTTGCCCTTCTTTCCTTGGGCCCCTGCTCTTCCTTTGTTCCTTGGACCACTAAAGTTCTTCTTTCTAGAATGAGCAGCGTAGGCAGCATTTCCTTCATTTTCATACTCCTTCATACTTATCTCTTCTTGTACGCATCTCGATAGTACTTCATCAAAGTCAGGTATCACATTGTTATTGAGAATGGTAGTGTTGAATACATGCCATTCGGATGAGAGACCTCCAAGTGCGGTGAGAACCATCTCTCGATCAGCTATTGTCTCCCCAATAGCCAGCAGATTATTCCTGATCTCGATCAACTTCAGAAAATATGATTGAACAGACTCATCCCTGCCTTTCTTCAGATTCTTCAATTAGTTCTTGAAGAATAGGACTTGATTCGCATTGTTGGCCTTGAACATGTTGACCAACTTATCATACATCTCCTTGGATGTGCCTAGCTCAAAGATGTAGGCAACCAGACTATTATGAATTAAGTCCCTTATCATCAGCTTTGCTTTGATTTCCCCCTTCTTGTACTTTGTTTTGGCAACAGCAATTGCAGTGGATGGAGGCTCTTGGATTTTACCTTGCACATAGTCCATGACATCTTGGTCTTCCAAATTAAGATCCAATTTCATCTTCCACGCATGGACGTCATCCTTCCTAGTCAATTTGTCATCAGCCTTAAAGCCATTGTAGTTTCAGGAACCCATGCTCTTCTTTGGTGATTGCTACAAACTAGGGCTGTCTTCACCTCAGCTCTGATACCATGTAAATTTTTGTAGATGTTCTATGCTCAATGCAACTTTACTTTTTATCCCAATATCAGTTAGCAATCACATAAACAATAAAGTAAAATGATGATAGAACATACCAGTAGATCGACAGAAGACAAGCCAAAATATATAAGTGTGTTGGTGCGTTACGGCAGTCAACAAGATGCTTCAACCAACAAAGTCTCAATATGGTCAGCCAACCAGCAATGACACACAACCCTTTAGGATAGCCAAACGGTCAACTCAAAAGTCAACGTTGCCAGTCAACGGTCAACGCAAACAGCAGCAGCAGCTAGGTCAACACAAAAAAGTCAAAGTCAATGTCTTGCCTCGAGAATAGTGTCAAAAAATGCGGATTTGGAAAATTGAACTTTTGGGAGAGTTTCAGGTCCTTTTGACCTTGCGTTGACCAAAGTCAACACTGGTCAAAGTTTGCTGCAAAAACCCTAGACCGAAATCAAAAATGCTCTGCTGCTTGGAATTTCCCACGTGTGGAGAGAAGAGCCACCAAGGTCATCGAACCAATCAGATGAGGAGAGAGAAATGTGTGAGGATGAGATGAGTGAAAATGTCCTTCAACGTTGACCAATATATATCCATCAGTGAGGGTGTGTGACACAACTGCTGGGGCACAAAACCTTACGGCTGACCTGCACATATCTTGAATAAATTCAAAATAAATGTTCTGCTCATCGGATCAAGATGATCTTTAGATTGATCTTGCACCTCTTCGAAAGAGGAATCCAATAAAAATATTGGTATCTTCATCTAAGCATCACAACATGGAGTTTGGACCTAGTTGTCCAAAATTAACAAAAACCCTAACTTCACACAGGTGGAGAGATAGAGATGATCCCAAGACTTCTTTTCTTTGTCCTTTTCAGTGCTTTTCTTGCTTCGCTATTGCAAATCGAACTTGTGTGTGATGCGCATCTCAAATGAGGCCGATCTCCTTGTATATATAGCCTTCTTGAGGGGTCGAATAGCCCTCCCCTAGGCCGACTTGTCCTTAATTGGGACCGACTTGGTCTTGGAGGCATAAATGGATTTCTCTTGACAAAATAAATATTTTCCTTTGTTACAATGAGTCCAAATGGGACTATAACACATGACATAAATTCTTCTTTGTTCTAGAAAGACCTAGAAGCACAAAGAACATGCTTTTGAGCTACACTTGAGCATGAAACCCATGCTTCACATACCCCATCCGGATGTTCACCGGGTATGTCCTTTTAGAACTTATTCGTATCTTGGAATTCCAATCCTGAATCCTCAAAGAATATGGGTCCTCTTCGACTACTCTTGTCTTGGATGCGCTACCTCATCCTTAAAGAGTATTGGTCAACAACTTATTTTCTTGGATTCTACAATCCATAAGAAGTCTCAATCTCAGATGCTTATCCAATCCTCCGAACTCGATTCTTTTTTTATGGCCTTCACTAAGACTTATGGCTATTAGTCATGGTCTAGTGCATGACCCATAAAGACAATAACTATCCAACATCACTCCCTCTCTATGATGGGAGAGATGTCCACCAAACCAAGTTTACCTCTCAAGTACTCAAGCTTCTTGTTTGGTAATATTTTGTCAGAATATTTGCTACCTATTCATTTGTAGGTAGATAGTGCAGTTTCACAAACCCATCTCGTACCAGGCTTCTGATGTAGTGGTACTTATTATTTATATGCTCCATCCTAGCATGAAACATCAAGTCTTCTGTCAATCTTATACAACTTTCATTGTCACAATGTATGCGTGTAGGGTCGAGCGGTCCTTCAAACAAATCTAATAACAACTTCCTGCCAAACAGCGTCCCGACGAACTTCACTTACAACAACATACTCAACTTCAACACTATTCAGAGCAACTGTATCCTACTTTTTGCTCATCCATGAGACCATGGAAGATCCTAGGCAGAAGCATCCACATGTTGTTCTTCTTCCATCACTGCCACCCCAATCTGAATCTGTATATCCCATGAGTTCGATTTCATTACAAGCATACTGGAGGCAGTGATGTAAGGTTCCATGCAAATATCTCAGGATATGCTTGGTTGCAATCCAATGATCATGTTTTGGCTCCATTTGAAACTGGCTGAGGACATTTACCGCAAAACAAATGTCAGGTTTTGTATTTAACAGATACATCAAGGACCCAATCAATGTTTGTAGCAAGTAGGATCCATCGGACTAGAATCTGAACTCCTCAACTTCTTTAGATTGGTAATCATAGGAGTCATCATAGGCATGTTGTCCATCATGCCAAATTTCTGAAGAATCTTGATCACATATTTACCTTGACCAAGATATATCTCACCTGGCTTCTGCCAAACTTCTAGTCCCAAGTAGAAAGCACAATCCCAAGATCCTTCATATCGAACTCGACTGCTAACTGCTTCTTGCATTCCTGAATCTGATGCTCTACACCTGTGACTAGTAGATCATCCAAATACAAGAGTATGATGACTGGTTCATCCTAGACCACCCTGATGTATAGGTTAGGATCTACAAAACTCTTGGTAAAACCAAGTCTCAATAGGTATGCATCCATTCCTGCATACCAAGCTCTAGGTGCTTACTTTAAGTCATATAGAGCTTTCTTCAACCTGCAAACATGAGTCTCCCTCTGATTTATTTCAAAGCCTTGAGGTTGCTCAATGTAAACGTCTTCATCAATGGCCCCATTTAGAAAACTTGTCTTAACATCCATCTAATGGATGTTCCATCCCATAGTAGCAGCCAAAGAAACAAGTTAACTTATTGTAGTATATCTAGTAGTAGGAGCAAAGGTTTCTTCATAATCAATACCTTCTTTCTATGAGAAGCCTCTTGCTACAAACCTTGCCTTGTATTTGTCAATGCAACTGGCAACAGCAAAACCCTAACTTCGCACGTGTGTGGAGAGAGAGAGAGAGATGATCCCAAGCCACTTTGACTTCTTTTCTTTGTTCTTTCCAACTCTTTTTCTCCTTTGTTATTGCAAATAGAACTTGTGTGTGATGTGTGTCTCAAATGAGGTCGAGCTCCTTTGTATATATAGCCTTCTTAAGGGGTCGAATAGCACTCCCTTAGGCTGACTTGTCCTTAACTGGCACCGACTTGGTCTTAGAGGCATAAATGGATTTTTCTTGACAAAATAAATGGGACTATAACACATGACATAAATTCTTCTTTGTCCTAGAAAGACCTAGGAGCACGAAGAACATGTTTTTGACCTATACTTGAGCATGAAACCCATGCTTTACATAATAATAAAAAATCTTTCTTTTTCTTTCTTTATACAAAGTATACAACGTCATGATTACAAATATGTCATTATGAAGACCAAACCTCGTTACAATTTCCAACAAATTTCACAAGCATACACATATTTGGACACAAATATTTTTGGTCAATGCGGCCTGAGAAAAACTCGAAGTGAAAACCAGTTGGAAGAGGATTTTATTTTGCTTTTCTCAAAGAATTTATAACAACATCTCTCTTGAAATTTTGGTCAATCCTCTAGAAACTCGTGTTGTTGTCCTTGAAAGTCGTGCCACTATTTAGACCTCTGCACTCGGTAATTTGTGCCACTATCAGACATCTGCCTCGGATTTTGTGCTCAAACAAACTCTAGAAAACCATGCTCAACTCCCTTGGAAAACCTGCCATTGTTCCACATCTCAACCCCTTGAATTGTGTGCCACATACAGTGATTAATACCCTCAATTTTTGGGCCTCTGATGGACTTCTTCTACCCTGAAAATTGTGCCACAAACCTGCCTTTTCTCCTTGAAAAACAATCTTATCAAACCATCAATTAATACAGTTTGGCCCCCCATCGAAACTTGCATTGCTAGCCTCTAAAAATGCATAGAATCTTCCTCAAGATCCACGTTGGGAATGTATTGGTGTGTCTCGATCTACATGCTTGTACGAGTTTGGGCATGTGTGTGGTTTGTTCCTTGTTGCAATATTGTCTCTCCTTCAGCAATCTGACTATCTCAGTTTTCACTTCTTCTCCTCTCCTCCTCTCTTCACTTCTCCAACTAGTACACTTGAAGAATGATCTCTCCTTTTGCCTTTATCCTCTTCCTTTTTAGTCTCATAATGATGAGAACCCTATCCCTAAGATCAAGGGCTGAGATTAGATCTCAACTTCACTTAATCAAGGGTGGAGATCTAATCTCACATTGACCCCATTGTATGTCTCCCCCTTCATTAATGAGCCCCTCTAATCACTTTAATAACTTTTTGTACCATTAGCTTTTTCTCATAAAGTCACTTTAAAAACATTAACTCACTTTAATATTATAAAGTACAATGTATTTTTTTGTACCTAACTTTAATAACCACATAAAATCACACTAAAAATGTGGGCTCGCGTGTTTTTCTAGGCTAAGGCAAAAAGCACTAGGAGACACATCCTTGGTACCTTTTTTCAACATTGATCAATCTCTCCTCTACAACTATTTTCTCTCTCCTCCCTTTAAAATTCAAGATAACTAATGTTAAGGTTAGGGCTTCCTTGAAATATAGCTAGAAAGTAATTTCACTTGATGTGTTATTTCCCTTTTAGTAGGGATCACATTCTATAATTGATAAAAATCAAAATCTACAATTATTTGCATTATAAAACCCCAATTCTAGGTCTGACATCATTATTTATATTGTTGTTTTATGCATGTTTCAGCCATCAAAACTCAATTGCAAACCCTAAACCTTGCATATCTAATTGATAGTCTTGCTCCTTTATTGACGTATCATTGCAAGTTTATTTCTTCTAGCTGTTATCTGACATTGCATTCCATATCATTGAAAATCTACCAAAGCCTAACTTATAACATCTATCTAGTTTACTTAAGTGATCTAAGGATAGAGTGCTTGAACTTTGTTGAAGAGTATCTTGGCCCTCCTAGCTCCGTCAATACCCTAACCCAATCATTAGACATTTCCATCAACTTAAACCTACGTTGCACGGGTTCCCGCACCCGGGGGTGGGGTTCCCGAACCCGCACCGGGTTCCCGCACCCAAGTACCGGATTCTCCGCACCCAAGTACCCTGAAGAACCCAAACGAACCGGGTTCTTCAAAAAAAAAAATCGGGTTCTTGGGTTCTTTTGGTATGAAGAACCCATCGTTTTTCAGTCAAACATCTAGGGTGTATCCATAACCATGCAAATTAATTTTGAATGCTTCCATATTTGCTATGCATTTCCTTTGCTCTTTTGTATAAAGAACAAGAAACTGATATGGTGTTTTGACCCTTCTCGATACAGTTACACAATGGAAGAAGCAACTTGTATGCTAGGAGGCTTGAATCCTGTCAAGTTATTTGAAATCCAGTATGCTGTCACTTTATAAGATTCTTTTGTAAATAGTTGCTTTTAGAAGGGGTTTTAATTATTCATTACCAAAAAAAAGTTATCTGCTTACTCCATAACCAGCAATTTGTAGTGGACAAGAGCATGAATGCATGCTTTGAGATTTTGGAGTTGTTTTAATGTACTGACAATATACCTATCCAAAATTTTACTTGCCTTTGTGGGACTTTCAATAAAAGGAAGTTTGATCAGTAGACAGCGTGCAAAACAACGTGTCTGCCTGAGTTTTCATAGTTAGCAAAAATCAATCATCTGAGTATCTGAATTACAATACTAATAGGCCTACTTCATCAAGTGTATGTGTAGATTTCAAAAATCACATTCCTCATTAAATTTATGGGTAGGATCTTCATCAAATTTATGTGTAGATTTTGAAACAGTTGTTTTTGACTGCCGCAGGAAACTTGTGTGGATATTGCAGCAGTTTTTCTGTTGCATCATTTTTCAGTTAATGAATGATTGTTTTCTAACGTTACCAAATATGTGTCTGCATGGCAGGCATGACAAGCTTAAGAACACTGAGTGGGAAAAACACCCCAGATGTTTGACTGATGCAATTCTGATAAGAATTCTGATGGTAGCCATTTTCTTAGAGTTTGTTTAGTCTTAATTTTCATTAAATTTATAATTTATAAATTTAATTTATAAAATATAGTATTATATATGATATATAAATTATAATTTATAATTTATAATATATATTAATATAAAAATACCCGGACGAACCCACGCACCCTATTTCAAAAAAATGCGAGTCCCCCGCGCCGGTCCCCGTCCCCGCCCCGCACACTGCCACCCTTTCACAGCAACATAGCCTTAAACCCTTCTTGTTGAATATCCTTATGTGATCTATACATAAGGAAGCCTCCCTCGTGGTATATTTTCCATTAGCAGCTAGAGAAAGACTTTTGATGTGAGAGTGGTAGTTGATTTCTTGTTGCCAGGAGACTTGAATATGCCTAGTGAGGCTTTGCACTAGGCCTGCTAGATTTTGCGATAGCAGTCCCCTACCTTTTTGTAATCTACATAGACAAATTAGAAGATTGCCTATAGGAAGCAAGGTGTGCGGGCAATAACCATGCAAGACTAGTTATCATCATCATGCTTTAAGCAAATGACATTGTTCTTTAGCAAGGAATCCTTCTGAGCTTGCAAAAGCAACTTAAAATTCTTAAAGATTTTACACCAACTCTAGGATGACTATGAATACTAAAAAATCAAAAACATAAAAATTATCAAGTCTAGGGGTCACATACCTAAGTGTGTTTACAATAATCAGAACTTGGAGGAAAACCTTGATATAAAATTATCCTGGGATTCATATCCATCATAAACTAGGGTGCATTTTATTGTTGAAAGGAGGATTACTGGTGGTTGGAAAGCTTTTTTTGGTCCTGAAAAAAGGATTAGTGGTTCTAGGAAAAAAAGAAGTTTCTCTTTGATACGCTTGTTATCCCAATGATTCTTTAGGGTTGTAAAGTATGGGGTTGTAGTATTCCTAAGGAGACTTGGAGGAAGATCGAGCAAATCTAGAAGGATTTTATAATAAACAATATCATAATTAAAGGCGAAACACCTTACCATATCCTTCTTGTAGGGGTTGGTCTCCCACTCCTTGAGAGTAAACTTATGATAAGGTACTTATAGTACAAGTTGGTGAACAAGAAGAAAGAGAGGTTTCCCATGACAACTTCAAACATTAGTAAAAGTGAAGGTGGACTAAATATGCTACATCTTGACTTCATTAATGGGGGATAGTAGAAAGGGGAGGCAAGTGTTTGGGGGGGGGGGGGGGGTGGTCTTCATTGATCTCATAGGGAGTTTAGAACTAACCTACTCTTGGTGTCTTGGAAAGGCAACAAACAACTAAGTAGAAGCAATGGCATTATACCAAGGATTATTGTTAAAGACTAGAGAGATACATCATATCACTATATTGAGAGATTCCTCAATAATAATCTTGCATGTGCACTTCAACTCAACCACCCAAGACATCAAATTAAGAAGGCTTACACTTTGATCTCAAGAGCTAGCAAAAAATTATGAAAACATCGAAGACCTTCAAATTCTAAGGACTCACAACACAATGGCAGATCAAAAAGCCAATGAAGCTATGGTGTTAGAAATGTCAAACCTCCAAGTAAATTAGGGGCGCTTCATCACTTCCCACCTCTCATGAGATTATGGTTTATTTGAATTCAAGTATGCAGAACAAGTAGCATGGTGCTCAAGTGAAGTCAAGGCATGCAATAAATCCCTCATAAGCAAGCACATATTCATAGCATTCAATGGAAGCAAGAGATATTAATATGTCTAGAGCAATGAGATGGCTATGCATATGTAGGATTTTATTGTTTGTTTATCTCCCTGCAAAATGCGAGGAATGCCTCAATCTTCTCTTTGTGCTTTAGGAGCAAATGGCTTTATTGTAGCACAGAATGTCTAGGCACCACGACAACGGCTCAGATCGGGGGTTGTCACACAGATCCCGAATCTCTCTATTTAGGTTGTCTCCTTGTAGCAGACTAAGGGTTGTAGACCCTATGGAAATGGAATGAAGGAGAACTAATTGGAAACCAACCAGTTCAAGAGACACAGTTAAACAACCAAATACTTGTAATAGATCTAGCAAGATTGAAGGATTCGATTAGATTTGAATGATTGATACCAGTGCCTTATGGAGTCAACTATCTTGCTAAGAATTTAGGACCAATGCTAACTTAGAATGCAGAATGCAAGGAAAATGATTAGAAGACGAAGCGAGATGAAACAAGCTTCGAATATGAAAGGTGATACTAAAAGCTTAAAGCACTTAGATTACAAATTATCTTATTTAACCATAAGTACTTAAGCGAGAGTGCCAATTATGAAGATGTCAAAAATTACTCAATTAAAAGATATACAATTTGTCATAGATCTACAATAAAGCTCTCAAAAAATAAGATATCGATCACACTTACTTGAAAATTTTCCCAAACTTAAATATTCAATGAAGATTCAATAATTCAAGTAAATGACATAAGACTTAATTAAACAATAGGCGATTTTAATCGATAACAAACATTTAAAAATCCCATGCCAATGATCATCAAACTCAAATGAAGCATATGAAAGTATTTAGCACTTAAATCTCAGTAATTAACCATCAAGAAATACCATGAAATTTCGATGCTAAATAAACACTTCGTCAAACAATTTATGGATTAAATGATATTCTAAAAAAAATGTGAATCCAATAAAAATTATATTTTTCTCCTATAGTCAAACCTAGATATTTAAAAAAAATCATATGACTATGAGAATTCCTCCACAATTAAATATTTTGCCAAGCCTAAAAAATTTTATCATTTAAATGATCCAAAACCCTAATGTCCAAAATATTGAATTTTTCCCAAAAAAAATTCAAGTATCATACAAAAGAATTTAAAAGAGAAAGAAAATTTGATTAATGCTAAAAACTAATGAATTTTTTATTTTTTTGTTAGTATCAAAAGTTAGAAAGTTTTAAAAAAAAAAGGACAGAATCAAAAATTAGATTTTATTTTATTTTATTTGTGAATATTTACAAAATCGTAAAGGCCCAAAGTTTAGACTAAAAATAAATAAAATCAAAAGAATCAAAGGTTAAATCGAAACATTACAAAACATAAAATTTAAATGGAATTTGTTAGGTTAGGATGCAAGTCAAACGGAAAAAAGTCGAATCTCATTCCCAAAAAAAAAATCAAACGTAAATGTTACTACTTTTTTCATTTGCTTCGTTATGAGTTAGGTTATTAGGTTTTAGGGAAAAGCGATGGATGAAATCGAGGGCTGAGGAAGGAAAGCAGCCAACAGGAAACACGTCCAAGAGGGAGCCGACCGCAAAAGGATGGAGCGGAGGGAGAACGGATGCGAGCAGAGATGCGAAATAGGGAAGATTGCAGGAGCCGACAACAGAAGAAGGCAAGTCGAGGAAGGGAGCGAAGGAATAGAAGAGGGCAGTTGAGGACGCAGGCAAAGAAAGGGCTCACGCAGAGATGGAAAAGACAACGGAAAGAATAAGGGATGCAGGTTGGACGCAAAAGCAGGGAAGCACGAGGGTCGAGTCAACAGACAGGAAAGAGGGTTGCGTGAGGAGCAGAAAACGCAGGGGCAGAGCAATGAGGGCTCAAGATCACGGCTAGCAGAAAGAAAGGCCACAGAGAACACAGCAAGGAGCCACAAGATGAAGGAACCAGCCAGGAAAATGCAGGCCTAGATAAGAGAAAAACGCAGGCACAACTGGTGCACATTTTAAAAAATTCAAAAATTTTCCTTGCCCATAAAGCTATTTAAATAAAACTAAAATTGGATTTGAATATTTTTTAGATCTGGGGCTATCACCCTGATCCCCAATCTCCCTGTTGTCGCGGTGCTTAGACATTTTGTGCAACAATAGGCTCCAAACCTTTCCTACATGCCAAAGGATTCTCTACTTAGGTGTCAAAGGAGAGGAGAGCCATCACAACAAAAACATGTTGAATTGTCAGTGAAATCTAGACAAGACAACTCACCATCAAACCACCTTCTTGAAAAGAAGCTTGAGAAGAAATGAACACTAGTTATTAGAAGCCCAAGATGCATTGTCAATCTTAATTTGAAGGTGCAAAGGAAGGAGATAAGATAAGATAACTATATTAATGTCCAACAAATGACCACAAAAGTACATCAATGAGGTTGTTGAGTACAATGATATCAATACAAACAGTAGTACCAAAAGTTCTCCTATATAAAGAACAATAAATGAAGTAGAAACATAATGTCTATATGTTAAAAACATGGAAAACCCTTCACTCCAAGTGAAGGTGTCCGCAAAAAGGAGACAGGGACTAGGTTATGATCCACTAGATCTAGATCTATATCTCTTAACACTCGAAGTTGAACGAAGTAAACTCAAAATAGAATGGTGTTGAGGGGTAGTTGGGGGAAGATCTAGACCCTCTACTATGTTGTTGTTGAGAAGAAGCGACCCATCATTGGTGTCTAGGTCACCTCAATTGCTTGCTTGTAAGAGATTTAAATTGGCGAGGTCTCTGAAGTCTCTGGGGAATGGGAATGGGTCATCAAGTCCACACTAATCTAGAGTTTGAGGAAACACTACTCCCAATATGTCTCTTGGTGACCCTAGCTAATGGGAGAACCAGGGAGAAGTACGTAAATCACCAAACAAGATATGGTCGAGGAGGAGACTAGGTAATGTGGGCACGATGTCTATGGGCCTCCTACATGTAAAGGGCTAGACATTTATGGTCTGAGTATCGAAAGAAATCGGAGAAGGTCTAGATCCCCCTAAACAAGCAATGAAATCTCCCACAAATCTTATAATAAATAGGGTAACGGAATATGAAAAGCCCCTTAGTCCCCATCTCTCAAAGATGGCACAACTGGCAAATCTTGTTTGATCAGCAAATCTATTGGTCAATCTCAATCCACAATCTATAATAGCTAACTCTGAATTTTTCCAAGAGGATCCAAAGGGCATAAATCCAATGGTGAAGAATATAATGGGGTTGAACAATGAATTGATTCCTCATCACCATGAAGTGTTCAACATAGAAAGCCATCTAGGGTAAGTTATCAATCCAGTCCCAGCCGTTTGAAGTTTGTATAAAACAATCTCCATAAAGAAATTAGGGGGAAATTTGGTCTTGCCTTCAGCCAACATCTCTCCATTTCAATTTGCAGTGGTTTCTAATTGAGGTCTGGACCATCAAATGCCATGAGGTTTCTAAATTTGGAGTTAGGACAATAAGCATTTCCCTAGATTTGGGATCAGATAACGATGGAGTTGTATTAATGGCTGATTTCTTAATGTTGGAGCTGCATTAGTGAGCAATGGCATATCAACAAGCTCATGACTCAATATATAAGTGCTAATATTTCCTTGATGTCTTCCTTTATGGGTAATCTGGAGATCGTAAGTAAGGCTTTGCCCTAAATTTTGGGATCAGATAACATTGGATGTGTGGTTAGTAGGTGATGGCATATCAACAAACTCATCCTTTATGGATGTTTGCTCATACAGTTAGATTAATAGATTGTATATATTCTCAAAATTACTGAGACTTGTTAGTATCTTCTAATTGTTTACCCCCCACCCCCACTCTCTCTTCCTTGATGTTTGTTCATACAGTTAGATTCTATAAGCCTCAAATTACTGAATTATTAGTCTCTCTCTCTCCCCCTCTCTCTCTCCCCACGTACATATAAATACCCAATTGACAACAGCAATTACACACACACACACACATATAATTGCTGTTGTTATTTGGGTATAGCTTGGATGGTTATGAAGAAAAGTTGTTATCCTGCCCACCTGGGTTCAAATACCACTTTTCTCTTAATGAACCATTATTGGTGAGCTATGAATGATCTATTTATGAGTTGTTTACCTGGCCTTGTGTCCTGAAGAATCTGGGGTTTACTGAGATGAAGTAAAGTGGCCAAAAGGTTTCGCTGGATACATGTTACCTGGAAAAAAAATGCATGTATATAATTGCTGTTGTAATCATGTATTGCCAGCATAAATCGTCAATCCAGACCCAACCATTTTACTTTTGTATTAAAAATAATCTAGAGAAAGAGAGCTGGAGGAAATTTAATCTTGACTTTGACCACCATCTCTCCATTTCAGTTTGCAGTGGTTTCTAATTGTAGTATGGAGTGGTTTCTAATTGTAGTATGGACCCTCAATTGCCATTAAATTTAATGGATTATGTTATACTGCTCAGCCCTGCGAGCATGGCTCAGTGTCTCTCGGTTTGGTTGGCTTGTAATTATTCAAGTTTCGAATAAAGTTTTGATATCAGCTTTGTGTATGTGTAATTAAGACCCAGATGGCTCGAGAAAGGATTTTGGGTTATCTGCCCTTGGCATTAGTTAATCCTCAACTCCTTGCCTTTCTTCCTATTAAACTCCCTCTACGAGGAAATGTTTACCATTTGGAGACTAGACAGACACTTAACAAGCAGCTTATAGATAAAATATAAAATAAAACCATGTTTAAAAGTAACTACGGAAGCACAACCTTACGGCAGCAGACTGTGTAACATTATACGACAAGCGACATTTTGACCTCTTCCGGAAAGTATGTAGACATTCTGACCCGTTCCGGAAAATATCATGGATTACTTGACAATCACTTGAAAAATTGTAACCAAATGTCTAAGTAAATTGAAAGGGCTTTTTAAAGATGTGCTTCTCCAACGCCCATAATATTGGCTTTAACATGAAAGTTGCATCCCTCCAGAAACAGCCCATAACACATTTTCACGGTATCGATACCTCCGGATACCTTTATAGATTTCAGTTTAGGTTTGAGTTTTTTGTCTCTGAATTTTTTGAGACCTTACGCTTTGCAGGCACCTGATCTCACCCTTGCGCGAGGATTAAATTTATATTATATTATGGTGAAATCTTCCTTAAAATAAACACAATTTTCTCTGTGATAATATTGTTTTAACGTTTTTGTCGTGAGTGAATTTTTCAGAGTATATCAATTTTATCTGATAATATTGTTTAAGACCCTTAATGGTAAACCGCTTTATAATTATTATTAGTCGTCAGTGAATTTTTCAATGTAGCTGTGTGAGAATCTTTTTAGTTCAACTAGTGAGAACTTCACCCATAATCATAAATCCAAGCAGTTACAGGCAAAAAATCATTCACAAGAATGTCAAATTGTGAAAGCCTACATTGGAATATAGTTATTAATAGTCCAACTGTAAAATTACCTTATTGATAACAAATTTTTATCTACAATGGCCAAAATGTGTTCCAGGCCCAATTTAAACTACCCATGTACCCAATTTATTTCCCATTGTATCATAAGTGCCCTATAGAATACTAAGGGCTGAGTATGATTAGCATACCTTAACCCCTCCACCTACTAATCTCTGTATCACGGCCGGCACTCCGCCTTCTGTCATGACAAGCCTGGAAAGAAGCTTCCCCGCTTCCAAATTCAGCCATGGCGGAGGTGAAGAAGGGGAAGGACCCTCCTTCTTCTGCCCTAGCAAAGTCAACAAAGCTTCAACCATATCTCCAACCACAAAAATTCCCATCGCCTGCTCAAGTTTACCCACAGCAATCTTCCTCCTCCGCTTCTCCAGAGCAACCGCTTCGGCTTCACACTCTACCCCTGCTTCCAAAGACGGGCCATATGCCACTTGAAGAAAACCTGCTATTATATCGATTAAATAATAATTCCGCAACACCAAGGCTACGCAGAAGCCTTTCTCTTTCTCCATATCCATATCCATCGCGAAAGAAAAGAGGAGGTTGCAGGAAGTTAGCAGGATGCCTTCGGACGAAGACTGAGGAGGCAGAATGACATTGGGGACAGACAACCCGTGAGAAATAATTCCTGCTTCTTCTTCTTCCTTCTTCTTCTGGCGGGGAAGGCCTACGCCCGGGCTGAGATAGGGCGATATCCCCAACCGGACGATAAGCTCCACTATGGCTCTCACCACTGCAGAGTCTCTTAAATTTAATGCTTCCATGGCACTAGAATTAGCGTGGAAGGCCGAAGCCAATGTGTAGGAGAGACCCAGATCTCGGGCAACATCAGTCTGCCCAGAAGAAGATAGCCTAGATAACAGACTTCGGGCTTGTTTCAGTGCCTCTTTACTGTTCAATTTGCTCTTACTCTGCTCCATGGGATTTTGCTCTACTCTGCTGCATGGGAAGTTGCTTCTAACGTTGTTTAAATACCTGCCGACACCGTTATTTAAACCCCGCGGTTAATTCAAGTTGATGGTCTGCTCATTATATGCGTCTAGCTTGGAACTCGTTCCGCTTCGGCTCTATCCAAATGGTTAATTCCTCGTACGATGCTCTCTAAATGGTTTAAAAAAAATACTTCTTGGCATGGCTTTTTCTTTTATTATTATTATTAGTGGTGTATGAGATTTTTTCTTTGTGGAATGAGGGACAAGGCATTAAATTGATGTATGAGATTTTTTGTTTGTGGGACAAGGGATCCATTTCTGCACAGCATTTGACTGCTAAATCTACAAAGGCATACATACTCTACCCCTCTGGTTTTGAATTTGTGACCTCTTAGAAGAAAACACATGTTCTTAACCATTAACCATTAGGCCCACTCACACTGTATTTTTATAGTCTTTACAATTGAAGAGTTATTTTTGAAGTGATAATTGTTTTGTTCAACGTGTTAATGTTTGTTATGGATGTAATCTATATGGTTAAGAAAGTTGCTCTCTAAACTACCTTGATGGCTTGCAACGAACCCCTGTTTTTTTTTCCTTTTTGTAGCATGATGATAAACTTGTGATCGCTAAGTGACACAAGGACCTTCAAGGATGTGATTGTTGAGTGATTGCTTAGTACTCTAACCTTAAAAGGAACGAATGTCATAGGGAGGGAGCCAATTAGTGACTTGAGCCTTGAATAAGGAAAACATAGTGGCAAAACCTTAGGAAGCAAGCTTCTAAATGGTTGTATGGCCAAAAGAACAGTAAAGCCCACGTACAAAGTCACCTTCTCCAATGTTGGAAACTACATTCAATGCAAAATCATGGGAATCTAGCCATCCAAAGAAGCTCTCAGAGGATAGGTCAATACTAGGTGGAAAACAAAAGGGCACAATGACCTTAAACTGGGGTAGAAAGGCCATTTCATGACGATGTTCAACTATGTGGAAGATAGAAAATGAAACTTTTAAGAAGGCCCCTATTTCTTTCAACACATTTGGTCTTCATCTCAGATACTGGACATAGCACTTTAACCTTGAGAAATAAACCTTCATGGAGGCACTTGTTTGGATTCGCTTATGCTCCTTGCCCCAATAAATCCTTGAAGGGATTGGCAACACTCTTGACTCCTTTATAAAAGGTATCAAATAACATTAAACAACAGTGCTACACCTCTTGGAATCCATATCTATACGGTATGAACTTGGAATGGATTTGGACCATAGACCATGAACACATCCTTTTCTGATCCAAAATGTGTCATGAGAATGGCCATTTATTCTATAATTATCCTCTAAATAGTCCAAGAAAGAAAGACAAAGCCAAATAAGCTATCGATGTTGAGCGTTTCTGATGCAGGGGCATTAGGCTAAAAGAAAATTCCTTGTAATTTAACAAAACTAGGGGTTTTAATGTTTTCAAGGGAGTTGGATTTTTATGAATGATTTGAGTGATTTTTAATAAGAATTAATTAAATATTGTGAGGAAATTGCAAATGTTCTCGAATGTTGGAGAACATGAGAGAATTAGGAGTGCATAGAGATTGAGAGATTTAGGAATTAATGTAAATCCTAAATTAGAGTTGGTTTCATGATTTTGTGGTGAAAGAGGATCCTTAGGGATTAAATAGTGATTTTAGGATTTTGTTGAGACAATACAGGAACTGAAAACAAAAATAGTTTCAGGACCTTTTTGTATAAAATGTAAGCCTCAAAGGCATAAAAAGACAGACTTGAAAGGAAAAAAAAGGTAGAATAGAAACAGGGTTTGGATTGTAAGCCTTCGGGCAAAGTAGTGAAAAGGCCACTGATTGAATATCAAGCTAGAGAGGAAGAATTCCTATGTAATTACTGTGTGTTAATGCAGAGAACTCATTTCTGAGTTTATGTTTCATCTTTGAGTTACATGGTGTGTAGATGGAATTGGGTTTGAGGATTGCATTCTGTGTGATTTATATTGATTGAGCAAATTAGCATCAATCTCAGAGTAGATCGATGCTATTAAAAGAAATTTCCATAGATTTTTAAATTGAGGTAAAAATTTGTTGGATGTATCTCACATTGGAGATTACATTGTATAATTATTTCAAGGAGACAATACACACTCTATTGTGTATAAACGGTGCTGAGAGAATCGATGTATGTTGAATCACAGACAATAAAGATTCATTCATGTGTTGGTGAGTAACCGAGAAGGGTTGAAGGACTGGTCGATATCATATACAGAAGATGTATGGTATGGCTATGTGCGTTGATAGATGACAGTGAGGTTTTGAAGATTGGGTTGTTTGAACTTTGAACAAGAGCGAGAGCAGAAGTGAAGGGCAGAGGGTTTTTAAAATCTGTTTGAAGTGAATTGAAGGTAGATAATGAATGCGTAGAAAGTTTGAAGACTGTTTGAAATGCTGAATCGAACACACAGTGGAATTGGAACTGTGAGATAGAGGCACAGTGAAGTACGATGGTATAGAACTGTTGAAACCAAGATTTTCAAGTTCTGAGTTGCGTTATGGTAGAGGAAATCTGCGTTAACCAAGGCAATTGAATGATTGCAGAGAATTAAATTGCGGTTGAACCTTAGAAAGAGTTTGAAGACTGGTCTTTATTGTGAAGCAGAACGATGGAGTAAAGACAGAAGAACCCAAGTAATGGAGCGTGGAGCGGTTTTGTAAAACAATAAATGGGTTTCGCGTTGGTTGTGAAGTGGTAAATGGTTTCAAAGAAAATCACGTGATTGTGGTCTGAGAATGACACGTGGCATTGGCTGTTTTATAATACAATCCATTTCGCATGTGGTTTGGTCATTAAACTCCGAAGCCCATTTGAACGCGATATCCATTCGATGATAACCATCAGAGGATCAATGACGGTCGCATCGTGAAGTTGCGGGAAAGTTAATGCCAGGTAAGTTATAAAACTATGGGGCCGATATGTTTTGGGATGCTGGTACTTTGGTTTTAACCAAAGTCGAACCCTGATATGAGTTCAAATGAAATGTTCGCATGGGTACAAACATAAAGGTGAGACCAAATATACGTTAATGTATGTGTTGGCCAAAGTTGATACTTCGGGTTATTACAAAGTCAAACCTTTGTATGAAAGGGCAACATATATGTGACGTTGGGAAAATGGTTTATAACCAAAGTTTGAAATTTTGATTTGATTTCACAAAGTGGGTTATTTCTATGGTTTTGACCATTGATTGAAAGAAAGCTTCCGCATTATTGAGTTTTCCAATATGGGCATTAATTTTGGGTTTTAAATGGACCATGCATTTCTATATGCATCATAGAGAGAGAATGTGGGTGGAAGCAGCTTGGGCTGCTATCAGTTTCACCAGGGTGCATAAT
This sequence comes from Pinus albicaulis, assembly GCA_034641835.2. NCBI lineage: Eukaryota > Viridiplantae > Streptophyta > Pinopsida > Pinales > Pinaceae > Pinus > Pinus albicaulis. Next base: position 261,109,834 of record CM076570.1, read on the forward strand.
AATAGAAAATTAGCAAAGAGGCATATAAATCCAAGACAAACCCTCTAACCCCAAAACCTACCACCAAGAATAGCTTTGAGGCACTAGCAAATGAAGATAAAGATCGTCAACTCCATGGGGAGATACCAAGTGACCCCAAGTCAACTCCCAAACCCAATTACCCTGATCGAAGATGATCCCAAACACCAAAAAATAAATCCAAAGATTCATTCTCCTAGACCGTGTTGTTCCCTTGGGATAATATTTGGCTAGGAAACTATGTAAAGGTACCAATAATGATTTTTTTTAAACATTGTGGTTCAAATTGGTCTATGTTAAATGAATGGTAGGACAATGTATTTTCAAGTATTTAATCAAAAGGCAAGCTTTCAACTAACGCACGTGACAAATTGATTTAATCTAAGGTGGAAGGAAGAAAACAAGGAAATCTAATAGATACTAGAACATTGACCGAGTGTTTTAAAACATGTTATTGAAGAAAGCACATAGGAATAAAATTCCTAAGGTTTTAGAACATAACAAGAAATTCAATTGTATAAGATATCGACAATAATTTAATCAATCATTCATGTGTATGATAAAAACAAATTGATCCTATCATAAATCTCAGTGTACAACATAACCTTGCCAGAAGTTAGGGAAATCAATTATCACTTTATCCTCATAAGGATATTTCACATAACTTAAAATAATTGCACAAATGAAAACAAAGTGTAAACTCACATAGAAAATTGTTACAAAGTCATACACTGCAAATAGTTGAAAGATGAATCTTTTGATTAAATGTGTGGGAAATATTGTCCTCGAATACAAAATGTGCTTTAACTCTCAGAATGTGTACCCTTTCTTGAGCTCTTCTTTAATTTTTATACAAAAATAATATTATAACAAATTATTGCTGCGAAAAGCAACTTTATAGGAACACACTCATAAAAAATAGAAATAGATTACAAAGGTCCTATAACATTTGTTTACTTGTCCTCTTTTCAACTACAATTTGTTAATGGGATCAAGAAGGTCTAGGGGAAAATTTAGCCAACCAGTCCCAATTTGACCCGACTAGATAGTTGTGTGACATCATATTTTTGTATGTTATACCCAAATCTGTGAATTTCTGATAAGTGGGTGTAGTTGGAAATTTGACTTTTACTTGACAATGAATGTAACAATCATCCATTAGTTTATACACTATGATTGGTCCCTTCAACATTCCACTCATATTTGAAAATTTAGTGAATTATTCTTTGGTTCTCAATAAAGTTTCCTTGTATGCATCAAGAGACATCAGACTTCCATTTTGATTCGAGCCGGAAGATAAGCCCATTTCCTTCAAAACATTGAATCTGATATTAATGAATCAACTTCTTTCTTAACAATTTTGCATTTATATTGAGCCTTTTATACGTATATTCTCTTGGTTAACAATTTAGTAACCTCTATTTTTCACATATGTCTTGTCATCTGCAGCCAAATTCATTAACTGTTTTTGGTTTTTGTTGTTTAGAAACTTCACTATTCTATTAAAAATATGGGGTTTGAATCCTGGTGCCTATGAATCCTATCAATAGATCATTCAGTCTGATAAAACATATATGAATATTCTCCCACGATCATAAATGATCCCCACATCTTTGATATACTGGTTACTATATCATCCCATAGAATTTTCCTTGCTTCAAACGGAGATTGTGTTCCCACTAAGTAATCTTTCAACCAATCTATTTATTTATATAATCTTGCATTTAAATCTTGATCAATGTTAATGGTTGGATTCTTGTTGCCTATTTCACCCTTAAAGTCATTTATTTCATAATTTTTCAAAGTGATTATTTGCTTGGGATTTTCGATTTTAATATCTTTAATACTCAATGTTGAAATGGTTTCAACAAGCTTCTCTAAAGGGTCAACCTCTATTCTTGATGGTGTTGAAGTTGTTGAAGGCATTTTCATACAAACATGTTCTCACTTTTCCTCAATGAAAATCTCAATATGTTGTGCATAGTTTTTCATTATGTTGTGCATAGTTCTCAAACTGCTTATTGTGTTCAATTATGAAAGATAATAATTGTTCTTTTTCTTTTTATGCAACTTCTAACTTAGAATTCAAAACATGTTGAGTTGTTGGCATCTTGAGTTTTCAAGTATTTGGATGTCAGTGTCCATAGATTTTATGAGAACTTGTAAAATAGTGGAATCATTTGGATTTACTCCTAGTCTAACTATAATCTACTCCAGTTCTTCAATCTTCATCTATTTAGTTATGGTTGCAATCTTTTCCTGCTTTAACTAATTTGTAACCTTTTTTAATGTTGATTCCAACTTGGAGACATTTAAGGTAGTATCTGTTAGACTTTTGAAAACTATTTCTCTAGTCTGCTTATGCAAATCACTCTGATCCACCAAATGAACTTTATTCAAATCAATGGAAAACTTAGTTCTAGGACAATTTGGGCCTTTGGTTCTAGGACTTCCATATTAAGTTGTCCATTTTCATAATCCAAGGCAAAAAGTAACTTGGTTGTGATGATCTTGAACTTTGCTTCCATAATTTTGTATATGAATCATGTTTCATCTTGAGTTTTCTATTTTTTGTTTCCATAAACTGAGAGTAAATGTTTTCTCGTTTTCTTGTTGAAGGGGAAGCACCAGAAGATGGTGGTTCTTGAATCATGGTGGTTGTTAGTAGAATCTCCCATTGGAATGCAAGCTCACTTGAAGTAGCCTCTCGAGTATTTGTAACGGTAACTAAATCCTCCTCCTCCTCAACTCCTTGTCTCTTTTGTGATCTTTGTTCTTCATCTTCAATATTGAATATTGAACAAGACTATTATATCTCCTCAAATGCTCTCTCGAGTTCCTTCTCTTTTGGTTGTGGTGTTTCCAAAAATTTTCGTTGTAAAGTTTGACATGTTTCTAGGCTAATTGGTTCAGTATGGACTGGATCTTTTCCCAAACTTCTCAGTTTTCAAATCACTCTATTTTTGGTTTAGGAACATGTTTATATGGGATTGATCCAAGCTTCACCCTTTTTTCCGATATGATATTGTGAGGATCACATTGCTAGGCTTTTCCTTGAGGAAAAATCATCTATTTTAACCTTCTTCGACATCTCATAATGTTGTATTTGTGTTAACTAAGAAAGTTTTGACCTCCTTCTTCAATTTGAGGAAGGTTGGGTGCTTTTTGGACACGAAATTAATATCACTGAATTGAGGATTTGTTTGATAAATTCCAATGCAAAAATCCTCACAGGAAAGAAAACTTCAAGCCTATATGTGGGTAATTCAAACCATAAATTCTAATCTCTACAAAATCTTTAAATAAGTACAAGTCACCTACTATGGTGTTTGGATTGAGTTGTAGAATATTTTTAACCACTAGAAACATTCTTGGAGGGATATCATTAAATAATAAATCATATGCAATTGACAAGAAGTGATTGACAAAGTATGTGAATCCAAAATCTTGAGAATTCTTTCTCATAATTGATGTCCAATGTATTGCAGAAATGAAATTGGCACATTGATATTGAGTATGACAATGAAGAACCGATAAATTGTTCACTTGAAAATATATATATATATATATACAAGGACCGACTAATACCTAAGGGACTTGGTGAAACTGCAATGCGCTAATTGGACATTGACAACATTGGCCAAATACTGACTGAAATGAAACCTAATAAAAGTCTTTTTGGCTAGTGAAAAAAGAGGTTAAGAACCTTAATAGGGTGTTGTTTATAGTATGGTCATCATAATACCATAAAAAACAACAAAGAATTGATTTAATTTGCCTTAAGATTTTTAGGGAACATATTGGAGGGACAAGGGGAAGCACTTTGTGGTAACTGAGAATTCAATGGTAAAAAGGACTGTAGGATAATGAATTTTTCTTCAAAATTTAACTCATTGTAGGATTAACTAATAAAATATTCATTAAGAGGTTGGGTTTCATTTGGTAGAATTATTTAAGCATTTCATGGATAGATGCATAATTAATACAAAATAGAACAATTCCATTCTTTGACATAATGGCTTGTTTACTAGGAAGATAGTTTTCAACACACTAGGAGACGAATTTTGGATAAGGATGTGTTTGAGGAATAATGAATTGTATTAAGACTCCCGAGTTAAAGACTCAAATAAATAAAAATCCTACTCTTTGAGCTCGCAAAGATCAAATTCATAGCGAGTTTTCTGTGAATCTACCTCCCTGTCTATTAACGACAAATTCTCAAAATTCACATGAAGGTAAGAGTTTGTGGTTTGAGGATTGTAACTTTATCTTCATCTTGACTATAGAAACAAAGAGGTGAACTTGAAAATTACCTGATTACTAATTGTAGTTTCGTGAGTAAATTATGTATTGTTGGCAATTTCTCTAGCGTACAAAACTTAGCTCGTCAAAGGTAAAGAGATAAAAACCTTTTTTATTTCTTTTTAATTGCCTCCCTAGTTGTTACTACACATAAGACTATTGGATGAAACATTTATTAAATGAAAACAATAATGGGTTCTCTCTTATTCATGAGTTGAAATCATCCTTACGCTGCTAACACATGGACTAGTAGTTGTGTGCCAATTGGATGACACTTATATTAAATCATACACACTGCGAAGTGGATGCAGTTGCAACATTGATTCCATCTGGGGACTAGATCTCCTTGTGGGATGCTAAGAACCGTAGCAATTTCCTTCATCTTGAGCTATGGAGTCAAATGTTGATAACCAACCATCAAACCATGCACCGAAAAAAAAAGCACACCAATATTTACAAAGAAGAATGAAATAAGGGATTCTCCATCTCTTCATAATTGTATAGAATGCTTTAAATAATTTCCATTCATAGGCAATGATAAGACTTCATCATCCATATTCTGCAAAAGAAATGTATCACATCCTTTTGTTTCAACAATTTTATATGGCCCCAACCACAAATTATCAAACTTTCCATGCTTTCCTTTTTCCCATCTTTTGACATCCCACCTCAATAGTCGATCTCCTTGATTGAATTCTCTTTCCCTGGCCTTCTTGTCAAAAATATTTTTCATTTTGTCATGATATTGCTGCAACTTAATTTGCATTTTTTCTCTATCCCATTCAAGTCCCATCAGCTAGTGTATTTTTCTTGTGAAATCATTGGCCTCTTCATAAGAATTTTATAGAATTTGCATAAGAGATAAAGCAAACTAAGTAGGAAAAAAAACTTTAGTTCCATATACCAACTGGAAAGGGGGTTTTCTTGTTGATATTTTCATAGAAACCCTATTAGCCCATAGTGAAAACTTTAAGTGAGTATCCAAACTCCTTTTATGATATTCTAGCACCTTCTTAATCATTCTAACAATACTTCTATTAGAAGACACAACTAAACCATTTCCTTGTGGATAATAAACAATAGAATGATTTAGGTAAATATTATATATTTGACATAATTCAATCATTTTTACCGATTTGAAATCCTTAGCATTATCTGTGATGTTTTCCTTCTAACACCCAAATCTAGAAAAATATTCTCTTCTAAAACTTTGATTACCAATATATGTCGTTGCACTGGTCATAATTGCTTCAACTCATTTAGTGAAGTAATATGTAGCTATTAAGATCCACTCTTGTTGATTGTGAGATGATGGATGGTTTTCTCTAATGAAATTAAGGATCCATTGAAAAAAAGGTGCTCTACCAAGACTTGAATCAAAGGCCATGATGGCAAGTTCTACTTCTCTACAAATATTTGACACTAAACACAACTCATGACTTCAACACCAACCTGGAAAAACATTTTAGGCCAACAAAAACTTGCTTTGTGAATTTTATGTGTTGCGGCCCTTCAGGCATAATGCCATCGACATACTCCTTTATGGAAATCATTCTTGAACCCATCAATTTCATCTTCACTTGGTCATAGTAGAAAACATACCCATGGGGTCCTTCCAATACAAATTTTCAATGAAAATACAATATTTATTTACTTGAATCTTGAGAGATCTTACTTTGTTTTTACTAAGTTAAGGTGGACACTAAAAATTACGTAAATAGTAAATAATATCTTTGTACCAATTTGAAAAGGAAAATTTGTCTTTTACCTTCAAAGAAGGTTCTTGTGTATTCTTCTTTAGGGAAATGTCTGTGAATTGCATAATTGAGTTGATGCCCAATGCTCTGCAATTGGATTCTGTTAACATCCTAGTCAATTCTTGTCCCTTTTAGATGGTTTTTTATGTAAATCAAACTCTTGAATCTTAGAAATCCACTTTCCTCTCTTACCATCATTGCCAGATTGGGTCAAAATAGTCTTTGTTGTATTATTTGGCACATATGTAGTTATTCTAGAGTGTAAAACATAAATCTTGTTGGACATTGTATAAACTAGTTCTCAGTGTGTGCTTCGCGACATATACAAACCACCTCTCATGGATCCTTATCTCTGGTGATGCGATCATTGACTAACAACTGTAGGTTTTGGTTTAACATCAACCACAATTTCCAACAATTGGTATCCGAGTCGATTCCTTCAACGACAATCTAACAACTAGAAGGTGTATCTAGCTCTGAAACATAGCTATTCAGGATAGAAATCCCACTTATAAATCTCCTCTATTCACTGGAATCAAATATGCATTTTGAAAGGTAAGAATGAGGACTTAACTAATGTTCCTTGGTGCAAATGTATGGGATGCATTGTTTAATGACTATAAAAATCTAGATGTATTTGTTAACAAATATGGGAAGCTCAAATTTTCTTATAATGCTAAAGTAACGAACGTAATCCTAAGTGGATTGTTTGAATCTAAACTTGTCAAAGTCATGCACTGTAGTGCAACCGAGGAGATATGGGATAAAATGAAGAATTTCTATGAAGGCAATAGCAAGGTAAAGAAGGCTAAACTCCAAGTTTATAAAATGCAATTTGAATCATAGAAGATGAACAAGGACGAGGAAATAACAAAATTCCTTCTTTGTGTAGATGAAATATTTAACACTATAAGAGGTCTTGATGAAACTATGGATGATTCCATAGTAGTTGAAAAGGTGTTAATATATCTTCCTGCCATATTCAATCCCAAAGTATCAACTATTGAGGAGATGCAAGATCTCAACACATTAACAATGGATCAACTGCATGGAACTTTAACTATGTAAATGATAATCACAAAAGGTAGATCTACATCAAAGGAATCAACCTTCAAATTTGATAAGAAGATCAAGAAGACTCAAACTATGGATTCGATGAAGAAGAAGCCAAATTTATTAGAAGATTGAAGAGAGGGTCCAATAGATACAATTGTAAAGTTTCCTTTCAAATGCATGAAATGTGGAAAAGTAGGTCACTATGCATCTAAATGCCCACATAAGAAAGAAAACAAAAGTAAAGAAACATATAAGTATAAGAGAATTAGGAAGGAAATCAACTTCAAGAAGAAGAACTACTATACCCAAGAGGACAACAGGTCCTCAAAGTATGATGATGAGTTGTCTTCTGATGAAGAAAGAATGAATGGTTTCATGCTCATGGCTATAGAAAACCAAGATGAAGGGAAAGATTATTATGAATTAGCTGAAGAAGAAGTCGTAGTAGATCTGAAAGGATAACTAGTAAGTGCCTTAGAAGATATACATATGCTCGAGAAAGAGAATAAGAAGCAAAAAGAGTTGTTGATGAAATATGAAAAATAAAATGATGAAACTAAAGACTCACCAATTATTCTCATGAGGGTGGGTCTAGAGTAAACCAAGAATATTGAAGACACACTTTTAGAACAACTGAAAGAGGAGGGTAATAAATGTGAGAAGCTAGAGGAAGAAGTTGCCTTTATTATAAAATAATTAGAAACAACCCAATCCCAACTCAACCAAAATCTAATATTTGTTAAAGGATCCAAGAAATTGGATGAAATTGTGAGTGGTACGGGATCCCTCCTCATTAAAGTTGGTCTTGGTTATGGAGGAGAGACAAGCACCAAAAAATTTGAAGGCAAAGAACCTATGAGATACATTGAAGCACTTAAAGGACATAACATCCATCGAAATGAAAGTAATCAACCACAACAACAACAAAGAGGAGAAAATGACAACAAGGAAGTTGACAACAACATTGGTAAAACTCAGCAACAACAAAGGAGAATACACTGCAACAATTCAAACAACCATAAAAGTGACCTAAAAAATCAATAGAGGCCTTGTTGGGACAATCAATGAAGAATCATAAGATGTTTCCCTCAAAGATCATATACTTCCAGGTATCAAAGTCTTATTTATGGTTATTTTTATGAGTGCAAATTTTTTTTTCATAGAGTTGTCCAATGTAGAGCATATTTTAAAGATAAATATATTAGAAATGAGTAATATCAATCCTCAAAGAGTAGAGGCAACAATTTATAAATCCTCATAGGAATATTCCAAAGAGCAACAATCATTTTTCTTGTCTACTAGATCCTGTTGATTGTTATAAGTGTAACAAATAGGGATATAAGACAACTAAATGTAGAGCAAGAAAATTCAAACTAGCCCCTCAGACGAAGCAAATACAAGAACCCAAAACATGAAAAAATAAAAAGGGTGAATGGAAAGAAGAATGTGCCATTGTCTTGTATGCTCAAAACCAAGGCTCCCATTGGTATGTGGACAACATATGCTCTAAACATGTGATTGGCAATAAGAGTTAATTGTTGTCACTAATAGAAGATAAGATACACATTGTTACCTTTGGTAATGATGTTCTAGGAAAAATCATAGGAAAAGGCATAGTTAGCTTGGACAATGGAAGAGGTAAGGCTCAGAATGTTCCTATTGTGGATGGACTGAAACACAAATTGTTGAGTTTGAGTTAGATGTGTGACCAAGGGTATGATGTCACCTTTCACTCCAAAGGATGTGAAATAAAAACAACAAACACAAGAACAATAGTGGCAAAGGTAGTGAGAACTCCAAAAAATGTGTACATACTCAATAAGAAAAATGAGAAGTGTTGCTTATGGAAGCTCGATGAGAGTTGGATGTGGCACAGAAGGTTGGGACACTTTAAACTTTGATCATATGGTGAAGCTATGAAAAAGTCAAGGTGTAAGGGATTTTCCAAAGATTTCAAATCCACGCAATATAATTTGCAAATCATGTCAAATTGGTAAGCAATTTTGAGTACCATTCAAGACCAAGGAAAACTCATAAAGCAAGCCTCTACATTTGGTTCATATAGACTAATATGGACCTTTAAGAACTAAAATCCCAAGTGGAGAATGATATTTTACATTGATAATTGATGATTACACTAGGCTGACTTGGGTTTCTTTTTTAAAGGGAAATCTAATGTGTTTGATAAGTTCAAAGTTTTCAAAATCCTCATTGAAAACCAAAATTATCATAAAATAAAATGCTTAAGGTTTGTCAGAGGTGAATAGTTCACCTCAAATGAATTTGATTGTTTTTGTTGAGATCATGGAATAAGAAGACAATTATCAATTACAAACACCCCACAACAAAATGGTGTGGTGGAGAGAAAATGGCTAGAGTAATGTTGGATGAGAAAATTCTTTCAAATATCTCTTGGGTTGAAGTCATTCATACAACAGTCCACATATTGAATAAATATCACTTTAGGTCAAACAATGATAAGACTCCCAATGAGTTGTGGTATGGAAAACCTTATGGGCCTCCCAAATAAGTAAAACACAAGGCCGATATAACTATTCCTAGGCACATAAAAGGCTATAATAAACCATCCTTTTTGCACTTATTAACACTTTCCTAGCTTAATGAGTTCTTAGGAGGGTCAATGGGATTCTCTATACTCTATGTGCCAAACATGATTATTGTGTGGGACATTAAAGGGATTTTACACAGATTTTGAGGAGCTCTAACCAGAGATATTTGTGGGGCTTGCTCCTTGCTATAGAAGATTCCTAAATTTGTTGGTTGAGGACAATAAATAATCTTTCATGCTGCTGCATGGTGGCCCAGGAAACATGATTCAATCTTTTAGGGATTTTGGAGGGAAAGAAATCCTCTTTTCAAGGAGGCTTCCCCCTACCCATTTTGTATAAATAGAGGGCTCAAGTAGCCAAGTAGGAAAAGTAGGAGTAACATATGAACAAAGTAGAGCATTGGGAAAAATTTAGAGTTAAAGTTTTGTAACTTTTTTCATGGACAAGAAAATTTTTAGTTAATGGAAGTGATCTTTGATTTAAGTTCTTAGCCTGACTTTCTTCTAAGGGTTCTGAGCTTCCCTGGGTTAGTGTCGACCCTAGATGCTCAAGATCCCTTTTGTACCATTTATGTGAAGGCATTTGTTTATCTCTGCAATTTTTTTTTAACAATATTTTTATGTATGGTTATTTATGTGTTTTATGAACAATCTTTTATTGGAATTAATCTTAACATTAGGTGATGATATTTATAATGGTTACATTGTTCAAATAACAATCTTATATCTACATTTGGTTCACCTCCTTTACTGATGTTTATTTGTTATCCATCATTCATTGTTTTTGCACTGTCCCCTGTTTTGAAGCTACAAGAAAATCTACATCTATGCACTTTGCTAGATTTACCCTACCACAAGCTAATGTGATACCTTGGTGATCCAGAATTCTCTGATTTACCAGCACGATCCAAGATATTTTATTTTGTTGATGCTAGCAGAATTGCATGAAATAGCATGTAAAAACCATATGTGAAAATACTTAAAGAAGAAACAACATAAAGGATACCATTAAGACAATGCACAATTTTTTTTTTATAATGGATTTCATCCAGTGTGGACTATGTCTTCGGGCCATACTTCAATAGTGGGGAGGTTTTTTATTTCTTCTCGGCAAAAAGAAGGGTAAGTACATTGAAAAATACATTATTATACCTCCAATCATGAGAGTGACTTGAAATTCGACTGCTCAAAACACAACAACCATAATACCAGCAGTTTGTGTCGTCCTCTTGAGACTTTTGACTATAAACATGACCCACTTCCGAAATGTGCATTGTAGTCTCAAACTTTGTGCCCAACAGTTAATGAAAAATGGGGGTTTCTCCCATGACCTATGAAATATGTTGCTTCGATGCAAAAATAAGACTACGCCATTGTGATCCTTGCGAAATTCTGGTTAAAATGAGTATAAATTATGTCACCTGCAACTCTGGCCCCTTAGATAATCTAAAAGATTCCACAACAAATTCTATGGGAGAATATTCCTTGAATATTCCCCTATTGGAACCATAACTCCTGGTTCCATTCATGCAAGGTTCTGCCCGTTGGCTCCGAGTTCCAAGTGTTGGTTTTTCCCTCCGCACATATGGTAATGGGGGTGAACTTAAATAAAGTTTGGTCGCTGGAGTTTACAACACATGGGTCGTTGCCCAACGGTCATGTGGTTGTATATTTGGTGTTTTTTTGGGGGTGGTCAGTGGTTCAAAACCTGTGACCCACTCATTCGTTGTTATTTTTAATATAAAATAGTAGTAGGTTTGGCGGGTTTTCCAAGTTGGTGGCCCACCAACATGACCACTGTTATAACCACCCGCTAGCTTCCAAGTCAACCACCAATTTGACCACCAAATTGACCTCCAAGTTTCCAATTTGATAGCCAAATTGATCACCAAGTTTCCCTGCTATGTTTGGCCCGGTCCAGGCCCAACTTACCATCCACGAGGTGCCACATGGCACCCAGTGATTGGGCCACATGGTTCCCTTGGACTGGATCGTTTTGATCATCACTCTGCCACATTGTTTAATCTGAGTTTGACATGTGGTGGCACTGGATTGGTCTGTACCATCTTCAAGGCTACTGACCAGGGTGTTGACCGTGTTGCCACGTGGAATCCTATGGGAGTGCCACGTGGAACCTTAAGGTACACCTACAATTTTTTTTTGGCAAAACCTTCAGATGGTTATAAATTTCACATAAAATGTCAAATCGAGGTGTCACTTACGTTGTTGGATTCAAAATGACGAGTTCTTCGATTTGAGCTAGGTTTCACTGAGATTTGAGGGATTCAAAATTTTAGCCTTTCGGGATCCTCGTGGACCACTTGGGCATGTGTACTTTATCATTTTACAACTTTTCTTTTACTTATTTTCCTTCTAACCTTGCATTTAGCATGTTCCCCTGCTTGTTGGACTATCTCCTGTAGGCAAAACTAAGACTCGTGTAGTAGTTTACAACTTGCAATCGAAACTCACTCACATTTGCACCCAATTCATGATTTTCCTTCTCTGATGTATTAAAATGCTCTTGGAACCATGAGAATGTAATTTAGAGTTAGAGAGATCGTCTAGATGCCTTTATTTGAATTGCTGTATAAATTGCTTCTTTCCTACAAAATTAGGGTTTATTGTTTGCAAACTTTTATTTCAGCAGTATCTTTGCTTTCATTGCAAGGTATAATAGGCATGCTTTATTTTCTTGCAAATATAATGGTTTGCCTTCCTTTATTGTAAATAGCCTAGGTTTTCGCGTTGTTGGTCATTTCCTGCAATTTCAGTTTTCCTGTAGCATAGAATAGTTAGATTGGTCTTTGTACAACTAGATCTCATCTAAGTACTTCCACCTACATACGAGTCAACAAAAAGGAAGAGATAGTGCTTGGTGCACATATAGTGTCGGTCCCTCTTAAGTTTGTACAAACCCAGGGTTGATAATTAAAGTTGAGACCCTTGGGAGTTGCAACAATGTTGTCGCAATACCGAGGGCCATCACTTGTTGGCGTCGTTACCGAGGAGGTGTCAAAGTATGTGTTGTATTTTTATTTAGTTGATCTACTCTTTCTTTCATTTCATCTCCTGCAAATAATAATAATAATAATAATAATAATAATATATATATATATATATATATATATATATATATATATATATATATAATTGCATTTTGTTTTCAAAAAGTACATAAATATAAAAAAATATATTTCTTTTTTTTATGCCTCGAAGAGTTAGGGACAAAACAATAAAATTCTTACCAAAATCCCCCACTTCCACTAGCAGGCAACCCATTTTAGTTGATTGTGAGCCTCCCGCAATGTCCACAGGGACCCTTGACGCTCTTTTTGGTAAGAAGTGAGGATCTTTGAGGAGCTTACAGAAGGAGAAATACCTTCATATCCTACCAAAACCATGGCTAAAGATAGACACCCAGAAGTGTTCACATTTCCTATTAGAGAAACAAATGGAGAAGTTAAAATGAAAAACATTAATCCATCTGTCCTACCACATTTATATGGTTTGGTTTCAGAAGATTTTGACACTTTCATGTTTGATTTTGTTGCAATATTTAGGACTTATGACTATACAAGAGATGAGCAGAAGCTAAAATTGTTCACTTCCACTGTTAAGGATGCAACCATTTGATGTTTCGTGATCTTAGAAGGATATAACATCACCTCACGGGAACAAATGCAACAATCCTTCAACAACAAGTACCAGGATTATTGCAGAGCAAGGGATAACAAAGACAAGATATTCAAAATGGTCCAAGGAGAGAACGAGTCTCTAGAAGATTTTAAGGAAAAATTTTAGTTGAGTTAAAGAAGGGTGCATAATTGTATCTTGGATCCAGACTCCTTGAAGTTATTCCTACTACGAAGAGTCATGGAAGAACTGATTGAAACATTAAACCTACTAGCCAATGGAGACATATACCAAATCTATTATGATGATATCAACAAGGTATTCAAAAATAATTCAAGGGTTGTTATAAAAAGAGGTAGAGAAAACAAAATTTTGGTGAGTCCTTGTTCCTCCTTATTGATTACTAAGTATGAGATAGGAGGTATGATAGAGGACATGAGGATCGAAATATAATGTCATAAAAATATGTTTTGTATGTGAGGAGAATAATATCACTGATAAGTTCCCATATTTGCTAGGTTTGAAGCTTGTATACTAGGGAACATAAGGGAGCATGGAGTAGTTATGCTTTGTCGACCAAAAGAAGCCACAAGCCCTTAGGGTTTTCTAACAAGGTATTGACTTCCCCTCTCCTTTTAATGCTAATTATAATGCTCAATATCAACCTTGGTGTCCTCATAACCCTTCACCATGGCCCATGCTCACTCCTTGGCCATATCCTCCTCAAAATGTTACTACTCCCTTTCAACCATATCCTACTCAATGAAGGTAATCCATCACAAGTATTAATACCTCCTCCTCAACTATCTCAAGCACCACAAAACATTCCTCCAAAGAAACCACAAACACGTACCCAACCAAATCCAAATACCAAAAATACGCAAACTCAACTAGTCTACAGTGAAGAAACTACTTACCAAACTTACATTGTAGAAATATAGGAAATCAACCTTAGGTATGGGAAGGTCCTTCCAGATGTTCATCCACCTCCTCCAATAAAAAATCTCAAGGAATATAAGGAAGAACATGTGCCTCAAATCACCCAACCAAAACCTTCCTATCCTGAAAAGTTGGTGACCCACAAAGCACATATGCCAGATGAAGATGAACTCCTGGGAGAATAGAAAAATATGTGTCAAAATCCCTCTCCTTCAAGCCATCAAGGACGTTCCTATCTATAAAAATCTCATTAAATAGGAATGCCTCATAAGACTTGGGAAAAAGAAGAAGGACACCCATACTATCATTGTTACAGGGAATCCAGTCAATCTTATGTTGGGGAGAGTAAGCATCCCTAGGTACTTAGATCCTAGGAGCCCTGCAGTAGTTGTGCACATCAGTGACATTGCAATTCCAAACACTCTCATTGACCTAGGAGCTTCAATTAATGTAATTAGCTAGGAAACCATGCTCAAACTTAACCTCCAAGGATCTCTAAGGAAGACCTCTAATGTGCTACAACTTGTTGATAGATCTATAATAGCACCTGAAGGTATCATAGATGATGTAATGGTATCCATGGATTTTAGGGAGTATCTCAGTGATTCCCTAGTCTTTCATCCTAAGACCGATTTTAATGGCCATCCTCTCATCTTATGAATACCTAGGCTAGCCATTGTTGATGCATACATCAGTTGTAGGGCTAGGAATATGACCATCACCAATGGCCAATCAAGAACATAACTTGTATTATACCCACCAACTCAACCTCTTATTGATGATGACTTTTAGACATTGGTAGAGGAAGAAGAAGACTCTTGCCTCTCATCATCCTACCCTATATGTACATTAGAAACCACCATTAGCAACAAGAAAATTGATGAAGACAATTTGATTGATAAATTTATGCAAAACCAATATCTTTATGCCATTAATATTGATGGCTTAAAAGATTCATCTATAGGGCAACTTAGTTGTTCTCAAGACGAATCATGGGCATATTTGCTACTGGACGGTTATGAGAAAAACAATGTTAAAACAATAGAAATCAACCCCTCAAAAACCTTGAAAATTAGCCCATCTCTCTTAGTTGATCAAGAAAAAAAATTGCTCACTATCTTAAAACAACATATTGATTCATTTGCACGGGACTATAAGAGGATAAAAGGAGTACACCCATTTGTGTGCACTCACCATATATATATATATATATATATATATATATATATATATATATATATATGAAGGAGGATCATAAACCTATTCACCAACCATAAAGGTGAATGTACCCTGCATTAAAATATATTTTCAAAGATGAATTGCAAAAATTATTGGATGCAATAGTCATCCATCCAACCTCGTATAATGAATTGGTGTCTCCCATACTCATTGTTCCTAATAAAAATGGAAAATGGAGGATCTGTGTTGACTACAGAGAACTCAACAAAGCCACCAGGAACTATCATTTTCCCTTGCCTTTAATCAACCAAGTTCTTGATTTCCTTGTAGGGGAAAAGTTCTTCTTGTTTTTGGATAAATTAACTGGGTACAACCAAATCCAAATCAGTCTCAAGGATTAGTAAATGACTACCTTCACATCTCCATAAGGTACTTTTGCTTATAAAGTTCTCCCATTTGGTCTGTGCAATGCCCCTCCCAGCTTCCAAAGGGTTTTTTTGAATATATTTTTTGATATTATGCATGATTTAGTGGAAATTTAATGATTTCACACCAGACATGGATGATTTCCAAGAGGTTCTCTCAAACTTGAGCAAGGTTTTGCAAATATGTGAAGAGATGAACCTCTCCCTGAGCCATGAGAAATGCCTTCTTTTTATGAATGAAGTGATTTTCCTAAGGCATTTCCTCTCTTCAAAATGAATCCAAGTGGACCCTTACGAAATAGCCATCCATATAGATGCATCAGATAAGGCGATTGGGGCAGCTTTGGGACAATTTGAAGGTAAACTCCCCTATGCAATTTATTTCATCGACAATAATTTATCCAAGGATGAGTTAAACTATACAATAAATGAAAAAGAATTTATTGTCGTTGTACATTCCCTAAAAAAAATCATACATTACATCATTGGGTATCAAGTCTTTGTGCACACTGACCATGCAATAATCAAGTACTTGATGAATAAACCAATTGTGAATACTTTCATAATTAGGTGGTTATTATTGTTGCATCAATTTGACTTGATTATTGTTGACAAACTTAGAAAGGAGAATGTTGTTGCAGATTTTCTATCAAGAGGTGATACCCCTGGTGCAATTGCTTTTGCAAACATTATTATTTATATTTACTTGTAAATATTGTGGAAGTATTGGTTGTGGATCCATGACTAAATTTCATTGATAGATGTAAATATTAATAATTGTTATGAATGAAATATTGTTTATTTCACTTATTGTTTATTTGGAAATAAAAGAAGATCTACCACGTGAGCAAGGTTTTGCAAAGATGTGAAGAGATGAACCTTTCCCTTAGCCATGAGAAATGCCTATTTTTTATGAATGAAGGGATTGTCCTAATGCATTTACTCTCTTCAAAATGAATCCAAGTGGACCCTTACAAAATAGCCATCATAAAAAATGTTCATGTTCTTCAAAAAAAGATGTTAGAAGTTTTCCGGGACTTGCCAGATATTATCAAAGATTCATCTAAGATTTTAGTGAAATTTCTTCTCCTTTATTTTCATTACTAACAAAATATGTCGAATTTTATTGGAAAATTTTATGTCAAGAATCATTTGAGAGAATTAAAGAAAAACTAATGACAACACTTGTCCTCAGAGGTTTGAATCGGACCTTGCCCTTCCATATCCATACAGATGCATCAGAGAAGGCGATTGGGGCAGCTTTGGGACAATTTGAAAGTAAACTCCCCTATGCAATTTATTTCATCGACAATAATTTCTCCAAGGATGAGTTAAACTATACAATAAATGAAAAAGAATTTATTGTTGTTGTACATTCCCTAAACAAACTCATACATTACATCATTGGGTATCAAGTCCTTGTGCACACTGACCATGCAACAATCAAGTACTTGATGAATAAACCAATTGTGAATACTTGTATAATTAGGTGGTTATTATTGTTGCATCAATTTGACTTGATTATTGTTGACAAACTTAAAAAGGAGAATGTTGTTGCAGATTTTCTATCAAGAGGTGATACCCCTCGTGCCAGTGATTTTGCAAACATTATTATTTATATTTACTTGTAAATATTGTGGAAGTATTGGTTGTGGAGCCATGACTAAATTTCACTGATAGATGTAAATATTTATAATTGTTATGAATGAAATATTGTTTATTTGGAAATAAAAGAGGATCTACCACATGAATAGTTAGTCTCCCAATTGTTAGGAAGTTGTTAAGAATTAGTTGTAGTCCAAGAAAAGATAGTTTTTAAGTGACAATTGTCACAATTAAAAAAAGGAAATCCCCACCTTTAAAAAGATTCCTACCACCAAACTTAGATGACAGGAAAAAAAGGTCATATGGTGGAAACGGGAAGAAAGAAGATTGCAGGAGAGAGGCAATCAAAGAACAAAGGTTCTAGTGGGAGATAAAGATTGGACCGACAAAGAATAAAAAGAAATGGACACTGCTAGGGTCCAAGGAAGAAAATTATAGAAAATTACTTATTGGATTCTTGACAGAAGGACTGCCTAAGGCTTGAGGGGAATTGTTGAGTTAGTTGTGACAATCCCTCTTGAAAACATTATTATGAATTGTGAGGCCACTTAAATTTTATTAAATAAGATGACGAGGCTAGGAGGGACACATATTCAAAGCTTGTGTAGGTGGAGGGGGGAGATTTCTTGGTGAGATGAGCATGCAATTAAATCATCTTGGGTATATTTTGATGTAAAAACTTCATAGTTGTCACAGTCAAGAGAAAGGGCTTTCAATATTGCATTTGGAGTCACTACCAAGTGGGAGGAGAAAAGAGCATGGAAATCTAGGCATTAAAGACCCTGTAAGGACTCTTGTTAAGGAAAATATGAATACCACACTTATAATTTAATGATGTGTATGGGCTTGGAGAATGAGTATGAAACAACACCCACAGTCATGGCAGACAAGCCTGGTCAAGCACGCCTTTGGGAAAGGGGGTCGGGAAAGGAAAAGGGCGGACTAAAATTGGAAATGGAATTTTGGACATACAAGGAAGGACGAGAAGGGGAATAACACATCACAGTGGAAGAGGAGCAAGAAAAGCAGACACTTTGAATCCTTGGGTGAATGTGCATATGACTGGTGTGAACATCCCTGGAGCACTTCCCTTCATAGGCTTTGAATATATCTCAGGGGTGGTTATTTGCAAGAAATATTGTAGTGTAGATTAGCCTATGATTGGGAGGAGAGTTAGAGTTTGAATCTCAGTTTCCAGACTCATCTACAATACAATATAAGTGATTTTAATATGCTTTTATGAACGATATTTCATCGTGTTACTATATTGTTGTTATGTAACTTGTGATGTTAAAGAGAATGTTTGCATTCACTATATGAATGCTTGAATGATAAATGTGAATGCAATGTCAATGCTTATCGTTGTTTTTAAATGTATATGTCAACAAGGAATATCCTATTTACATGAATGTGAGTGGGTGACGACTTGTTGATACCAGATGTTCAATCAAAATGTTTGATTTCTCAAGGAGATATTTGTATGCACTCCTGGTGGCAGATAATTGGTTTGATGCAGGTAGTCATGAAAGGTGTTGGTGCATGTTAGGTCGTTATCGTTGCAAGGCCAACTATTTGAATGTGTGTTTAATTGTTGGTGTCATTTCTCTGATTAATGGTCAAATGACACATTACCATGTGCCTAGAAATTGATATGTGTGTGTGTGTGGGAAAAGCTCAAGAGGAGTTATGCCACATTGACTAGTGTCGAAGGAGAAGGGGGTCAAGACAGATACCTTTTCTAATCAATTAATGTTTCACAAATAACACAGGTTCTCCCCAAAAAAAGGTCTCAATGAGATGAACCCAATAATCTCATTGATTATAAGTTTTGAGAAAGTCTAAAAGGTCAGAAAATTTAGACCCCATTTCCATAATGTGACAATGGAAGTTGGGTGATCATATTAATTTCTTCCTTCTACCCTTAGATGGGTTTATGGTTAGTAGGGGATATGTTACAATCAAATTGAATGAAGAAGATTGTGTATTGAGCATGGGCGCATGTTATTAACGAAGGAGCAAACCCTATTATTTATGCCATGTGCATTATAAAAGCACCATCTTTGGGTATTGACTCATTCCCTTAGTTGTTTCAATTCAAAGGGCTCAAATGTTTCAATCTGAAGGTAATTTATGTATCTTACCATGATTAAAGAAGATGACTTGAAGCAAATGCAATAGGAGTAGGAATTACTAGTAGGTGGCAGGAAATAAACTCAGAGGGTAACATTAGTGTTGATAACCTTTCTACCCTTTACCATTTGAAGCACACAAAACAAATGAATGTGTCCATCTGGAACTATAATGTTGGTAAGAAACTCCTATTTTTTGTCTTTTTGTGAAGTATGAATATTAGTATAAATTATGAAGTTTAAGAGGTTTTCAACTATAGGTAGTCTGAAATAATGAATAATGCTTTTAATAAATTTTCAAAGTAAAGGAAAGAGTCGTAATTATATTATGGAGTATGAAGAGAAGATATTAGAGTTAATAAATATTAAAAGTTAAAGAAGAAAATTTTCATGAGCCAAGGATATCCTTGCAATATTGAAATTCCCAACTTCAAAAAATTAGGAATGGACTTATGTGTAAGTCTTTGCATGTTGTAGTCAAGTCCCGCTAGCCCAATCGATTAAGGATGGGCCTCGTCAACAAGGCAACCCAAGGTCAAACCTCACCGGGGGATGGTTGTGCCCTATGCTAGGGGGAGGAGACATGCTATAAACTCTAGTCAGTAAAAGGGCTGGTGTGGCCCAGACTGGGTGCGATCCCCGGGTGACTTTGACGGATTAGATTCCCCTGGGTCGCGGCTACTCAAGCCACAAGTCAAGCCTGCTGGAGGATCACATACAACTTGACAGACAAAAAAAAAAGTCTTTGCATGTTGTATTTTAAGGTATCGAGTTTTGAAAAAAAAACATTGACTTGTTTCTTTATCACTAATTATGAAATCAAGATTCAAAAGGATGGGATTAAATGTCATTTTGATATACATGTCTAAGAGAAGATGCAAATATGTCTAAGAACATATTTTCTTTTCATAAGCATGCAAGTCACTTCAATTTAAATGAAACCTATTTGATATAGATGTTCAGTAGAAAGGTTCTAACTCTACAAGTTAAGGGAATATTTGTAAAGGGAATATATAGCAAAGGACATAATATTAAAATTACAAGGATAGAACATAACAATATTACGAGAATATTAATTTATGTTGCATGAAACATTTAATTACATTAATAATTTTCATAAATCCACTTAAAATTGATCTAGCATTTACCACCAAAAGATAACCCTTGATTTGATGCAATATAAAGGAGCAAACAATAAATAAAACACAGTAATACCATCACCTTTAATTTTTCAACAAAAAAAACATTGTAAACAAAAGTACATGCATACTATTACATCATATAATTCAAGAAACTAACCAAGGATATTCTATTCTCTTTATTGTCATATTATGCATCTTTTTTAATCAAAGTAAGGTGCCTGTGCAAAATTTCATAAAAAATAATTAAGCATGTCCCAATTGCCATGGATCAATCACTTAATGCCTTTGTTTGACATGATGTGTAGGTTCCAAGTTGACTCCCATAGGGTTAAGCACACTTTGTCTATATTGTCTAATTTATGTTGGGTACCATAATCATAATGGAGGAAAGTACCCATGAATTTCTTGAGTTATTCCTAAAGGAAAAAAAGTTAAGAATGTATCCTTAATTGGTTAATAAGAACCCAATCAAATGGATTCCAAGAGCTAGTTATAAAAAAATATATAAATAATAGAGGATAAAAAAATTTCATAAATATTGTTTTACAAAAATGACTAGGAGTGATCAATATTGGTACATGCAAAATATTTCTTTAGACAACCATTTGATTATTATTACTAATTTTTTATTAGAATTGTTGGTTGTATCACATGTAAATACAAAACTGAGGTGAAAGTTGAACATCCAATTTCTTTTAAGAACATAATTTATGGTATCAAGGCCCAAATAAGTGATGAGGCATGTCAATCAAACCAACAAAAAAATTCACTTAAAAACAAATAAATTGGCCAATGTAGGGACCATACCTTACCACCAAATGTACTTTGAACTTGGCAACTACAACGAGGCTATTCAATAGAAACACCAAGCCCATGGTCAATCAAATAAGAACCAAGATCCCTTTTTAAGCGTGCTTGTGATAACTCCAAGTCCAAAATCAATTGCATTACATGCCAAACAATCCTTAACGAATCAAACAAAAGCTTTTGGAGGCTCCAAGTATATGTAATATTCAAAATTAAATTGAGCGAAGGGAGAATTGAATTTCACTTATAATTTTTAGCATGGAAGAAATCTAGACCATAAAGGCTTTCCTCAACCCCATTAGAGAACCATTGAACCATGAAACTCTAAAAAATAGATTGAACAATGTCAGTGTGTTCAAGCCAAAAAACCGAACTAGGTTTTATGCAATCATAGAAAACCAAGGAGGGAAAAAAACTTGAAACAATGATGAAAACCAAAACTAATGGCCTTAGCCGGGAAACAAAATAACAACCAAAGATGATTGCAAAGTCCACACTTCACCTAAAATCAATATGGGATGTATGCTTCACCCAAAAGCAATCAGGTGAATATCCCAAATGTTGACAAAAGCTAAAATTAGCAACAATAACTTGCTTCAAAGCCCATGCTTCACCCCAAAAATAGGACTATATTGTATGTATTGATGCAAAAGAAAGGATTACCAAACCCAGAAGAAATTCAAAACCAAAACTAATCCTATATAAAAACTCCAAACTAAATACCAATGCCTTAATGAACCATAAGAACACAACTTAGAAAGCAACACAAAGACAAAACCAAACAAAATACCAAGGATCATTCACTTCAAAGAAACATTGGGCCATAATTCAATGGATGTTCTATTTAAATGCACTAAATTTCATAATAGATACACCATACCAACTCTAGGCAACCAAACTCCACAATATTTTTCTAAAGTTGTAACTTAGCATATAGAGACCACTGCCTCCTCCATTAAATTTATGAGACAAAATTCCCTAGTACTATGCCCTCAGACCATTTTTCATGCGAAACCATGTTACATATGAATCAATGCATTATTGGAAGCTCCTTAATTTATAACTTTCTCGAGTTTGGGTTCTCCTTATTGAGCTACTACATGTTAATTCCCACTGCTTAATAATGATATGTTGCATATAAAGATCCACTATAAATGTATAGCTAGTGGATGTCATTCTTAGCAATATTGAATCCAAGGTGAGTAGTAAAGGTAACATCATATCTACATTACCACGAGGCATGCCACATGCCTAAAACTCAAGCTCCTTTCTTGCATGTTGAGAACCATAGAACCCGCATGGGATTCTAGGCCATGAAATACAACCAAGAGCGAGAAAATCACCTCACTCTTTCCATCACTTATCACAAGAAACATGTGTAAAGGTTTGAAAAGCACCACTTTGTAGGTGTATAACACCCTACCATGATACCTTTGGTCATGACATCCATTATGGACGATGTTGGAATTGGTAGTGGTTTTAAGTAGGGCCAAGTGATAGGATCGTAAAATATATACATGGTAAGAGGGGAAAATTTAAGAAACTTTATTGGATTCCAACCAGGAAAAACCATATTGCACATCCATGGTACCAAACTCCATATATTTCACTGTAAAATAGAAAATGGAAATACAATTTCTCTTCCAAGTCCCCACAGAAAAATAATCAAGAAATAAAATCGGCCCTCAAGAAAAATACTCATAGCATAAAGTCAACAACGACTTCATGTCAGGAGGAAACTAAGTCTACGGAATAGTTATGAATTTCATCAATGAAAATAGGGCTCTCCATTATTTACAAACAATGCAAAATTTAAAAGGAATTTCACATGAACCAAGGTCAATATCTCCATTGCCAAATCATTTGGTAATTGAACTTATGGCATAAAGTTCTCCTCCCTGGTGTGACTTGCCATTATGGAGGAGAAGAGATTGACAGATGAATAAAAAAAGGGGGAATTTGATGGAATTAGAAATGAGCAAGAAGCAAGTGATTTGTTGTCAACCAACACTTTAGGTGTTGGTGAATCTTTCATGATCAATCAAATAACGTAAATTTATTTTATTAAAAAATTTCCTTTTAAGTAAGAGGAAGGTGTAAACATAATATTTCAATAACTAGCCTCCTTCCCCACATTGCAAACTTTATTGCACTGCCAATAATCCAAACACTCGTGGAAATAATGAAAAACACCTCAACCAACCAATACCAAGAAAAATTGAATTACTTAGATCCATCCAACAATGACAAAAATCCAAATGAATCAAGGGTGGATATTAGGTACCATTTAATTCTAAGTGCTAGTGATGTGTAAATTTCCGTGGATATTCCATTGAATAGTTCGTCACAATAGATTTCAAAAAATAAATTGAAATCTATACTATAAAATTTGAATCCTTTGAGATGCTAGACTTGGTAATTCCAAAATTTTTGTTTATGCATGAAAATAGATAGAATGCTAAAAATAAAGAACAAAAAAAATATAGTCGCACACCATCCACAATGAACACAAATACTTTCTCTGGGAAACCCTTACAAGAGAAAACCCATCTAGTAGGTGAGGATCCTCTATTCTATTTCATTTGGTATAGAAATAATGCAAGTACAAAGGGGAAGAAATTCTCTTTGGAGTTTCATAATACCTGTGACTTGTTAGGCTGCTACATAACACTAACCCCCTCTTTTATTTTATATAACTCCAACTTCTTGTTTCCCTTCTCTACTATGGAATAAGATACTATAACATATAATGGAGCCCTTATTCCCAATGACTTGAATTTAACATATCATGATATCTAACTAGGGGCTAGGTTTGAATATTTGAGCTCTCAAATAGAGTTACAAATTTGACCCTTCTAAAGTCTTCTTCATATTCCACATGTGGCTAGCTCGTTTTGCATGAGTAACGAGGGTTGAAATGGCATTATATCGAACCATGGTGGTCAAACCAGAAGGTCAAATTTTGGGAGGCATAAATTTTGTATACGGACTCCGATTAATGTCTTCTTGCACTATTGGAAAGGTATCTGAGCATAGAATATAGCCAAGGGGTCTCACATAAGAGAGAATTTTGGACCCCAAAAAACTTTGTTTAATGCCTCAAAATGGCCCCGAAAGGTTTCAAATCCCAATTCTCAAAACTGGTATTTGCTAGTAAAAATGACCTTGCAAGTTGATTTCTTTAATTTCTCCACTTTAAAAGCATCAAGATATATGGTAAATAATATAATGATCCAATCTAGGTAATCTATGTACCTTTTTTTTCACCACGAATACAAAAAGAAAGATGAACCCCCCAATGGCCCTTGAGTGCAATAAACATCAACATGGTACCATCCCTAGTTGACCCCCATTAGAGTCGATCACTTCATAATTTGTAGAGCCAATCATGATACAAATAAATATTTTCCAATCTATATTGCATTAACACAAAAAATATAAATTGTAGGAAACATTATGTCGATGCCAAAACTTACATAATAGTACATATTTAATGAGAAATCGAAACAATTGTTATAATGCATTGTCTACAATGGGGAGAAATAATGGTCGATAGTAAAAGGTTCTAATCATCACAATTATAATAGATTAAGGTAGAGTACAATAATTTAATGCAAAGTAAAAGTAGAATTGTTATCAATTATTCCCAAATTAATTGATTATATTTAAAATATCAAAGCAAATAGAATAAATACCACACCTACAACATTCAATAGAAAGTAGTTATCAAATACCTATAACATATGTGAAGGAATCAAATACACACACATAAAACTCAAAGTGAGGGAGGAACCCCTTAGAAGCTATGTTAGGAGAGAGGGTCATATGTTGTATAATTACATGCTCTAGACACTCTCTCGCATAATGTCACCATCATTAATTATGGGCAATGGAGGGTAGAGGATGAAAAATATCCATTAAAACTGTAAAGATTCCTCCTTGAGAATAATAGGACTAAAGAGAGAGAAAACTTACTTGTGCCATAAGTCTTATATATGTGCACTATATCTTGGGATGATACATAAGTGCAAAGGATTATTTCTTGTGATCATGGGAAGCAAGAAGATATATAAGAAAGAGGGAAAATATGGTAAGGAAATGAGGATATAATAAAAAATAAAATGCTTGTAAAACATGATGAGCAATTGTTGTTGTGTTCATCATACTTTATAATTCTATTTGAGGAAAGTGAAAGAGAGGAAAACTAAAGATTGAAAAAGCCTCACATCTTTAGGCACAATACTTAGCACAATGGGCTTTAAGGGAAATCTAGTACCCACTGGAATAGTTGGGAGGTATACTATCACCTCCAATTGAGCTTGGAAGAAGTCCTGATGGGACTTTTGCAAGCAAGTTTGTTTAATTATCAAAATTGGGAAATAAAAATGATGAAATTGATTCAGATTTATGCAGGAATGCAATAAAATACAAAAATAGACATAAACACAGAGATGCAGCGGAAATAATGTTTCATTTTATTAATAAATGAATGACTGAAATAAGCTTACAAACATAATCGAAACAAGCTAGGGTGCTGGTAGCATATCTCTTAGAAGATATGTGGCGTACGCAGGCCTCTGAAATGTGTTACATTGAGGCTCAAAGGCCTATTACAGACATAATGGAAATAGATGAGCTAGGGTACTAGCAACACTTATCTCTGAGAAGAGATGTGCCGACTACCAGCCCCTGAACTTTCTTACAATGAGGCAAGAAGGCCTATTTATTGTTGATAAAATGTAAAATCCGAAACGTCCAAAAACCTAACCCTAGGAGATGAAGCGCCAAAACTGTGGGCCCCGTTTGGGTAAATTGGTGTTTCAACTTCTCGGGGACGTAACTTTGGCATCCGATCTCCATTTGACGTGCTCAATAGCTTGTTAGAAAGATTTGTATAAGGATTACAACTTTTGGTATGAGAAACATCGGTCATGGATCCATGTTGCTCCCGATTTTCCCAAAAAATGTCGTTTGAGGATCAAAACAGCTTTGGAAGTTCAGGACCCGAAAAATTACTAAATATAGTAAGTTGTGCTGCAAATTGAAAACTAAAAGAACTGATGGTGGGGGTTCAAATGGAATAGGTGAGTGACCACCAATATCCACCTGGATCATTAATGCCCCAAAACGGCTCTGGGCGTGCAGGACCCAAAAACCTGCTAAAAATAGTAAGCTGCTGGAAGTGGAGAACTGCAAGAGTTGATGGTGTGGGTCCAAATGGAATAGGTGGGTCGCCACTGATATCCACCTGGATCATTCCTCCCTCCTTAGGAAGCAATGGTCTTCATTGCGTTAAGTTATTCCTGGGAAACCTGCTTAACTTGTATTGGATTTTTCCAGATGTCGTTGACCTTTTTCCGCAGATGTTGGATGTAGATGCTGTCATTGGGCACCGAGGTAAGCCACGGAAAAGTTATCCATCATCGCGTTCCTCTGTTTCTCAAGGGCCTCCCCGAGCAAGATTTTGATAGGATCTCATGTTCCCTCATATTTTTTTCCTTCTGCCATGGGGGGTCGTCAGGGTTGGCGAGGCTGATCGTGGAAGGGTGCAACTGGATTGAGCTCGAAATCCGTATACCCTGACCGCGTTTGGGACATGCCAAGAAAAACAGAGAAAGAGAAGACCCGTTTTGATTCCACTGATCCAGATTTATGCAGGAATGTAATAAAATACAGAAATAGACATAAACACAGAGATGCATCGGAAACAATACTTCATTTTATTAAAATCAAATGACTGAAATATGCTTACAGACATAATGGAAATAAAAATAGCTAGGGTGTTGGTAGCATATCTCTGAGAAGAGATGTGGCGGCTACATACCTCTGAACTATGTTACAATGAGGCATGAAGGCCTATTTATTGTTGAGAAACAATGTAAAATCCGAAACTTCCAAAAACCTAACCCTAGGAGATGAAGCGCCAAAACTATCAGCCCCGTTTGGGTAAATTAGTGTTTCAACTTCCCGGGGACGTAACTTTGGCATCCGATCTCTGTTTGACACGCTGAATAGTTCGTTAGAAAGATTTGTCTGAGGACTACTACTTTTGGCGTGAGCAGCATCGGTCCATGGACCCATGATGCTTCTGGTTTTCCCAAAAAACGTCGTTTAGGGCCTCAAAACGACTCCGAAAGTTCAGGACCCGAAAAACTGCTAAATATAGTAAGTTGTGCTGCAACTTGAAAACTAAAAGAACAGATGGTGGGTGTTCAAATGGAATAGGTGGGTGGCCACCGATATCCACCTGGATCATTAATGCCCCAAAATGGCTTCGAGCGTGCAGGACTCGAAAACCTGCTAAAAATAGTAAGCTGCTGGAAGTGGAGAACTGCAAGAGTTGATAGTGCGGGTCCAAATGGAATAGGTGGGTGGCCACCGATATCCACCTGGATCATTCCTCCCTCCTTAGGAAGCAATGGTCTCCATTGCGTTGGGGGGGAAATTTTGTTGAACTTGGTATTGGATTTGTCCAGGATGTCGCCGACCTGTTGGCAGATGTGCTAGATGTAGATGTGCCGCCGGTGGGCAGCCATTGAAGGATATGGGAAAAGTTATCCATCATCGCATTCCTATGTTTCTCGAGGGCCTCCCCAGACAAGATTTTGATAGGATCTCCTACTCCCTCATCTTTCTTTCCTTCCGCCATTGGGGGTCGTCGGGCTTGGCGAGGTTGATCGTGGAAGGGTGCAACCAAATCGAGCTCGAAATCCGTATACCTTGAGCGCGTTGGGGACATGCAAAGAAAAATAGGGAAAGAGCAGACCCGCTCTGATTCCACCGATCCGGATTTATGTAGGAACACAATAAAATACAGAAATAGACATAAACACAGAGATGCAGCGGAAACAATACTTCATTTTATTAAAATCAAATGACTGAAATATGCTTACAGACATAATGGAAATAAAAATAGCTAGGGTGCTGGTAGCATATCTCTGAGAAGAGATGTGGTGGCTACAAACCTCTGAACTATGTTACAATGCGGCAAGAAGGCCTATTTATTGTTGAGAAATAATGTAAAATCTGAAATGTCCAAAAACCTAACACTAAGAGATGAAGCGCCAAAATTGTGGGCGCCGTTTGGGTAAATTGGTGTTTCAACTTCCCAGGGACGTAACTTTGGCATCCGATCTCCATTTGACGCGCTCAATAGCTCATTAGAAATATCTGTTCGAGGACTACAAGATTAGAAAGACGCTTGTTGCTCCCGGTTTTCCCAAAAAACGTCGTTTAGAGCCTCAAAACAGCTCCGGAAGTTCAGGACCTGAAAAACTGCTAAAAATAGTAAGTTGTATTGCAACTTGAAAATTAAAAGAACTGATGGTGGTGGTTCAAATGGAATAGGTGGGTGGCCACTGATATCCACCTATATCATTAATGCCCCAAAACGGCTCCGGGCGTGCAGGACTTGAAAACCTGCTAAAAATAGTAAGTTGCTGGAAGTGGAGAACTACAAGAGTTGATGGTGCGGGTCCAAATGGAATAGGTGGTTGGCCACCGATATCCACCTGGATCATTCCTCCCTCCTTAGGAAGCAATAGTCTCCATTGCGTTAAGTTCCTCCTTGGGAGGAGGGGGGTATTTCGCTGAACTTAGTATTGGATTTGTCCAGGATGTTGCGGACTTGTTGGCAGACGTGTTGGATGTAGATGTGCCGTCGATGGGTATCCGTTGAAGGATATGGGAAAAGTTATCCATCATCGCGTTCCTCTATTTCTCGAGGGCCTCCCCGAGCAAGATTTTGATAGGATCTCCTGCTCCCTTGTCTTTCTTTCCTTCTGCCATGGGGGGTCGTCAGGGTTGGCGAGGCTGATCGTGGAAGGGTGCAACCAGATCGAGCTCGAAATCCGCATACCTTGAGCATGTTGGGGACATGCAAAGAAAAACAGAGAAAGAGAAGACCCGCTCTGATTCCACTGATTCAGATTCATGCAGGAACGCAATAAAATACAGAAATAGACATAAACACAGAGATGCAGCGGAAATAATACTTCATTTTATTAAAATCAAATGACTGAAATATGCTTACAGACATAATGGAAATAAGAATAGCTAGGGTGATGGTAGCATATCTATGAGAAGAGATGTGGTAGAGACAAACCTCTGAACTGTGTTACAATGAGGCACGAAGGCCTATTTATTGTTGAGAAACAATGTAAAATCCGAAACGTCCAAAAACCTAATGCTAGGAGATGAAGCGCCAAAACTGTGGGCCCCATTTAGGTAAATTGGTGTTTCAACTTCCCGGGGACGTAACTTTGGCATCCGATCTTCGTTTGACACTCTCAATAGCTCGTTAGAAAGATTTGTCTAAGGACTACAACTTTTGGTGTGAGAAACATTGGACCGATGTTGCTCCCAGTTTTCCCAAAAAACATCGTTTAGGGCCTCAAAACGGCTCCGGAAGTTCAAGACCTGAAAAACAGCTAAATATAGTAAGTTGTGCTGCAACTTGAAAACTAAAAGAACTGATGGTGGGGGTTCAAATGGAATTGATGGGTGGCCACCGATATCCACCTGGATCATTAATGCCCTAAAACGGCTCCCGGCATGCATGACCTGAAAAACTGCTAAAAATAGTAAGCTGCTGGAAGTGGAGAACTGCAAGAGTCGATGGTGCGGGTCCAAATGGAATAGGTGGGTGGCCACCGATATCCACCTCGATCATTCCTCCCTCCTTAGGAAGCAATGGTCTCCATTGCGTTAAGTTCCTCCTTGGGGGGGATTTCTTGAGCAATTGGATTTGTCCAGGATGTCGCGAACTTGTTGGCAGATGTGCTAGATGTAGATGTGTCGCCGATGGGCAACCGTTGAAGGATATGGGAAAAGTTATCCATCATCGCATTCCTCTGTTTCTCGAGGGAATTCCCGAGCAAGATTTTGATAGGATCTCTTTCTCCCTCCTCTTTCTTTCCTTCCACCATGGGGGGTTGTCGGGGTTGGCGAGGCTGATCGTGGAAGGGTGCAACTAGATCGAGCTCGAAATCCATATACCCTGACTGCGTTGGGGACATGCAAAGAAAAATAGAGAAAGAGCAGACTCGATCTGATTCCACTGATCCAGATTTATGCAGGATCACAATAAAATACAGAAATAGACATAAACACAGAGATGCAGTGGAAACAATACTTCATTTTATTAAAATCAAATGACTGAAATATGCTTACAGACATAATGGAAATAAAAATAGATAGGGTGTTGGTAGCATATCTTTGAGAAGAGATGTGGCGGCTACAGACCTATGAACTGTGTTACAATGAGGCACGAAGGCATATTTATTGTTGAGAAACATTGTAAAATCCGAAACGTCCAAAAACCTAACCCTAGGAGATGAAGCGCCAAAACTGTGGGCCCTGCTTGGGTAAATTGGTGTTTCAACTTCCCAGGGACGTAACTTTGGCATTCAATCTTTGTTTGACGCGCTCAATAGCTCATTAGAAATATCTGTCCGAGGAATAAAAATTTTGGTGTGAGAAACATCGGTCCATGGAAACATGTTGCTCTTGGTTTTCCCAAAAAAATGTCGTTTAGGGCCTCAAAATGGCTCCGGAAGTTCAAGATCCGAAAAAACTGCTAAATATAGTAAGTTGTGCTGCAACTTGAAAACTAAAAAAACTGATGGTGGGGGTTCAAATGGAATAGGTGGGTGGCCACCGATATCCACCTGGATCATTAATGCCCCAAAACGGCTCCGGGTGTGCAGGACCCGAAAACCTGCTAAAAATAGTAAGCTGCTGGAAGTGGAGAACTGCAAGAGTTGATGGTGCGGGTCCAAATGGAATAGGTGGGTGGCCACCGATATCCACCTGGATCATTCCCCCCTCCTTAGGAAGCAATGGTATCCATTGCGTTAAGTTCCTCCTTGGGGAGGAAATTCTGCTGAACTTGGTATTGGATTTGTCTAGGATGTCGCGGACCTGTTGGCAGACGTGTTGGATGTAGATGTGCCGCCGATGGGCAGCCGTTGAAGGATATGGGAAAAGTTATCCATCATCGTGTTCCTATGTTTCTCGAGGTCCTCCCCAAGCAATATTTTGCTAGGATATCCTGCTCCTTCGTCTTTCTTTCCTTCCGCCATGGGGGGTCATCGGGGTTGGCGAGGCTGATTGTGGAAGGGTGCAACCAGATCGAGCTCAAAATATGTATACCCTGACCGCATTGGGGACATGCAAAGAAAAAAAGAGAAAGAGCAGACCCGCTCTGATTCCACTGATCCTGATTTATACAGGAACGCAATAAAATACAAAAATAGACATAAACACAGAGATGCAGCGGAAACAGTACTTCATTTTATTAAAATCAAATGACCGAAATATGCTTACAGACATAATGGAAATAAAAATAGCTAGGGTGCTGGTAGCATATCTCTGACAAGAGATGTGGCGGCTACAAACCTCTGAATTGTGTTACAACGAGGCACGAAGGCCTATTTATTGTTGAGAAACAATGTAAAATCCAAAATGCCCAAAAACCTAACCCTAGGAGATGAAGTGCCAAAATTGTGGGCCCTGTTTGGGTAAATTGGTGTTTCAACTTCCCAGGGACGTAACTTTGGCATTCGATCTCCGTTTGATGCGCTCAATAGCTCGTTAGAAAGATCTGTCTGAGGACTACAACTTTTGGTGTGAGCAATCAATCCATGGACCCATATTGCTCCCGGTTTTCCCAAAAAACGTCATTTAGGGCCTCAAAACGGCTCTGGAAGTTCAGGACCTGAAAAACTACTAAATATAGTAAGTTGTGCTGCAACTTGAAAACTAAAAGAACTGATGGTGGGGGTTCAAATGGAATAGGTGGGTAGCCACCGATATCCACCTGGATCATTAATGCCCCAAAACGGCTCCGGGCGTGCAGGACCCGAAAACCTGCTTAAAATAGTAAGCTGCTGGAAGTGGAGAACTGCAAGAGTTGATGGTGCGGGTACAAATGGAATAGGTGGGTGGTCATCGATATCCACCTGAATCAGTAATAGGTTATGAAAATCCTAAAAGAAAGCAATAAATATAGTTGAAAAATCCCCTACGATGCATTTGAATCTTGAAGCAATCCCCAAGGTGCATCATTACTCCACATAATAAAATGATCACACAAAAAACAAACAAAAAATATATAGTTGAGCACACATTACATAACATTAGTATTTATAAAGGATTTTCCCTCTCAACCATGTTGATTTTTTTTCATACAAAAATTGAGTATTTTGTTATTAAGTTTGCACTTGTTCGCAACAGATACACGAGGTTACATCAAAATTTTCAGAGCTAACCAGAGATCAAAAGATCACAAACGCATTACATAGTAAGAGCTGAAAAGACTAAATGTAGACCCGATTACATCCAATTATAAAAAGGGACAAAAGATGCATGTAACCATGACCATGCATATTAATCATTCTCCATCACAAGTCTATTATGATCAATATCCCGCTTCCCTATCTCCTCTTAGTGCTGACCTGGACTTGTAGGAAATTCATTACTTAGTTTGAGATCCATGATTATATTCTGGAGCGCATCAATTTCGTCTGTTAGGCGATAAATCGGAGTTTGAAGTGCTAATAACTTATCAGAATGTTCCACCTAGACGTGATACATTTGACAATATTTCACTTGCAAATCATAATATGCCCTGTGGAGGGCTTCATGGGCTGACAAATAGTGTGAGTAGGGGTTGGCTACGGAGGTGTCCTCTGAATTAGATTCATCTTTCATGAGAGAACATCAACCAAAGATTCATCGAAAATAGATAGCGAAAGGGAGTGACACAGGATTCCCCTCAAAGACATCAAGGCCAGTCTGAAGAAATTAAAAGCACAGGGATTCCAATTTGACCTTACCCAATTAAGAATTTTCTTATGAATCTATAAAGGAGAATAGCGTCGATTGAGGACCAGGTAGCAAGAATTTGAAACACCACCCATTGACCAAATACATATATAGAGCTCCAAAAGAGAAATACCACTGAGCTGCAAGGTGGACCACTAGCCAAACCTTAAATTTTCTTAAAGGATTTAAATTGTAGCCTAGAAACATGAGAGGAAATCCTAAGAGTTTGGAATTTCCATCCAAGCCAAATGGATTTCTGAGAATCAAAATGGAAACAAGAAACAAGGAAGTACCTTCCTGAATTAGAGCCCAAGACAAATTTCCAAAGACAAGGAAGGGAACACAGGTGATGCTAGGGTGGCTTTTGAACCAGAGAGCCCCAACCTCCAAAATTCCCAGGAACTAGAGTGACAAACCAATTAGCTCACCCCTGCAGAGAGGTAGAAACTGAAGTTTGAAGTGGATATCTTCGCATAGCTGCTGGAAAATTGGCCACCTTAATGCCACACTTGAAACCAAAGACTAAAATAGAACCAAATTCATAGAACCCTAGGGATATGGAACAAATGGATATGCACATGAAAGCATGAATGCAACTGGGACAATGCTTAATCTAAATTTAACATTAATTGCATATCAATCCACATGATCGTCATCATATTGCAATTAAATTTCACAATACTTATTTCGAAGAGGACCATCAGTATCCTGAGTGAAGGGCGAGTCCAAGTTTGGGGTAGAGAAATGCAGTTAATATGAGCATGCGAAGTGTAACAACCTTGGTAAAAAATGCATGTAAAAAAATATAAGACCATGGTCATGAGACATGTATTCTAAGCTGAATGGTGGGAAAAACATCCTGGTGGATGTCACTTCGGTTTATTATGGCTAAAGGAAATTGGAAAAGGCAATGGCCAAGACTTTGGAAAGGCAAAGTGGCATTTATTGACACTTATTTATGAAAATAATGGAAAAATAGGAGAAAAGGAAGGTGAAATGTCACATGTTGCATGAGGAGGAAAATGAAGAAACCAGAGGCCTCATTGATAAAAAGGCTTTTGAGGATTAATTGGTAACATTTTGTGAGTTCTGTGGTGGAGCTCTCATTCTACTCTCTCTCTCTCTCTCTCATACTCTTGGACACTTAGAGTTTTCTTGGAGCACTTTAGCATTGGATCAAGACAGGAAAAAGAAGGCAAGATGAAGCAAAGATCAAGAAAGGAAGAGCATGATCAAGCAACTTTGAACAAGTTTACTTGTAGGTATTGATTTGCATGTGTGATTTCCATGCTAAATTTAGAATGCATGGTGTTGCATGTGTGTTCTTGGTTCACTTGTTGTCATGGGCATGTGTTTTCATAGTTGTGACATTGTTTTTCAGCCTATCCTTGCCATTTTCGGTTAGCCATGGTGTGATGGGGTTCTCATGTTTTGGTTGAGCTGGATTGTCATATAGATTCAAAGTTGAGTGAGGTGGATCTCTGAATGAAATAATACATGGCCTAGTGATCCCTGAAATGGACTGTGGATTGTGGTAAAGCCACTAGCCTAGTAACCCTGGAACCAGACTGTGGGTTGTGGTAAACCTAAGTATTGTGTGCCTCGGTGGGCCTAAGAATCCTCGAACGATGAATGGAGGGATATATGATAAAGCCTAGAGGTGGTTTCCCTTTATCAGGCCTAGGAATCCTTGCAGGTGAATGGCAGGATATACAGTAAAGCCTAGAGGGTGATGTCTCGGTTATGGCCCAGTGATCCCTGGATCAGATTGTGGATTGTGGTAAATCCTAGAGACTAGGAGACAAAAAAATTCCTCATGGCATAGGTGGAGAAATCTGGTGGCATCCATACTTATTTTGGCCTAGTGATATGGTGGAGATCATGGTAAATATTGGTGTTACATGTTTATTGTTTTGGCCTAGTGATCTGGTGTGGATTGCGGTAAAGCCTAGTTCTATTGATGAGGGTGAGGTGGTTTAGCCTGGGGAAACCTTGGTTGATTTGTTTTTTCTGAGTCCCACATTCATGCTTGGAATATGACACGGGGTCGATTGGCTGAAAGAAATATTTGGTTCAACCAATTTATGATCGGGTGGAACATGGAAGTCCCAAACCTGGTTGGCCTTTGGATACATTAATAAAGGTTCTTTTCCCTTGTTCTATCATGAGTAATATACTGGTTTGTATGTGGATTCTATGGTTTTTGTATCCTTGGTATTTCTGTTGCTATTGTGTTAGTTATGAACATGTATTTTGATGGTGATGATGTATGGATCTCATCATATTTTTAATTACAATTGAATGGAAAATGAATATATGGCCTAATAGATGATAATGTAGCTAATGTGATAAGGTAATAATGCTTCTTAGCGAATCTTAGATAAGTATATATGAGACCCATATGCTCAGATATGTTGTCTAAACCTGTAGATTATATATTTGTGACATGTTTGACGAAATGCCTATCATGGCCAGTAGGGGTCCAATCAAGCTTTTGTTCAAGTGATTGTGAAAAAATCTAAATATCTCAAATAGAAACCCTACTGTTAAATTTCTGATTTACTTCTCCTACTTACATAAAGTTATTAATCTAAAATTTCAGCATTAACGTCGAAGTAAATACATTAACAACCTACACATACAGATCTAAACTGAATAACATGCACAATGACAAAGTGACACACAAGGATTGTCTAGACAACTGTTCCCAGAAAAACCCAATGCGGGAAAACCAGTCTTCTTGTTGCTGGAGGGTTTTTATTATTAAGCAGAATCTAAGTACAACAGATCTAGGCACCAAACTAGTTAACCCGACAGAGAAATAAAATAACTGCAATAATACCTCTATTCTGGAGACAAAAAAACTGACTAATTCACACCCTCAAACGAGATTTATAGAACTCAACCCTTTTCAGTATTCAGAAACCCCAACGCTGCTCTGAAGCCCTTTGCATCAGCCTTGATGGCCTGCATCAGCCCATGCGCTGCTCATGAAGGGTCCGTGTCACCCCAAACTAGGTTACGTTGCCCCTGCGCTACCCTGGCTAGGTCCGCGTCAGCCTTGCTGGCTTCCTGCTGCCCCTGCACTACACTTTCTCGACATGCGTCAAGGTTGCATAGCCCCTGAATCCTCTGCGCTGCTCCTGTTGGGCTCTTGGCTAAGTTGCATAGCTGCTACCTTATTCTGATGCTTCTCTGCCTTCCTTGCACTCTTGGCCTGGGATCAAACCATCCCTCTCGCCAATACTACCCCTCGTTGTAGCTTAAACACTTATGAAATTCTTAGCAAACCATGCCTTATAATTCCATCTTAGTTTTAGTGCTCTACCACTGTGTGTGTTCTTCAATTGACCCCAATCCCTCTTCTTATAATTTTCTCGTTGAAACATCAACAGTCGTGATTTAATATTGAATTGATGGCTAGTATTAGAAGATGCTTGATTTGTGTGACTTAAGTCATTTTCATCACATGTTTAATTTAATTAACTTTAATATTTTAATTTTCCTATGTTAGACTCACGGTCCTTAATTAAAAATATTAATTAATTAAATATCTCTTAAACAAGATGGAATTTCTTAAATTGCTTTCTGGGTCTTGGAGATCTCATGTACTCTAGTCCCTCTGCAAATTTTGGGAGCTAGAGCACATCCGATGCTACCCCAACACCTCAAAATATCAACACTTCCTCTTAGTGAGGAATGTGCTCTAGCAACATTGCTTCACCCCGAAGTTCTACACTGATATTTGGTGTGCGTCTCTGCGTTGATGCTTGGCCTACTGCCCTTCATTAGTGCACTGCTAGTGCTCTCCCATACTGCTACCCATGATGATACCACCGCCACTGCTACATCTGTGCTGTAGCTCCCTCTCAATCTGTTGCATCGTGCTGTCAACCGTTGTACCGCAACTTAGTTGTTGAGAGTAAGCAACTAAAGTACTTCTACACAATATTTGACAGACAAGTCATTTGGGATGCATCTCATCACTGAAGCTCCATAGGATGCTGCTTTGCGCTGTCATTTGGAGGCTGTTGCGCTATTGCAACTCTACACTGCGTGAGTAGACCTCCTCTATGCTGAAGTCCCCGACACTGCGTTGTCCTCCTTAAGCCTCTACAGCGCTGCACTGCATAAGCAAGCCTGCTCTGTACTGCTGAAGTCACATCAACCCCTCTGTTACGATGTTGCTACATTTGCATTGTGTTGATCCCTTTCAGCATCCAAATCTGCCTCTGCTCCATCCATGTTCTTCTGCGGCCACTGCTCCACTTGTACAATGGCCTTGGAGCTAGAAGCTTCCTTGTCCTTTTTCTTCTTAGGAAAATTGTTGGCGAAATGTCCTAGTTTTCCGCACTGGAAAAACTTGATCTTTGATAGATCACACTTATTTCTCCCTTGCTGCATCTTTGATTCCAAGGTTGTATCTTCCTCTTCTTCCTTCTTCACTTTGCTCAACCCATTGTTGTACTGTCTTTTGGTCATCCGATGGATTTCCTCTTGTTAGAGGATAGCCCACATGTTGTCCTAGTTGGGAAGGTCCACTCTGCCCAAGAGAATTTGGACAAAAGTTTCCCAGTCCTCTGTGACTGCATTGAGAGCAGTCCCCACCATGACATCGTCATCTACTGTGACCCCCATGCTAGTCAGCTGATCTCAGATAGATTGTAGTTTGGATAGAAAAGGGTCAATCTCCTCTCCTTTGGCCATCATTAATAACCTCAGCTGGTTCTCCAGAAGCATCTTCCTCTGGACGGATCTTCCTTCATATAGTGTGGTTAGAGCTACCCACATCTCACGAGTCGTTGCATTCTCGGCTATGTGTGGAACCACATGGTCTTTGACCCCTTCCATAATGAAGCGCTTGGCATGTGTCGCTGCTTCTATGCGCTTCTCGAGGAGTTTCACATCGGTCGGTGTAGCCATGACTTTCTCTGCATGCTCCCTCAAGTCGCATGCCTCCATGACTACCAGGATTCTGGCCTTTCATATTGCAAAGTTGGATAGGTCACCCAACCTATCCTGATCATAGAGTCCATGGGGTGCCATTTTCTCAAAATTTAGTCGGAACAAATCCTCCTCTCTATGCTAGAGACTCGAATCTAGGGTCCTTGGCGAGACAGACACCCTCCGATCCCTATGACAACTGACTCCCTCTCTTGGAAGTCTGCTAAACAAAACAAATCAAATCTCTTCGATCCTCTGATTGATCTTCAAAATTCTTTGGCAGGAAATATTCTGAGAAGCTATTCTCCTCTCACTCTTTATCAACATAGATTAGGCTAAATTCTGCATCGGCAGAATCTTCACCCCACCAGCGACTGTTGAAGGTCTGTAGCTCAGCTTCCGGCACTCTGAACAACAATCAGCTTCTAGACTGCATCACCCGATCTAGCCTCTACGTGAGCAAACAGTCTCAACACAGATTATGTGCTGCCTGTGTGCAGTAAGTGTGTGGGCTTGCATGAGTCTACGTGGACACTGTGTCACCCTTGCCTTTGCTTGGCTCTGCTTCCTTCTGCTGTTGTGCTGCCTTCTCTGGTCCGATTTATCTACTGCTACTTCTTTCTCTGCTGCTTTCTGCAACACAGATTCCTTCAGCCGTCTTGCTGGAGATCTAACTAGATCTGCAATCTCTATGATACCATGTGAAAATTTCCGAATATCTCAAACATAAACCCTACTGTTAAATTTTTGATTTACTTCTCCTGCTTACATTAAGTTATTAATTTGCAATTTTCAACATTAACATCAAAGTAAATACACTAACAACCTACACATAAAGATCTAAACTAAATAAAATGCACAATGACAAAGTGGCACACAAGGATTTTCTGGACAACTGTCCCCGGAAAAACCCAATGCGGGAAAAAAAGTCTTTTGGCTGCTGGAGGGTTTTTATTATTAAGCAAAATCTAAGTACAATAGATCTGGGCACCAAACATGTTAACCCGATAGAGAAATAAAAAACTACAACTATACCTCTTTTCTGGAGACAAAAAAACTGACTAATTCACACCCTCAAACGAGATTTATAGAACTCAACCCTTTGCAGTCTTCAGAAATCCCATTGCTGCTATGAAGCCCTTTGCATCAGCCCTAATGGCCTACGTCAACCCCTACGCTTCTCAAGAAGGGCCTGTGTCACCCAAAACTGGGTTACGCTGCCCCTGCGCTACCTTGGATGGGCTTGCGTCATCTCTGTTGGCCTCCTGTTGCCCCTGCGTTGCCCTTTTTGGGCCTGCGTCAAGCCTTCGTAGCCCCTAAAGCCTTTGTGCTACCCCTGCTGGGCTCTTGGATGAGCTACGTAGCTGCTGTCTTGGTCTGTTGCTTCTCTACCTTCGTTTCACTCTTGGCCTGGGATCAAACCATCGCTCTCGCCAATATTCCCCCTCACCGCAGCTGAAACACTTCAGAAATTCTTAGCAAACCACGCCCTAGAATTCTAATTTTGTTTCAATGCTCTGCCATTGTGTGTGTGTTCTCCAATTGACCCCAATCCCTCTTCTTATAATTTTCTCGTTGAAACATCAACGGTCGTGATCTAATCTTGAATTGACAACTAAGATTAGAAGATGCTTGATTCGTGTGACTTAAGTCATTTTCATCACATGTTTAATTTAATTAACTTTAATCTTTTAATATTCCTAAGTTAGACTTAGGGTCCTTAATTAAAAATATTAAGTAATTAAATATCTCTTAAACAAGATGGAATTTATTAATTCACTTTCTGGGTCTTGGAGATATCATGTACTCTAGTCCCTTCATAAAGTTTGGGAGCTAGAGCACATAGATGCTACCCCAACACCTCAAAATCTCAACAGTGATTGCATCTACAACATTATTCCATTTTTATTTTTTAGTTCTGAAAGAGTCACAGAGTTCTGGAAGTGACCTGAGCCCTGGGCCTGAGAAAGTGGCACAAAAATTGGGGTCGCAAGCTCGCAACTACCTAGAAAATTCCCTAGTCACACACATGCCCATGTTGTGCGAGCAACTGGAGGGTTCCATTCACACCCTTTTACATATCAAGGGAGTGACTCCGAGATTGATGCACAAAAAGGTTTGTTTGTCTTAGGGGTTAGCCACCTAGAAGGTTCAGATGGCTCCTCGGTGTCCTGCAGTAGGTCCATAAGGTCTATGTAGTTGTGTGGTGCCGGTTCCACTTCCTTAAGGCGACCGAGGAGGTTGAATTAGATCATAGTAGCCTCTTGTCACTTTTT
Organism: Pinus albicaulis; assembly: GCA_034641835.2. NCBI lineage: Eukaryota > Viridiplantae > Streptophyta > Pinopsida > Pinales > Pinaceae > Pinus > Pinus albicaulis. The sequence continues at coordinate 261,150,444 of CM076570.1, forward strand.
TATCCTAGTGGATCAAGTAGCTTGGGTAAATGTGGGAAGAGGGTGTTACCAAGCAATATCAGAGCATGGTTCAAAACCTAGACTAGATGGGCGAAATGTGTTTTCCATGTATACATGTCAGTTGCATATGTGTTATGTATGTTTTTGGACTATGTGCTTGTTTTTTATGCATGGTGGTGGTCATTATTGCATTTGTTTCGCCATGTGGAAGTTGATGGTGTTGTTGTTGGATGTGATCGTCATGAGTGCATGTCGGTTATGCATGCCAATGTTTATAAGTTGTTATGCGTACATTGGCATGGTTAAGGTTGTTGTCCATGAGGTTATTGTATGTATTTATGTCATCATGATGCTCTTAGTATGTTATGACGCTAATATGTTGGTTGAGATAGAGCAGGAGAGGCAAACCATCAAAGTGAAGTTGCAACACTAGACCTCAGGATAAGAGTAGATCGTCATACATGTATAGATGGTGGATATGTAGGTTTGTAGGTTAATGGTTGTTATAATAATTAGGGTTACTCATATACTTTTCATTTCATTGTTGTTGTGGTTACATGCATGATAAATGCTAGTTGGTCAGTGCAGTCATATGCACATGTTTCAGATAGTCATGTATGGTAGTGACTTGTTGTTATATGCATTTCTATTGTTATTTTATGTTATTTAACTTGATTATTAGGGTTATTGCATTAAGACCTTGATGTTATATGTATTGTGTTGATCTAGATTGGTCTGTGTAAATTGTTATGGTTATGACATTTAGGTAGGAGATGATATATTGTGATATTATGTCATATTAATCTAGATTGACTGTGCATATGTGATTGTTATGCATGAATTATAATTGTTTATGAGCTTATAATGTGAACATGTTGGATAATTAATATTATGGATATCATGACCTCATTTATGTTGAGTTTAGGCGTTGTGAAGTTATATCGTGCTAATATAGATTAATTATGCAAAAAAGATAGCCTCATTAAAATATGAGCTAGATTATGTCGTTTACTTGGTGCTTGACTGTTTGATTATGTCGTCTATTTGGTTTTTGAGTGTTTGGTGTCTATTATGTTGTCTAGTTGATTTATCTAACATGGTACATTTATAGTTTGATTGTATTTTTATCGATTGAATGATATGAGTTTGTATCTATAAGATTGCATGAAGAATGATTTTGTTTTAAGATGGTTATACTAACACATATGTGTTGAGACAATTGATATGTACTTGAGTGTAAGTAGGTGATAATTGTAGCATTATGTATTATGACTGAAGAATGTGAGATAATTATTGACTATGACATGGTTGTTAGACTTGGTAAAGGTTGGTTTCAAATTGATAGATATGTTGTCTTGATCTTTGGAACATGTGGCTGACATGTGCATTCAGTTACAAGGCAACATGTTTGGCACAACAAGGTAAGATAACTGGTATATTGTTATATTTATTTATACGTTGACAGTTACATGTTTATGGCAGTATGATGCAGGGGGTTTCATGACAAGAGATTGCCATGAAATATTGAAGGAGGCTCGGGTTGATATTTCCCTTGGAAGCAATGAGAACCGTGGGGATTGAGTCATGGTGTTTGTTTCCAGTATTGTGGTTTTGGTATCTTGTGATTTGTTGTGCTTGATTTGCGGCTTTGTTTATGTTTGGTTCAAGGCCTTGCCACTTTGTCTGTGGTGTCATATTGCTATTAGTTTCATGGTTTTCTTCTTGTTTGATTTTGTTCTTGCCTTTTATGTTATGAGGGTCTTGGTAATTGTTTGGGAAGGAGAAAATTTAATGGAGTTGAGGGAGATTTGAATGAAACCTAACAGGCAATTTAAGGCGCAGATGAAGCTCGGTGCATGTATAAGGGCAGCTGAATGCAAGAAGATGATAGTTACTTGGCTTGGTTGGGTCCATCGGGATAAATGGATGATGGTAAGACAGTGATGCGAAATGTAAAGTAAAGGTATTTGAGGCTATATGCCTTAGCTATGTTGGGAAATTTTGTTCTCAATGTTGTGCATGGATAAAGGGCGTTCCCTTAACATTGACCTTATGAAATCTGGTAATTATGTTGTGATCTTGATTATGATAATGTATATATATATGTATATATGCATGTATGTATGTCGATGTCTAACGAGATCATAATTTATTTGTGTTGATGTTTATATATGCATATATGTATGTATGTATGTATGCCATTCATTAACAGGGTCTAATTGGGTGGTCAGGTATCATGATTGTTTCATGCCGATGTTTATCTGTATATATATGTATGTATGTAAGTTGTTGTCTGTCAGGGTCATCAAGAATCATCTTATGGAGGAATGATTACTTATGCGAGTGAATTGTATGAAGAGGTTCCTGGTTTATGAGGAATCAATTGGAAGAGTAGCCCTGATAAATATACAAGGTTAGTATCATGTGGATATGAATTGATATTATATGTTCGTACTATGCCTATGTTTATGTTATGGACAGTTAATATTGAGGGATACATCAACAAAATGGAAGCAGTGTGATCGATGGCATGCCAGAACATGCATGAATAATGAAAGGACCCTAGAAGCAAGGTTTCTTGGTAGAGTTAGTGTGTGGTTAATGGATGTGCTATACTACTTTTGTGTATATGTTGTACATGTTGTAATTGTGATGTTGTGCACATGCGGTTTTGTGTATATATGATATTGTATATATGTTATTTATGTAGTTATATGTATAGATGGTGTTGCATACATGCAATGCTTTATACAGATGTTGTTGTGTACATGTTTTTTATGCAATGTTATGTATATATGGCATTGTGTACATGTTTTTTATGCAATGCTATGTATAGATGGTGTTGTGTACATGTTGTTATGCAGTGCTGGATATAGATGGTGCTATGTACATGTTGGATATGTGATGTTGTGTACATACCATATTGAGCGCATGTTGGATATGTGGTGTTGTGTGCATATGGTGCTATGTACATGTTGGATATGCGGTGCTATGTACATATGGTGCTTTGTGCATGTTGCATATGTGGTGTTGTGTACATGTGACGTGGTGTGCATGTTGTACATATGGTGCTATGTACATGCGGTGTTATGTGCAGGTGGTGTTGTGTACATGTTGTACATGGGTTGTTGTATGCATGTAGTGCTATGTACATGTCGTGCATCCGGTGATGTGTACATGTGGTGTTGTGTATACATTATGCAGGTGGCAATGTGTACATGTTGTGCAGGTGGTGTTGTGTATAGGTGGTATTGTCTACATGTTGTATTATGTGCATGTTGTACATGTTGTGTGGTGCACAAGTGGTATTGTGTGCATGTTGTTTTGTGTATGTGTGGTACTATGTATGTGCATTGTGTAGTCGTGGTATCGTGACATGTGTATTCGTTTTGTTCTAACTTGTGTACGTATATGTATTGTGTTGTACACCGGATGTAGGTGTATGTGTTGTGTTGTACATTGGGTGTAAGTGTATATATTGTGTGATGTTGTACGCCTTGTGTGGATGTATGTGTTGTGAAGTACAGTGTGTGTATGTGTACATGATTGAATGGAAGCAAAGGCATTGGGTGCTTTCCAGGTGTCGCAACCAATCTGGTGTGTGTACAGAAATAACAAAGGCATAAGTAAGGATCGATTGAAGGATAAGTATCAATATTTTATTTCACTTTTAATTATGCATGTCATATATGATTATGGTTTATGATGGTTACATGTGATCTATGATCATGATTTATTATGGTTGTGTTTGAGCTAACCAGATGTTATATGTTTATGCGCGGTGATTTGATCAAATAGCTAGTTTGACTTGTTGTGACAGGAAGTGAACAGAATTGCAATTGTACCTTGTTTACGAGCTATCGATGTACAATGTGAATTTATTTCAATTTATTTTGAATCTAATGGCAGTTATGTGCTTGGTATAGGAATGCATGGACATACGTATTTGGGTGGTTGAAAATGACTACAAGAACTAGCATCGTTAGTAAAAGGAATTGGAAGATGCAACAATATGTTGGTAAATTTCTTCAGGAATAGGGTCATTGTGGGACACTGATACCCAATGGTGTCCATTGATTTCCATGATCATGTTGTGATTAGTATAATGGTTTTGACTGAGGGATATGCCTTGTATTTTGGACCTTCCGATGCGAGGAAGCCTTTCTAAGGGAGGGGTCGCCTGAGGGACTGTGTAGCAAAGAAGGGGATGCCTGCGAAACTTGGAAGGTGTGTGACTGCATGGAAGTGGGTGACCAGATTACCCGAGGGACTGTGTAGAAGAGAAGGGAAGGCCGAGGATGGATTTGCTTTGGTCATTAGCATTGCCAGATGGAATTATATTCACATTGGGAGTTTTCCCTGGAACAATGAGCCAATAACTATTCACTGAGAGGACTAGTGGCATTAGACATTAGATGTAGCTTTGAATTTGGCATTGGATTTTGGACTTCCTGGGAAGGAGTTGAATCCTGGTATTACTTTGAGGGTGGAGGTGTGAGCCTCTAGATTCCCTTGTTGCTAATATGAGCATCATATCCTTTTATTTTCCAGTTGAGAAAATGTGCATATCTATATATTATTGTAAATGTTGTAGTGAGTTGTGTTTATAAAGCTCCATAGACAATATGATGATTTTCTAGTTGAAGAAAATGTACATAAGTGTATGTGGTTGTTATTGTAAAATACCGTAATGAGTTGTGTTATAAAGCTCCATTAAACTTTATGATTGTCATGTTTTCAGCGGGATGTTATTGTAAATATTGCAACGAGCTGTGTTATAAAGCTCCATGGGCAGTATATTTTGGTTGTCAACATTCTTTCTAGTTATAGGTGTCGTTAAACACCGAGGACGGTGTTCCCCCAAGGGGGAGGGTTCTGTAACAACCTTGGTAAAAAATCCATGTAAAAAAATATAAGACCATGATCATCGGGCGCATATTCCAAACTGAATGGCGGGAAAAACATCCTAGTGGTGTCACTTTGTTTTATTATGGCTAAAGGAAAATGGAAAATGAAATGGCAAAGGATTTGGAAAGGCAAAGTGGCATTTATTGACATTTATTTATGAAAATCATGGAAAAATAGCAAAAAAGGAAGGTGAAAGGTCACAAGTTGCATGAGGAAGAAAATGAAGAAACTAGAGGCTTCATTAATAAAAAGGCTTATGAGGATCAGTTGGTAACCTTTTGTTAGTCCTATAGCGGAGCTCTCATTATATTCTCCCTCTCTCTCTCATACTCTTGGACACTTAGAGTTTTCTTGGAGCACTTAGAGGAAGTAAAGATCAAGAAAGGAACAGCGGGATCAAGCAACTACAACAAGTTTACTTGTAGATATCAATTTGCATGTGTGATTTACTTGGTATATTTTGAATGCATGGTGTTTCATGTGTGTTCTTGGTTCTCTTGCTCTCATGGGCATGGGTTTTTCGAGGTGTGACAGTGTTTTTCAGCCTAGCCTTGCCATTTCCGTATAGCTATGTTATGAATGGGTTTCTCATGTTTTGGTTGAGCTAAATTTCCAGATGGATTCAAAGATGAGTGAGGTGGATATTTGAATGAAAGAACACTTGGCCTAGTGATCCATGAACCAAATTGTGGATTGCAGTAAAGCCATTGGCCTCGTAACCCCTGATCCTGATCCTGACTGTGAGTTGTGGTAAAGCGAGGTATTGTGTGCCTCGGTAGGCCTAGGAATCCTCGACCGATGAATGATGGGATATATGGTAAAGCCTTGAGGTGGTTTCCCTTGATCAGGCCTAGGAATCCTTGCCGATGAATGGAGGGATATACGGTAAAGCCTGGAGGGTGGTGTCTCGGTTATGGCCTAGTGATCCTTGAATCAGACTGTGGATTGCGATAAATCCTAGAGACTAGGAGATAGGAAAATTACTCACGGTGTAGGTGGAGAAATCCGGTGGCATCCATGCTTGTTTTGGCATAGTGATGTGGTGGATATCATGGTAAAGACTGGTGTTACATTTTTATTGTTTTGGCCTAGAGATCCGCGCGGTCATATTGGCGCCCCTCACCGACTGCATACGGTTACGAAACTATCTGTAGATTCTGCTGCTACAAGTCTGTTTTTCGTTATTTTTTGCCTCCACGGACATTGAGCCACTCATCCTATTTTTTTTTGGGAGCTGTCATGCGATTATTTGACCGGTTTTAACAGTTACCCTGTTGCACTGCCCTACCTGTTGTAATGGAGGAGGATCTTGTTGATTATTCTCTGGATTCGTTTGAGGGGGTGTCGATTTGGACCACCTCCTCACCGCATATTCCTCCATCCTCCGCTACTCTAGCACAAATTTTCCCATCTCCCTCGATAGGTGGACCTAGGGTTTTCATGTGCCTTAATCTCCCGTTGAACGGACCTCTGTTTCTGGATTACTGCCTTCCCTCAGAATCCCCTCCATCTTCCCTGTTTGAGCATATTCCTCCATTCTCCAAGCTCCCTCCGGCGTCTTTGAACCCTCTTTCCCCGACATCTGTTCATTTTATTTCCTCATGTCTACAGACCTTTGCACCTTCCCTTCATTGTGAAGGTATCTCTGTCTCTGTTCCCCCGGATTCGTTTCCCCCAGGCTCATCATTCCATACCACTTAGGGTTTTGTCTATTTTGAACTACCGCATTCAGTCTCCTGTCCTCCCTTATCGAGGTTTTTTTCCGGATCTATCCCTGTGGCTAGGCCCGTGGATGAATCCAGGCCATCCGAGGTCCAGGATTCTAAACCCGAACCCAAGCCTCCTTCTCATGGTACTCACCCTCACAGCCCTAGGAAGACCCGGTGTGTCAAATCTGGAACCGGAGGCATAGACTTAAATTTTGGCGACGACCTCAGGATGGGCGAAGTAATTGATACAGATGATAAAGTTTTGGTCGGACATGTGCGGGGAAATCAATATAACTTGGCGAGGCTTCGTTTGTGGACAATGGAGATCTGGGGTCAGATACTTGAGGAACTACCCACTGTTATCATACTTCCTCGTGGATGGTTTGCGCTCAGCTTCTAGTGCCCTAAACATCTGCAATGGGTACTATATCACTATTAGCACATTGAACAGGCTCTGGTTCTTCTGAAGCGTTGGATCCCTCTTTTTGATCCGGAACATGAGAATTTGGGAGCCGACCCCATCTGGGTGCGCCTTTCGGGCCTCCCACTGCACTTCTTGTCAGAGGATACCTTCGTGCATATTGGGAATGCACTTGGCACATATCTGGACTACGAAAAATCCTTCACGACCAATGGCATTATGACGATGGCTTGTATCCTGATTCATCTGGACACGAGAGAGGGTCTAGAAGAATCTATCAATCTCAAGTGGAACCAATTTTCCAGGGTACAGGTTCTTGATTATGAGGGGGTCCCTTTCTGCTGCCGCAGATGTCATGTTGTGGGTTACCTCTTCAAAGAATGCCTTCTTCTTCAGAAACGAGACGTGTCATCCAATTCGACAATGCCTGATAATGAAGTGAACCTTCCCAATGCTCCATATTCTTAGAAGCCTCCCTTGCGTGGACGGACTTAGCGTGCAAAAGAATCTGCAGCTTGATTAGTCTCCGGTACCCCTCAGCCTCCATCATCGCGGATTACTCGGTCCAAGGCGGAAATGACTAATCTTCATCGGGTATTCCACTTTCTCTTCCCTTTGCAACATCTTTTCCTACTGTTTCATCTGTTATGATCTCCACACTGCATATCACAACTATTGGAGAGACTATTCCGTCTATTACCTGTCCTCCTCGCACCTCGCCCCCATCATTTTTTGACAACCCTCCGACTCTCCCCGCACCCTCCATTCCCCCCACTATCTCGGAGTCATCATCTGAATCTAGGAGTAGTCACTCCTATTTTCTCAGGTCCCTAACCAATATTTCCTCTACTACATCTGGGGGGTTGGTGATTATCCCATCATCCTGCCCCTCTAAATCATCTCGTGGCCGCGACTCTTTCGTCTCTAGAGCCATCATCTAGGCTGGGCAGGATGTGGCTGAAGGTCGTCAGCAAAAACTCGATCGGGTTCTTAGAGCACCAAAAACCATCCCTAGAGTTTCCCCATGAAGATTCTATCTTTCAATTGTCGCGGCACGGCAAGATCTGCCAAAAAAATTGCCCTCATAAGATTATTTGATTCATTCTCGGTTGATGTGATTTTCCTATAAGAGATGCAGACTCGGTCACCCATGATTTCCAATCCATTCGACTTGATTGGACCTTCCATGCCCTGGATTCTCGAGGACGATCAGGGGGCATTTCTCCTGGACTCAATCCCCGCTTTATCATTATTTGCAATCTTTGGGGGGAAGACAGATTCATTGGGGCTGATATCTTATCTATTGACCTTGGTCATGAATACCGCCTTATGAACATATATGGCCCCTATTATGATTGGATCAGATTCTGAGATCATTTGCTCAACAACCTCTCCCTCCTTGTCTCTGAGAACCTCATATTGGGCAGAGATATGAAATTCTTGCTCAGCTTGGCATAATCTTGGGGACACTCTGGCCAGATCGACCCCCTATCCGACTCCTTTGGGGTTCTGCTTGAAGATCATAGACTGGTAGATATTCCTACCCCTTGACTTCAACCTAAATGGCACAATAAAAGAGTAGGACTGGCCTCTTTGGCTAGGAAATTGGATAGGTTTCTGATACATGAGGCAATTGCGGATAGTACTCCCATATTCATACAATGGGTTGGCTCTGGCAACCTATCTGATCATTATCCCATATATTTGGAACTTGTTGGAGAACCTCACAAGTCCAGAGCCCCTTTCAAATTCAATGCGACTTGGCTCAATGATGCAACCTACATCGACCTGATATCCCACTATTGGACTACTCACCTTGGTCCCCCTGACCTTGATCCCTCAGCCACATTTTGTTTCAATATAAAAGAAGTCAAGAGGCTCACTACCACGAGGGCAAAGGAAAAAAGGATCAAGGATGATCAGGCATTGACATCCATCGAATCTGATCTTGCCGCCATTAGTGTATCACCTGACCAAGGCTACTCATATGATGAGTCCAAAGCCAACATTACTCATTTAGAATCTGAATGTACTAGGATCCTGAAGGACCGAGAAGAGACTTGGCGTCTTCGGAGTCGAGCTATTTGATTGTAGGCTGGAGATGAGAACACCAAATTCTTCCATCAATTTGCAAATGGAAGAAGGGCCATTAAAACGATCTGACAGCTGGAAGATGAAGTAGGGAACCCGACCCAGAACTTTCATCAATTGGAAAATATGGTGTCTCTCATTTTAGGAATCTCTATAAAGCTCTCAGACAACTACTCTACCTGAGATCATTAAGGTGGCCGGATTATTTCCTCGATTTGTGGGGCTAGACGAGGAAGAATCCCTGAATGAACCTGTCTCGATGAAGGAACTCCAGGATACTCTCAAATGGTTCAAGAAGGATAAAAGCCCAAGACTTAATGGATGGCCCATAGAATTCTACCTAGCCTTTTTTGAAACACTGGGACAAGATATCCTCAATGTTGTGGAGCACTGCAGGTAGAATGGACGATTATATTATGCTTTCAACTCTACCTTTATTGCTCTTATCCCAAAATTGGACTCCCCTCATACATTTTCTGATTACCGCTCTATTTCCTTATGTAACTACATATACAAGATCATTTCCAAGATTATAGCCAACAGGCTCAAGCCCATCATTTCTTCTCATATATCACCACAACAATTTGCTTTCCTTCACCACTGTCAGATACATGAGGCCATCGGTAGAACACAAGAAGCTTTACACTCCATTAAGACTAAGCACCTTAAAGGAATTACTCTTAAGATTGATTTGGCAAAGCCTTCGACCACTCCAATTGGCTATACATTTGTATGCTCCTTACACACCTGGGGTTCCCTATGCTCTTCATCAACTAGATTATGTGCTGCATCACCAATGTATCCTTTAGTGTTCTCATCAACGGATCGACATCCCCCTTCGTCCACTTTGAGAGAGGACTCAGACAGGGTTGTCCTCTCTCCCCCCTCCTGTTCTTGATTATCATGGAAGCACTCAACCGATTGATCACACCTGAACGTCATTCTGGCAGACTCTTGGGCATCAAAATTGCTGGGGGTTGTTCCCTTACCCATCTCCTTTTTGTCGATGATGTCCTTATTTTCCTCAGTGGGTCAGTGGGGGGCATCACTACTTTCTTTACCATCCTCTCCTCATTCATCCTTGTGACTGGAATGACTTGTTATAATCATAAATATACTATGACTGTTATTGGATGCACAGAACAGGAGCAGGCTCCGGCGACTAATCGATTTCCTTTCGTTACCCTTGATCTCTCTGATGGAATCAAATACTTTGGATTCAGGTTAAAGCCTCTTGCCTATCATAATGTTGATTGGTCATGGCTCATTGCTAAGCTAGAAAAGAATATCTCTATTTGGCACCCCCGCTGGCTCTCCCGAGCAGGTAGAATGATCCTTATTAAAATGGTCTTGGAAGCCACTCCTGTGTATTGGATGTCCCTAGCTTGGATTCCTAAAGGAATTCTCTCTAAGATTCAACAAATCTGCTGTATATTCCTCTGTATGGGGAACAAAGAGGGACACACTTTTGCATGGATAAAATGGGACAACATCACTTTTCCCAAAAAATGGGGAGGTTGGGGCATCAATAATCTGGAAATTTTTTCCAAATATCTCACTACGAATATGGGACGGCAGATCATGACCTCTCACAATCTATGGATTGAGGTGGTCACACAAAAATACATCAGGCCGCTTTCACTCATGGATTGGATTAGAATCCCCTCCTAGAACACTCGTCACATCTCCATGATCTAGAAGGCAGTCCTCAATTCACTGTCATTCATTAGAGAAGGCCTATCATGGTATATCAAATTGGGTACATCAGCTTGTATTGGATTGGATCCATCGACCGGATGCAGTGATGCATACCACATTCCACCCGAGTTCATTGATCACATCACTAGATCTGGGATCATATTCATTGCCTAGATTGCAGACCCGACATCTTCGACTATATTTGCACAAGGTTGGAAGTCTGATATTTAACTTGGACTACCTGAATAATGGCATGAGGTTTGGTATCACTATATTAGTGCACTCTCAGAACCACATGTTCACATTACATAGGGTGAGGAAGAGCTGGTCTGACATCATGCAGCCCATGGACAATACACTCCTAAGGATGGCTATCCATTTATCTATAAAATAATCAACCATTGAACACCACCTGGTGGTGGAGTTGTATTTGGAAATTAAAAGCGCCAGCCTGGTCCATTCTTTTTATGTGGTGTATTCTTCGCAACATTGCACCGACTGCGGACAATCTGCAAAAGCGATCCATTTATGGACCTTCCTAGTGTATCTTGTGCAAAGCTAATTATGAATCCGTCAATCACCTGTTTCTTCACTGCCTTGCAGCTCAGGCCCTCTAGCTACAAATGATAACTTCTCTTCAAATCACCATTCGATGGCATGGGACAGATCTCTCTAATGCATGACAGACTTGGTGGTTCAATGCATCTACCCACAAGGCACACAATCTCCCCCTCCTTGTTAGTTGGGGCCTTTAGATCATTTTCAACAAGTATATATTACACAGAGCTACTCCCAATTGGCCCCTCGCATCTGCCAACATTATTTCTTTGTATAACAACCTCCCACAGGATGAGCCACCCGACCCTCTCCGCATCTTGATCCTGGAACCTATAAACCGAGAACATCCATGGGCCTACTTTGATGGATCTTCCCAACAATATGGATGTGTTGGTGGTGCCATTTTATACATCAACGAACAACACCATTTCAGGATTCAAATGGGTTTGGGGCATGGTACCAATAATTATGCTGAACTCATATCATTGAGACACCTTCTACAGTTTTCCATAGAACATGGTTGTCATCATTTTCAAATATTTGGAGACTCAAAGATTGTTATTAGTTGGTTCAACCAGACATCTGTATGTCACATGCACACACTTCGACACATATTGGAGGACTCTTGGCACTTAAAATCACAATTTGATTCTATCATTTGTTGCCATATTTTCAGGGAGCTCAACCATCTTTCCGACGCGCTATCCAAGGAGGCCACGCTCCAGCGTCGAGGGACATGGACAAGATCACTTCAGATATTATCACTGCCCATACATAGATCAACATCTAGCAAGGGGCATCTAGCCCGATTTTCATGGTTATTTGCAAGCTCATGTTTATAATATGTATTTATTTTCTATGTATGTGGCAAACTATATCAACATACATTATCCTTATCTTTCATGTATCCCCAATAGGGGTTTATTCTGAACTTTTATTTTTGTATGTGACCGCAGCCAAAATTTTGATGAATATGCCATTGGCATCTACAACATGTAATTTTCTAACATATAATGAAAATTACGATTTTCCATCAGGGAAAAAAAAATAGATTTTGGGGGTAACCATATTCAAATAAAGGGAGAGCTTAGGGGAAAACCAAACACTTAGGACCATATAGTAATTAGGGGATAGGGCAGGGTCTATTGAAATCATTAATTTCTAACATGGCCTCTTCCAAGGAGCATGCCTTGTTAGCTCGCAGATCAACTTCTTCATTGTTACTTCTAAGAATGTGATAGAAGCGATTGGAATGAAAATAGACCCAATATTATAATTCTTTGGAGCACTTAGGCGAGAGAGTTATCTTTTAGATTATTATCACTATTTATGTACTAAATTGTAAGCAATGAATCTCCTAAAATAATAATATCTTCCAGACCCTTATCTTTAGCAATGCTTTGTCATTGTAGGAGTCCATACATCTTGGCTTGGTTGTTGGATTTCCTTCCTAAGCCCCATGAGAATTTTACTTCCGTTATTCCATCGAGATTAAGTTAAATACCTCCCTCTCCTGCCACCCCTAAATTTATTTTGGAAGCCCCATAAAAATGCAATATCCATTTTTGTTGTTGTCTCTTCCATTCTACCAAGTCCGGGTGAGATAAGTGCAACTTCAAGCTAGGATGGGGAGATTTAGAAGGAGGGAATGACAAGGAAGGGGATAAGGGAGGAGGGAACCCACCCACTTAACTTCAATATCATAAAGGGAAGGATATTTGTAGAGAGAGGTGTGCTCAAGGCAGAGAGGGAGGGCCTTCAGAGCTACAAATTTAGCTAAGAGAGAGGCATCAAGATCAAAGAGTTTCGGGAGAGCCATAATTGCCAAAAAATAAATCTGGGGAGGGGGATATGGACTAATTTAAAGGAGGATTTGGATTGAAGGGAGCCCAGGTAGTGTCTATTCCATGAGGAGAATAAATATTGGATGCCAACAGACCATTCTACGAGACAGAGGGCCCAAGGAAATAGACCAAACAATCTTGGCATAAGGGCACTCAAGAAAGAGATGAGTGATAATTACTCGTGATTTTGTTATTGATATTATCCATAATGCTATTCCAAGTTCTGGAGGAATACTTCTTTAAACATATTAGAATTCCAAAATACTTGAAATCTATCTAGTCTGCCACCACTTTGAAACCCCAACACATGCAATTTTATTTTGACGAATTGTGCTAATGTTCCAAGAGTAGACTTGGGATTTAACCTCATTTATCAAACCTCCAGAAGTCGCTATAAATTTATCCAGTATCCATTTATATCTTTTGGATATTATTATAGAAGCTCCTCCCAAAATAATTTTATCATTTACAAATTGGCCATGATTGATACTTTTGATGCCAGCCTAGAATCAAATTCTTAGTAAAATAGATCAACACTTGTTTCATGTTCCAAACACCTACTCAGGGAATCAACCATTATGATGTACAAGAATGGAGAAAGAGGGCATCCTTGTCTTATCCCCCTGGTGGCCTTGAATAAACGAAATCCTCTACCATTGACTAAGGGGGCGACCTAGGGAGAGCTAATGTACATGGGCACCCATTGAACAAATCTTTCATGAAAGCCCATATTTTTCATTACTTTGAAGATAAATTTGTGTTGATCCCTATTGAATGCATCAACCAGGTAAAGATTTATAGTCATGCCCTGATCGCCTCTTCACCAACTGGAATCTACTACTTCTTGGATCGTAATTACATTGTCAAAATTCTGCCTTCCCGGGACAAAACCCCCTCAATTTTCATAGATGATGAAAGGGATAATTTTATTGAGACACATCGCCAACAATTCAGATATTATATTATAAGAGACATTAAAAAGGGAAATTGGTTGGAACCTGGATAAGGAAGAGAGGATATTCTGTTTAGGAATGAGAGCTAAGAAGGATGACTCTATTCCTCCTCCTATGCTGAGCTGCTTGAGAAGATAACCAATCATTTTGACTAGATCCATTTGAATTAAGTCCCAAAAATGATGATAAAAGAGAGCGGGAAAGCCATCTGGGCCTGGAGCTTTGTACGGGTGGAATCAGAAAACAAATCAATTAATTTCTTGAATAGAAGGGGGAGTTATAAGCATAACATTCATCTATTTAGAAACCATCTCTGGAACAAGACCATCATGAAGTGATCCACTTATTCCTTTATATGGTTAGGGGCTCTATACAGGTCACTGAAATGATCATAGGCAACCTCTTGGAGCTGTCGAAAATCATCAATTTTCTGCCCCCGAGCCTGGATTTTTGAGATGTTATTTTTCCTTTCTCCGTTTTTTTGCTCTATTATGAAAAAAATTGTATTCCTATCTCCTGATTTTAACTAGACACTTCTTTATTTTAATCTCCATAATTCCTCTTCCTATTTTAAAAGTGCATGATAAGATTAGAAAGTTTATACTTCTTGATGCAATATATCCTTTGACACATATTTTGTTTCCATTTGGGATTGAATATGTTCGAATTGTTTTTCTAGGGCTAGAAGAGGGGTCTGGTTGTTTTCTTTTCCTTTCTTTAGCCATTTCTTGCTGTCCCATTTGAATCTCTTAATTTTAGTTTCCCAAATACCAATTGGGCTACCATCCACCCATTGAGACCAAGATGAAGCAACTATCTTTGAGAACCCTGGAGATTGAAGCCAAAGAGCCAAGAATAGAAAAGGGATGGGTCCATAATTTTGAGGAGGTCTTATTTTTAGAAATATGGATCAATGATCAGATCCATTCTAAGGGAGGATTTACGATTGAAGAAATAGTTTCAAAGAGAAGAAATTGTCATAAGCTAAGAATCTATCTAATTGCACTGCTATGTCTCAATGTCTAGATCTCTTGTTATTCCAAGTAAAATTCAACCTAGGAGGCTTGATGTCTATCACATGAAATGAGCTAATTATATCCTCCATGGATTCTAGGAAAGGATATCTAACTATCGATCCTCCTCTCTTCTCCTTCTAATGGATGGTAGTGTTTAAATCACCTCCAATAATGGAATTAATTTCATATTATGTTTCTTTTAAATCCGTGATATATTGCCAACATTATTGCTTTTATTTAAAATTGATAGGCATATAGAGCTTTATCACAGTGCATACTTGATTGAGGGCCAATTTTTTTATGGAGGTGGTTATTCAATGTTGTGTCTTTAAACTATTCAAAAGCTTTAGCTGATCAGGGTCGCAAAAAGTACACAAGCCTCCTAATGTACCCCTAGAACTGACACAAGGTGAATATTTTATTCCATATCTTATTATGTTTAGGTGAGAGATCTCTCTCATCTAATTTAGTCTCCTGGAAGAGAGATACAGATGGATTTTCTTTAATTATGAGTGATTTTTCTTTTGCTATTCTTTTGCTAGTTCCAAAGCCTCTACAATTCCAAGAGACCATATTCATTACTTACTCTTAGAGTGAGTTTCCCCCTTCGAGGGCCCTGCTATTGTGCCTTTTTTCCCTTATTTTATTCCATGATCTGCTAATTGGCATGGAATAATACTTTGATATGCCATCTCTTTGTATTTTTCTGTTTATTCTATGTAGATTTCCCTGTTGGTTTTCCTCCCTGTGCACCCAATATTTCTTTCCATTTCTCTTGTTTCTTTAATCTCCAATTTCTGATCAATTGAGATGACCACTAGAGCTAGCCCTATAACGTCCTTTGAGGAATGGTAAGCATCCTCCTCTTCCTCTGACGAATCATCTATGGAATTTTGGGATTCTTCAAGTTGTTGTTCTCCTCAACCAGAATTTTCTCAGGGCTTTGAGATTGGGGGACTAGATATGGAGATTTTTGCGAAGGAACTTCAACTTCATTTAAATTTTCCAATGCTTCATATTTGTGGGTCACACCTTTGTGATTCCTTGACTGATTGAAACCCTCCTTATTTTCACTAGTGTTGTTGATATTCATCATTCCTTTATCCTGTTGAGCAGTTTTTCCTTGTTGAGTATATTGCTTCCTATTGGGCCCTTTTTTCCTCCTAGATTGTTGCCATTGTTCCCCTTAATCTCCCCAATTTTCTTGAGTGATTAGCGATTTGGTGAAGTTCCCATATTCATGGAAAACTCAGCATTTGAAGGGTAGTTGGTCATAATTAACTTCCTGGATGTGAGTCCAATCATCCATGAAAATAATTATTGCTATAGGGAGCCCCTTTTCCAAATTGAACTCAACATAGATTCGAGCGTAGGAAAACAAACCCTCACGGGGTTCTGCACAATCAATACATTTTCCCAGAGAGTTACAAATGAGACTGAAGGTGGCATCATTCCAACAATGGAGGGGAAAGTATGGAAGCTTAACCCAGACTAGAACAACTATGGGGATATAACAATCTAGGTTGAAATTTGGGTTCCAATGATCCAGATAAAGCCCTTGGGGCCCCATCAAATAAGGCCCACTTCTGAAGATCAAATCCCAAGCCTCCTTAATCTCAAAGTAGAAGGTGAAAAAAACCTTCCCTAAAAAGGAAGAAACCAACTCCCTTTTCATATTGGGTTTCCAATTAGTATCTATCCAAGATCTAACAAATCAGGGAGAGGTCCAAAGGCCCATTATTGAAACTTAGGGCCATTAGCCACTAAGTCATTGAAAGCCACGACCTCCTGAGCGAGTTGGGGGTCTTGGGCTGGACCAGCGATAACGACAACTCGATTAGAATGAAACAATAAAAAATAAAAAATTACCTCTTTGAAGAATGAATCTTTGAAAAATTCTGATTGGAAAGGCCCACGATCGAGATTAGTTTGCAACAACTAAGGGTGAAGCATACAAGGAATCCTTCCCCAGATTTGAACCAATTGCAAAGAATCTCTATAACTAACAAGAGTAGAAATATTACTGATGAATGACGAATGGTCACAAGCCTAAGCCACATGGATTAGGGTTACTATAGGTTGACTTCAAATTTATTCATAGTGTGAAAGAACTCAACTACCAACCAATAAACCAATTTTCGAAGTGATTCATTAGTAAAACTGGTTATGAGCATTCACTACCAACCAAGCAACCTATTATCAATATCGTGGGCTCCTAACATGCTTATGTCTCACTATGCTTAACTTACAATATGAATAAAGTTCAATACCAATAGATAATTTTTTAGTCGAAATGATTATGAACCTTCACCATAAACCAACCAATCTATGATCAAATCTTGTGAGCTCCATTTTTTATTATCTATCAACATAGTGCTCGACCCCACAATATAGATGAACTTAATTATTGTACAAATATTGTTTCTTCCCACCATCTATCCCTACCTCAACTATGTTGATCTTTACACAAACTCATTATAATGAATTTGATAAGAAAGAAATCCATTATCATCTACCCATCGTTTTCATGTTTTCACATTGAAGCAATGTAAAAATCTTAAATGAAATAAATAAATAAAAAAAGCACCCTTATAATTCATTTCAAATATTAGACATCCTTTAACAATATTCTCATACTATGACATGGAAATTATGAATATGAAGATATAATTTATTAAGATCCATCTTAAACAATTATTTTTGAGAAAATAATAACTTTCTATATACTAAATAGTATTGTTGAAATCTGACAAGAATCCCCCCTTAACATATTTACATATTCAAAACAAGTGTAATATGCAACTTTGTTGCTTAGTACTTGCCTCTTATGCAAAAAATAATTAATAACATAAGTCCAGTCAAGCTTTCTATGTCAATTTTGTCCATCATATGAACTACATGTCCATGATCAATGTTGCTTGTGACAACCCCCTATGCCTTTCTTTTCCAACTTCCATTTTAAGCTCCTCTTGATGCATCCAACTAGTGTGAGCTCTAATGTCTATTGTGCACCTAATCTATGAGCAAGGAGTGCACAAATTTGATAATCATGCACCTTGCCAATGGGCCATGACACTAAAAAGTTGACTCTTCTAACCATCAACCTTTGGCATGTCCATTTATACTAGTCAATGACTACTAGTGTAATCATGTAGGACATGTGTCCAAAGGCATTTAAGACTAAGACATTACATACACTCTCTTAAAAAACTCATAATTAAAAATGATAAAAGTTCTCTATCAATAAAACCTTTGAATTAACACCAAACATTATTTAGTAGAAAAAAAACATTTTAATTAGACTTCACTTTAAATTTTTTAATTTTCAAATCATTAAAGTGCATACCATGAAGTTAAATGTTAAAAACTATTATATATATATATATATATATATATATAAACACAAATAACATATTTATTTAATAAATAAATATATTTGTAATAAAAATATGAGAAAATTAAATATTAAATTAGTGTATAAAATTATAGAATCTAATTTAAAGGTTATATCAAAAGAAAATGTGAAAAAAGGCACAAGTCTAGAAACAAAAATAAACTAATTAGATTAACAAACATGAAATTCAAAATCCAGAAATATAAGTACGAATGTATCAAATTCAGAACTAAAGAAAGGTAATAACCTCACATTCAAGGTCGAGGAAAGAGAGCTTTGAGAAAAGTAGAGATTTTAATGGAAAATGCGAAATATCTTAAGTTAAAAATTAAATACTAAAATTTAAGAACTAAAAAATACTAAGAATACATCAAAATTTAGAGCTAAGAAATAGAGATTAGTGCACATTCATAGTCAAGGAAAGGAACCTCTGAGAAAAGTGGAGATTTAATTGGAAAATGTAAAATTTTTAAATAAATTAAATTTAATATCTATTTTGTAATTAGAGTCGTAGTTTAATTAGACTGTTTTTTTGTTTTGAAAATTATAAAATTTTCGTAAAATTTTAAAAAATCTGTAATGATTTTTGTAAATTAAGGTTATAGCTATTAAACTTCAATATTTAGGTCGATAGGCCTTTTCTTTTGAATTAGTACAATTGTTTTTTAGTCAACCAATTTATTTTGATAATGACACATGTCACTAGTAAGACGTGTGCAAAAAAATCATAAAATCATAAAATCATAAAATATAATAGTTTCAAAAATAAAATAATACTATACCTTTATCATAAAAATCATAAAAGATAACCGTTCAAAAAAACAAAGAAATATACCTTCATCATAGCAAGTTCACATATTTCTCTAAATTTTTAGGAATTTTCCCTAACTTTTTACCAAAAATGACAACTAAGTTTCCATTTCTAATTTGGGTAATATGATTTATGCATTATTGGTAATATGCTTTATTTGCTAATGCTTTACTCTTGCCTTGTGCTTTCTGAGGGTTCCCTTTGCAACAAAGTTCTAGAATCCATCCGGCGAAAGCTTGGTTTTTTCACCCGCAACTTCATGGTAAGATATGAATAACAACATCATGGCGTTCTTCAAAGGGTTTCTGCATTCTAAGTTCATTTATTAGTTACCTAGTTCTCTAAAATTCCTATTTTCGGAAGTTTTGTTTTGCTGTAACATAATTTTTGTTTTATTTGTTAAATGTTTCGCTAGGACTGTCATTTCTGCTCTGGAGCTTCTATAGATGGAGTTCGCCTCCCGAATGCTCTGCCACAGGTGCGATACCCAGTGAGAATCTCTGCTATTATGTCACAGGAATTAATTCTTAGAATAACCCTCAAATTATTTTAAGAGTTCTAATCCTAAGTTTTCTTCACGACAATTTGGCAGGGTTCTTCTGCATTGCCCAGAAACAAACTCACCAAGGTAAGCTGCTGCATCTTATGCGTTTTCGTCTTTTCATGCTTAGTTTCTCCACTTAGCTTAGCTCTATTTTTAATGTTTTCTTCATTTGTTTTGGCAGGTAAGAATTGTCAGCCGAGGGTTTTTCATGGATTTTAATTGATGGCTTACTCTAATCTCATCTAGCCGGCTCTCTGCCAGGTACCAATACTGTTACTGTGACCTGCTCTCGAGTCATCAAACCTTACCGGCCTTTCATGGCTTGATTGAAGTTTGCTGGCCTGATTTTGTCGTTCCCTTAGATGTTAACTTTTTATTCAAGACTGGCATCAAGAATGTCTGGCTGGGTCGACTAGATAATGACACTTGTATTATTTTATTAAGTTTGATATCAATTGCCTTCCTGCATAACATTCCTACCTACCCCTTGGGCTTCAGCTATTTAGCTATAATTCTTCCTTTGCTCTTTAGATGTGACTATTGGAAATTCTACTCTTTTAAAGAATCAATTTTATAGTTGAATTATTTGGTTACCTTTAATTTCGAGTTTCTGGTACATATATGTTTGAAAAGAGAGTTATTACACGAATTTTCCAGAGTTATCTGCATGATTCTAAATGTGTTTTATTTTCTTCAGAAATATTTGTAGTTTATAATAGTTTATCTCTGCGTTAATAGTAGGCTAGAGAGTTTGATTGTGAGACTCATGTATTCTTGAATTTCCAATACGATTCTTTGACCGTGTGCAAGGAAACTCGGTGTTTCTATCCAGAGTTTATAAAATCCATTTTCCTGTTTTCATATAATAAGAATTTTTGAAATCTTGTCATTCAGTTTCTTGCTTATTACAGCCAGAATTGCATATTGTGCACATGCCAAGAATTTAATAATGTATTCATACAAGGGAGTAACGTTAAGTACATGCAGCAGGTTTTCTATGAAGCTTTGCATCCACATATTGGTTAAAAAATGTTGACGTACAGAAATGGTAACTAACATTGACTACACTAGTATGGATAATGGAGAGCAGGCCATCATACCTGACATAACCGAGTTACCACATTGTTAATATTTATGCTAATTTAACCGTGGGCATGAAAAGGAATATTAATGATATTATTCATTCTCGAACTTTTTCTTTAATTTCAATATATATTTAGCTATTAAAGATTAATTATATGTTAGTTTCAACTATGCTAAGAAATAAAATTTTCAAGAATAATTTTTTTTTAATAAGTCTTAATCAACCAACATATTGTTATATTTGATTTATGACAAAATAATTATTGTTGACTTATATATGTATATATTGTTTTTTGCCATTAAATTTACATTACTATGATATAGTGTTATTGGTAAAAAGGAAAAACATGGTTGATGTCTTTTTTTTTTTTGAAGGTGACTCTTATAAAGAACCAATATAGATTCATTTAAAGCATAGATACATGGTTGACTTTTTTTTTTTTGAACTAATATAGATTCATTTAAAGCATAGATGCATGGTTGACTCTTATTTAAGAAACAATATAGATTCATTTAAAGCATAGATCTCACATGAACCCAAAGAGATCAAATTTCTTTTTTTACAAATTTATTAAAATAATTTTTAAGAAACATAAAGTTTAAACATCTTACTCACATAATTTTTAAAACTTCTAATTACTTTACATTACTTTGCATGATATTAGGTTATATGAACAACTAATTAAAAATGACTGACTATTATGCATTCCATTCTAACAGTAAGTATTTTTCGTAATAAACTCTATTTTTTTTTTTGCAAGACTTGAATACCCTTTTTTCCCATAGGCTTATCAACATATTTCATTACTCATTTTCACAAAAAATTAAGTCTGAGATAGTTCTCATTTTTCTAACTATGTTCATATTCTTCTTAAAATCACGTCTTTATGTGAAAGTGTTATCAGGCTGACCTGATTTGATTTTTATACTCTTTTTTCATTAACTAGATTTTGGAGTTCTATATTTTTTTAACATCTTCAAAAGATTCGTTAAAAACTAATAATTTTCATTGTTAAAGTGCAGCTCAATCTCAAGATTAGATAAAGTAAGCATCCATACAAATAAATGAAGATGACTCTTGTAAGAATAGAGTCTTCGATTACTTTAGCTTTGCCCCCTCTTTATCCAAAAGTTTCCACGAAAAAGTGAGATTTCAGTACAACCTCTACAATGTAATGTTATTTTGCTCAAAAAAAGCAATCTTTTTAGAAAAACAAATAAGCATAAGAAATTTGAAAAATGAGTCAAAATTCCAAGTTCCACTCTGTTCTTTGAGGATACTAAATCTAACTTAGTCAGACTCAAAGTCAAATGCCAGTCAAACTGACTCAATAAATTCCGAATTTCATGTAAATGCTTCACTTACCGTCTCTATATAAAAGACAGAGAACCCAAAAAAAACACTGGTTGTGTTTGTTTTCCTAACCTAATTCAACAGCAGCCAACCAACACTCTTGTGTCAAATATTGAGAATCCATGGCATTTCAAGTACGTATGTGTATCTAAAATGTAAAATGAGTTATTCTTTGGCAACACTCTTGTGTCAAATATTGAGAATCCATGGCATTTCAAGTACGTATGTGTATCTAAAATGTAAAATGAGTTATTCTTTGGCATTTCAAGTACGTATGTGTATATAAAATGTAAAATGAGTTATTCTTTAATATTCATGTTTTATAGCTTGTCATAAATTCTTATATTAATCAAAAATATATTTTCTCTCCCAAAGCTTTAGAGTATTTTTTCTTTTGTTGAGATAGGGTCTAGATATTGAGACGAGGTGTCACCACAGTAACAATCTATGTTCAAACCACAGCTAGAATATAACATCAATCATGTGTATGAATAAGCAAATTTTGATGCCCCCAACATTAAATAAGGCGTTGCTGGATAGAGTTGAGGTTTATAGCTCCCAACATATCATAAAAATGTGTTTACTTTTGTCCAGAAAAAGAGAATTTAGTGTATGCATGGAAATAACCAAATACTTAAAAACAGTAATAACAACCAAGTGAGCTAAACAGATTAAGTGATTTCTTATGATCTTTCAAAAAAACTTATTTTTTAAACTCTTGGATTAATTTAGATTTAGTAATTTATTTTTATAGATAGTAATTTTAGATTTACAGATCTAGTAATTAGATCTAAGTTAAGTTTTATTCTCACTAGAATTCGAAGAATTGAATTTAAATAGTTTTTTATTTCATTAAATAAATTATGAAAATTAGAAGAATTGAATTTAAATTGCTTTTTATTTTATTAACTAATTACAACAATTAGAAAAATTGAATTAGAAGAATTAAATTTAAATTGTTCTTTATTTCATTGACTAAATTACAAGAACTAGATGAATATAACTTTTAAATATTTAAATGAATTACATGTTTCAATAATATTTTGAGAACATGTTTTTTCAATTCATTTTTTTTTTAAAGAAAATTAATTGAAATATTTAAGAACTTTTAATTTGCAAAAAAATGTATTTTTTCTAAATAAAACACTATGAAAGAATGGAAGATAGTAACCCTTAAGGAAGGGTATTTGAAAACTATTAATTCACAATAAGTTTGAGTTGGACCATATCTATAGAGACCAAGTCTCTTCAAATAATTTTAAAAAAATACGTACTATTTTTATTTTCAATGTGTGCTTCAAAATGAAAAGCAATACAATACATGCATACAAAGGCATCCCCATAGAACTTTTCCAATTAAATAAACCTATCGGCCTTTCATTGCACCTTTTGGGGCAACTGCTAGTTTAAATGTTTTAGAGATTTTTAATGATAGTTAATCTATTTCCGATTCAAACAACTCCCTTTATATATAAAAATATAGAGTTTCTGAGATACATTTCACATCTGCAGTTACATCCATATCTGCTGAGTTTCTGAGCAGATTTCACATCTTCAGTTACATCCACAAGTGATATGCAGCCAGCTTTATGCATTGCTTGAAGACTCCGAGTGAAAGCATCTGCCATGACTGGTTTCTTCTCTTCTCAAATATTTTCTTAAACCTCTAGCTAAATTTCCAATTGCTTGGACAGCCTCAGCTGCCACTACTATATTGACATATGTAATAAGCTTCTTCAATGTCCTATACACTTCAGAAAAATCTCCTGGAGCAATTCTTTTGGCTGAGGCAAGCTTGCCAAGTTCTGAAACTGAAAAATCCCCTGGAGCAATTCTTTTGGCTGAGGCAAGCTTGCCAAGTTCTGAAACTGAAAAATCTCCTGGAGCAATTCTTTTGGCTGAGGCAAGCTTGCCAAGTGCTGAAACTGAAAAATCCCCTGGAGCAATTCTTTTGGCTGAGGCAAGCTTTCCAAGTTCTGAAACTGCGTCCCTCCTCTCAGACGATATTGTAGCTTTCACCCCATCCCAAAAGACAATTTTTTCCAAAGGAGTCAATATGTCAACCGAATCAGCCAGTTCATACTCATCAATCTCTTGAGGCCCTGAAGCCACCGTTTCCTAAGCAGGTCCAGGCCCAGCCACTTCCGAAATACCTTCTTGCTCAATTTCTTTGTCTTGCTATGATCTGATTTTACGGGTGGGTTTTGGATACCCAACCACTGTGTAGGACAAGTTAAACAATATTCACAATCAGTTTCAAGACTGGAAGAAGAGGCTGAAGGAGCCATTGAAAATTCTTAAGCATATCAAATTATAATGGTGTGAAAGCTTAGAGATATTTCCACATGGTCTTTTTCAACTCACTTCATTGAACACATTTTGCCTGCCATCACAATCATGGTACGTGGCTAGAGCTAAGGATCTTGTAAATTTGTCAAATCCGATGGAGCTAGGGGCAACGTCGAACGATAAAGGTACAAATTGAAGTAGGTAGACTGGATCCGTGGCCAGACATGAGAGTTATGGAATTAAAATACATGCATGATGCAGATACAAATAAAGATGATGCCACAAAGGATGTTCTTCCAAGATAGCTTCAGGCACATCAAGAAGTTGGAGGAATTAATCATAGACTGTTATCAAGGCTTATCTTTACAAAATTGCATTTGTCATTTTTAAAGTTTGAGGAACTTAGTTTTGCGCAGTTGTCACCGATTAAGGGTAGCTGAGCAATCTGTGGAGAAGAGCAACGATTGTGAGTGCAAACCATATAACATTGCTTGCTTCTGCTCACGATAACATGTATGATTTTCTCACTATTTTATTTTGAATCATCTTCGATTTTCTTCATTGATTGGTTTCATGTATTGATCAATGCCTTTAGGAATGAGGTAATAATTTATATTTCCATGGAGTGGCTTGGAACAAACAATATGCTTTTCTGCAAGGGAAATGTGATGCATCATACTCGTGTTGCCCTAGTGGGTGGAAACCATACCTCTGCGAGGTTTTGTACTTGTTAATCTCTTCTCCGATCCCCACTTGCCTCAATCTATCCTTTTATAATCTCATTTTTCAAGATCCCCATATCTTGGAAATCAGATTCAATCTCTTATTCTTCATCATATTACTGTTGCCTCAGCTGCAACACTTATCCAGGGTGCCTACTTTTGTAATGGATATGGGAAAGGAGGAGAGCCACCATAATTCTCACTGGGAAAAGTCTACCAAATGTGGTTCTAGCAATACCTGTTATGGCCAGGTCAGTAGCCCGATGCCAGTATCTGATCAACAGATCCAACAAGCAATGAAAATGATCATAACATTGTCAAATTGCGTGCATGTTATGCAAATGGTGGCCAGGTCTGTGTTTTTGGTAATGGCCTTGGTTGCTTGTCCCTTATTTTATGCAGCCATTACCCACAGTCCAACTTGTGAATGTTCCAATGATCCGGTAGACTCTGGAGTTTCCATGCCACCCATGGAAGTGGGCATTGCTAATGATAATGTTGTTCAATGGAGGTCCAATGACACTTTTGATCTACAGGAACAATGGGCAGCATACAAAGTCCAAAATTTGTGTATTATTTTTCAGGATGTTATTGCAGAAGGCCTGTTGAAGACAGGGGATAAAGATTTGCGCATTGCAATATTTGAG
The DNA here is from genome assembly GCA_034641835.2 of Pinus albicaulis. NCBI lineage: Eukaryota > Viridiplantae > Streptophyta > Pinopsida > Pinales > Pinaceae > Pinus > Pinus albicaulis. Next base: position 261,176,486 of record CM076570.1, read on the forward strand.
AAAAGAGGCATTCCTGGCATACCATAGTCCATATGCCATTGGATTTGGAGTTGATATGATTTTTAAACATGATTTTAACAAACATGGATATGGATTTCCTGATAACTCATTTGATTTTGAATTCAGTGTTCTGTTTGATACACATTCCTTTCATGCAGCTGAAATAAAAGGTACTCTTTAGATGGGGGTGTTTCCCTTCTGCATCTCTAACTCCAAAAACAAAATCCTCCATCCTCAAATACTTTAACTCAGCTATCGCCCAACTTCAAAATTGTATATCTCAGAACATTTGGTTTTAATGCCCATGGGCTTGGGCTTGGGCTTGTCACTGTTACCGCATTTAGAAAGGTACACCAAGCAATGAGTAGCCCAATGAAAGTGATGCCTAGGAAAACCAAAAAGTGCCTTATAGCGGATGAGAAAAGGGTTGCCATGAAAAAATTAAAACATATTATGCTAGAACATCCTAGAGCTTCATGGATTGAATCTGAGGAAAATTTCATCAATATTCAGTACCTCCCAAACATTCTAGGTTATCCCAACAAGCCAGTTAATTATGTATATGTTGATATTAGGGCGAACACTTATAAATCAAGCGTTGGGGCTTCGTTCCAGTCACATTACCCCAAGCAAAGCAACAAATTTGACATATTTGCCATCGAAACAGATGTGTTAATTGGCACAGATTATTTAAATCATCCAGAGGTAAAATTCTTCCCTACGCAACTTGGATTAGGAATGAAAGTTTAACATTAAGCATAAACTCAGTTGATCGAGGACAGATTCAACCCAACATTGTTTCCTCAGTTGATCGAGGACAGATTCAACCCAACGTTGTTTCCTCACTTAGCCTCTCCAAGTTATCAAGGGTTAGGGGATTAGACTTCATAGATTGGTTGGTGAAAACTCTCACTGAAGAGGACTATGTTGTTGTGAAAATGGATGTAGTTGGTGTTGAATTTCAGTTGTGGCCTAAAATGCACAATACTGGGGCCATCTGCCTTATTGATGAGTTGTTCCTCGAGTGCCACTGCAAGTCCCAAACAAGAAGTATAATGGCAAGATGAGAGCACATTGGGAATGCTTGTCCCTTTATGGAGAGGGCGTTGCTGGTCATCAATGGTGGGGTGATTAGATTTGGTATTATCATTTAATTAAAGTGTTGTATTTCAGCACATTTGTTCTATTGTTCTAAGATATTTTTATTAGTGTATTTTTCTTCTTAAATTTAATTCTTACATTTTTAATTTTCTATTGTATTTCGTTATCCATATATTTTACTTGATTATTGCTTTCCACATTCCCATTCTTTTTTCAGGCATTCCTTTGCACCTCTTAGTGCAATTGCTAGTTTATGATACAGTCTAATAATGGCTCCAACCAAATAAATACACTTGATAAATAGACAATTTTTAAAGATTTTTTATTTTCTAATATATTTTTAATCTACAATTCAATTTAAAAGCTCACAAAATTAGTCATTCATTGTATATGAACTAATTGGAAAAATACAATTTACATTTTCAGAAATTGAAAATATATTTTTAAATTTTCAAAATATTCAGATTAATAATTATTTTTCCAAAATTTTATCGAATTTGCTCAAAATTTTCAAAACTAATTAAAAGTCAAATTTTTTTGACCAAACCAAAAATAATATAACTTCCCTTAAACGGATATAATAAACTATTATCAAAATATTTAATTTTAAAAACCTAAATTAAAAATATTTTTATTAAATCTTTAATAAAATAAATATCAATGCATTCTCCACTAAAATGAGACTAGATATATACTATTTTAAGAGGTGTTACTTTATTTTCAATGTATAAGTCATTCCACTTTACCGTATTATTTGTTTTATTATTCAAAATACGAATAATTTTAATTTTTCAAATAATATTATATTTTTATTTATAAATATGATTTCATTTTTATATTATTATATAAAAATATGTTATTTATTTATTTAAACAAATAAAATTAGATAAATAAACTTTATATTTATGTAATAATATTTTGTTTTTGTGTCTTTAAAATTTGAAATTAAATTAGATAAAACTAAATATTAATAATTATTTAAAATATTATAAGTATAAAATGAATTTCAAAACCTTTTAAAATAAATTAATGAATAAAAATTATAGCATATTAATCATATTAGAATAAAATATATTTATTGTTCTAAACCTTCAAATAAGAAACTCTTAACACCATAAAATATATTTATGGTTCTAAACCTTCAAATAAGAAACTCTTAACACCATAAAGTATAATCTAAAGAAAGAAAGAAAGTACTTTTTAATGTTTGCGAGGCTAAAAATAGCCCATGGGACAGATTGTTTTTCTATCTCGCTCTTGTATTCAGCCCTTTTCCTGTGAAGTTTTACGATAACCACTCCCAGCTTATTGACAAACTCTTCGCTGAATAGATTATCCCAAGAACTAGCTGCTAGAATACCTGCATAGTTTTCCCTGCTATCTTTGAAGGCCTCACATTCTAAAATGAAATGTTTTTCTGTTTCCACTTTTCTAGAGGAGCAAAAAATACATACTCTTTCCTCCCACTTTTCTTTTGGCCTTTTTCAGCGCCCTGTTTCACAACGAAGTTGATGAGAATTAGTCCTTAATTGAGCAATAAGAATTTTAGATCTCCAAGAAATATTAGCCCCTATGTACGCCTTAAATAAAACTTACATGCTTCTCAAAACTTGAAATTGTCTAATTTGTTAGTCTGCCTAGCTATCGCCTTGTGCTAAAAAAACCCTTGATTGTGTATTAGTTTGCGAAGCTTTTTTAAATTTTTAACCAAAGTTTTTAGAAAATGTTGATTATTTCCATTATTCCGTAAATTTAAAAATATATTTCTAATTTTTGAAAATTTTATTTCTAATTTTCCTTTGGCTAAGCGAGCGTTGATGTGACATAATTCCCCTGGTGGAGGGTGATTTAATTTTGGTATTTGTTAGACATCGGAAAATAATTTTAAAATAGGAAAAAATGAATTACGTGATTGGTTTCTATAAAGGCTCTGACATTGGCAATCATGATTTTCATGATTGATTTGGAGTGGACATTGTAGTTTATGCTAATGCTCTAATAACAAGGATTGATGACGGGGGTTTCATGGCACAGATCAACAACTAACGCGGCACGAGTTTGTATACGTAAGCGGGGGGAGGGGGTAGGGTGTTAGGTGTACGTTCACATGCATAGGTGGGGGAGAGGGGTTCCATACTCCAATAAAATGCACCTTACCTAAAAGGTATGGCATGTGGTCAAATGTCTAAATTAATGTTGGAAAATGTATGTCGTATGTGAAATAGGGAGGTGATTAACTGCACAGAGCGACTAGATGTGGGATGATCCCCACGAGTATGTTGACTTAGTGTCATCTTATTTGGTATTGGGTTCCAAAAGAGTTGTGCCAAGACAACCTTGCGGATGATCCGATGTCTGATTTTAAAAACTAAGGTGGAAATCTTTATCATATCTTTGGAGACAAAGGGATTTGGAACCCGTTGGGACCAAGACCTTGAATATGACGAGGATATTAATGACAAGTGACGACAGTATTTTACCTTGGGGTTTGTTTCATTGATTCATGACGTTTCCAATTCAAATTTTATTTTAAAGGTGTCATAAACTGATAAGATATGTACTTTATTTTAAAACAAAAGTAGGAGTTGATGTGGTTGTGGGCCAAAACATTATTTTAGGGAAATTGACATTTTATTGATGAATTGTTTGATTTGAATCATAAGGAGTGGAAAATCTACAAAAGCATTGAATGAAAAGGATGAAATTGTGTTTACGAGCTTAGAATTGGTAGAACGAAGGGAAAAAATTGGTAATAGAGGTGCTAAGATCTGATAGTTTGGAAAATATAACAGGGAAAGTATTATGGATAGGAGGCGGCTAATTTCCGTCACTTTACAAAAATGAATTGTCGGCAGTTCAGGGTGGAATTTCAGTATGAGGGCAGAGTTTTAGGGAGGGGGTAGAACTATGATGGCATATCCCCATTTCTCCTCTTAGTGACATCATGGGGGTTCCCCCCCCCCATAATTCACGAGAAGCATGCATCTTGGAAATTAAAGTGTACACCAATAGATTGAGGGGGGGTATCTGTGTTGGAACTGGGAGTGTGGATGCCCCAATCTCCTTGCTTGGTGATGTCATAGGGGGGGCACAATCGTTGTGAGTCATTTATTTTGATGGAAATCAAAACTATTAAATTGATGGGGTATAGTGGAAGAAATTATGTTGTTGATTGCAATTAAATAGGGGCATTAGATTTCATTACGGACACAAGTTTGTTTAGAGTTGGCATTATTTGAGGGGAGATATGTTATTGGAACATCAGATCAAATGAATTTTTGATGTTGGATGTCATCAGACTGCAACTCCATTTTAAATCCTCGTGGTAGTGGGAGCTCGACGTGCATCAAGGTCGTATGATCAAAGAGGTTTGGGGCATTGGATCTGGAAGGAATGTCGCTATAATAAAATATGTAAAGTGAAGGAGGCTCGTAGTTGTGCCCACAAAAGAAGACGATGACTTTAAACATGTAATATTTTCAAGGCTTTACTATCATACATTATGTTGACGTTACGATCAACACCCTCCAAAATTTTTTCTACACTTGAATTTTGGAGCTTACCGAGGATCCCAAAATCTGTCGTTCCATGGTCGATTGGTGTTTTGTAAAATGTTTAAGTATTCTTCCAAGTAGTAAATGTCAATTCACTTGCACACACATGCTCAGTCTTTGATGAGTTCATGAGAACACTTCCTTTATGCAAGCTTGGACATGCATGGCACCGTCCATCAAGACAATGCCTGTGTGATATTCAACTCATGTTGATAGTCAATGCGTACTTTCGTTGACAGTCTCTCCCACCTTGGTTGCGATTATATTCTATCTATGTGAGTGTTCTCAACTATCCCTTTTGTGCGCATCTGTGTTCTCAAGTGTAGCTTTCACTATCGTGGCTTTCACTTTTGCTTGATTTTGCCTTAACAAAGTGTCATACTCATGTTATCTTCACTCTGGCATGTGTTGCCTTCAATTTCTTTAAAATTTTCAAGTGTCGCTTGCTATCGTTTCAAGGTGTGATTGTTGTTCATGAGTCCTATGCATTCCCTTGGTTTGCATCAATGACATTCATGTGTGTGACCCTTTTTTGAGTTGCGATCGAATGCATTTCTCTCTTTTACTCTATTGGTATCACACTTAGCTCTTTTGAAGCCCTTTATTGGTCCTACTATTCAATGCAAGTTGTAGAGGCATTCACCTTCTTATTATGTAATGAGCGCAACTTATCCATTAACCTCATTAACCCATCTTTCCTCCCATACTTGTGCACTAAGTCTTTTATAAGGTCTCCTTCCTCTCAAAGTGCATTAATATTTCCTATGGATAAGTCACCTAGCCTTTTGATGCCTCACTCAGTGAAAAAGCACAATTTAGAAGAACAGGGACCTTCTCTCCTCTAAAAATCACACTCCAGACAAAAAAGGACCTTCTTTCCTTAAAAAGCACACTCTGAGAGCCTGAGCGCACTTCAAAACCACGAACACACTTTAGGACTATGAATGCACTCCTTCGACAAAAAGAAATGTGCCCTCTTATAACGCATGCACTTACAAAGCACAAAACTTCAACCTTACCTTTGAGTGCATGTTGCATTCATGAAGCACAAAGCTTGAGCACACTCCTTTGACACAAAGAACTGCGCCCTCTTTGAGTGCATGAGTGCACCTCAAAGTCTTGAATGTTTTCCCTTCATTCCTTCGGCATGCTAAAGTGCACCCTCCTTATCCTTGAGCACATGGCGCACTCTTGAAGCTTGAATATTTTGAGTGCATGCCTTTGACTCGAATAATCGTACCCTCCTTAGAGGCACATGTCACACCCATAAAGCACGAAGCTTCATCCTTCCCTTTGAGTGCATGAGCACACCTCGAAGGCTTGAATGTTTTCCCTTTTTCCCTTCAACATGATCCAATGCACCCTCCTTTTCCATGGGTTCATGAGCGCACCTTGAAGGCCCAAAGGCCCTAAGCTTCACTCCTCCATCTCTTCGGAGTGTGCCCTTATGCCCTTTTGGTCTCTTTAAGCACTTGAGCGCACCTTGAAGGCTCAAAGGCCTAAAGCCTCCCTCATTGTTCTCTTTGAAGTGTGCCCTTGCACCATTGAGCTCTTTCTCTCTCTTCATTAAGTGCACAAGCGCACCTTGAAGGCATCTTGTGAACCTTGATGAGTTTAACTGTGTCGTCCTAATAAAACCTTCTTCTTTTAACCCTCTCACAGGATTATCATGAGCAAATAATTCCATGAGCTAGGTACTAATAGAATATATGTTTTTAGACTGATTTCACCTTATTATGAATGATTTTCATTGGTAGGAGTACCTTCCTAACATGACAAGGTGATGCAAGAGAATATAACAAGGAGAAAGCATAAAAAAACACTTGTGGAGAAGAGGAACAAAAGAGAGATATCATGTAGACATGATGCAAATCATGAACCAAATGGAAAGAAGACATTGCATGATGACTCAGAGGATTCCGATATTGATCAAAGACCCTTTGGAGGGTGAAGATAAAAAAAAAAGCATATCTTCCATGAAGATGAAGCATGGATCAGATTTATCATCAAGAATGAAAGATGAAGCAATAAGGAATACAACATGGTATCACCACCTCATCATGAAGTCCATTTCATCATTGTCAAGTTGTAACTTGTACAAGTGTCATCATAATGGTCAGTGTATGTCCATGTGTCATTCCACATCATCATGTGGAGTGTAATGATGTATTTTCAAAGAAAAGAAAAAAGTGTAATGTGTGGATGTCCAAGAGTCATATGTGGAACATGAAGAGTCACATAGTCATATATGGACAAATATTATATAAAAGTCCAAACTTCATTTAGAACTTCAAGAATTGTTTAGAATTCCAAAGGACACACTAGAAGTCCAAGAGTCATGAAGGTAGTCCAAGAGTAATGAGGATGTGAAAGGTCATTCCTCTTGTTATAAAAGCAACCTCATAACTCAAGCAGGGGGTTTTTTGGAGGCTTAAGCTTTGGATAACTAGTCTTGGATTCTCTACTTGGCATAGGAGAGAAAATTATTCTTTGGAGAAACAAGAAGTGACTTAATGTTCCGCTATTGGAGCTAGTGTCTCATCATTGTAACTGTGTACTTGGATATTTCACCTAATTGAAGCTCTAGAAGCTGAAACATTTTCATGCATGTATCACAAATGTTTTAGGACTATTCTTGGGATGTTTACAATATATGTTGTGTTCATATGTATTGGAGAAATTGAACTATTTTTGTGGCTTCAGTATTCATCTTGTTTAATGTGTGTTGTATTCACTTTAACAATGTTATGTGAACTATTTTGCTAACGAATATTTTTATGCTCTCCTATGTCTCTCTTAGGTTAGTACTATTACTTCCCTTCTAGAGGCTCACTTTTGTCTCTCCCCTCGTGAAAGTATCCTTTTACACATTGCAATCAGTGTTTAACAATGTCAACTTACTTTCTTATTCAAGGCTTACGTATATAATCTCTTATGTTATCCGTTGAAACCGAGATGAAACTTTGTGTTATGGCAGTCAGAACGATACTCTGGATGGGGCTCCCACTCCAAACGGTGTGAGATATAATTGGATCTTTACATCGGGGGGGGGGGGGGGACTCCTTGTATGTTGGCAGTATCCAACACTGTCAAAATTCTGGCGCTATAAGGAGGGCCAAATGACAAGTTGTTCCCATTGAGTCTATTTTGAATCTCTTATCTTTAATGGCTCATCCTCAAATCATACTCCCATGGTGTTTCTCTAGTTTATGTCCCCCCAGTCAATTTTTAATCCCCGATGAGCCTCTTTATGACTTGTCTCAATTGAAATTTGATGGTGAGGATGGAACATCCATATCCGAGCACATCTCTAATTTTCTTAAATTGTATGAATATTACAAAATCGATGATGAATATTTTGCTTCTGTGTCTTTCTTCCTCACCTTGGAAGGGTATGTTAATCGATGGTGTCATACCTTACCATATTACTCCGTCCATTCTTGTGATTAATTACTCAAGGAGCTTCATAAATATTTTGATAGGTATGATTATCAAGATGTTTTTAACATAATCAATCAACATAGAATTAATCCTAATGAACAAATTGAGGATTTTTCTAATATATTCCTCCAATTATGTAATGAGTTTCCTGGGGAAATTTTGGATTAGGATTTCCTTAAAGTGAAGTTTGAAATTTTGGTTCAAATATCTTTACACGACGAATCTAAACCCCCTGATGTTTATGTTTCCCCAACTTTTGTAAATTGTGAGACACCTCTAATTCCAAAAGAGGAACCTACTATTCCTTTTGTTCCTTGTCCTTCTCCTTTTCCAGTACCAATTTGGGTGCCTCCTTGTGATAATTTTGAAGTTGGGAAATATAAAAATCAAACTCCTAATACATCTTCCCAACCTTATCCCACTTTCCACAATTCAGATCCAATGGAGGAAACCTTGGAATGGTTCATGGAGCCTAAGGTGAAGGATAATCCCTTGATTTCTCAAAATGGTATTGACACTCATAACTATAGTATTAAATATGATTTGAATATCTGTCATACTTTATCATCTCTTTCTCATGATCCCTTGACCCATGATTTTCTTGAACAACTTATTCTAAATCAAGACAGTGATTACGTGCAAGACATTCACCCTTCATAGGTATAGGAGTAGGAAGGTGAGGATTCTTTTGATCTTTATTCTCTTTTCCAAAATCCTTTCTGTCAAGATTATGTTCTTCCATCCTTGGTTGATTTTGAATATAACAATCTCGGTGATGAATCAAATTAAATTTGTTTTCCTAATCAATCTAAAGTTTTTGGAAACCATCATTCTAAAGATGATGATTCTATTGATGTACATGGTGATGAATTCCCAGGTGCACCATTTGATCTTTCAGTTTTTCAACAATATTTTGGTTTGGAAGATTTAGACCTCAAAGATGGTTTGGTCCAAGAAAATGCTCTTATGGAAACTTCCACTTCACTTCACTATTCATCATGTTCTACTTTTTATAATGCATTAACTTGCGAGGAAGATATTCCATGCTCTTCAAGTTCATCATCTAATGCATTGGATTTTTAATTAACACAAGGTAGTGACGTCATCCATGATGAAGAGGAAGGTAAGAAGCTTATAAAGTATCCATCCAATCCCTTATCATTTCCAATTTCGCATGAAGAAAAATCTTCTATACATGTTACTCATGATATTTGTCTGATTTATCCATATTTAGATGTGCAATTAGAAGAATATTTTGACTTGGGTAATTTTTTTTTCTTTTTCGAATATGTAAATTTTGATCAAAGCAGTGATGTGGATGGCTTCCATTTGGATAGTAGTGATATAGTGAGATTACTGATGATAGCTGTCCATACACCATGCATGATCTGATTCAATCTTTGAAATGGAATTCTATAATTCTGGAAAGTTCTAGGACTCACCAGGGAGTCAAGTCACTTCAACTTTCGTTGATGGTTATGTCAAGTTCTCGTGACTCTAGTAAGATCCATAAAATAAGTCATATCTGGATATTCTCACAAAATAATTTTCTTTGCATGGTTTCACTGAATCCAAATTCCTTCTTGAAAGATGTTTGTTATATTGAATTGGGCTCTTTCAACTTTCAAGATGCGGTCTTTGATCAGACTGAAGATTCTATTTCAATTTCATTCCTCATGTAAATGTCTCGTATCAAACTTGGGTTTGAAATGTATACCTTTCATGGATGATAAAATTTTTGAAGTTGATCATTCTAAATATTATCTTGGGTAGAAATATTCATACCTCTCACATTCTTTTGAAAGTAATTAGCTCTTGATCCTTCTTCTGAATATTATAATACTGATAATTTTCTTCATGGCACCATATATCCTCTTCAGTGTCAATGAATTCTTGTATTATTTTCTGAATTAAGTTCCTCTTTTTCATCTGCTACATCTCGACTGGTTTCATGTGTTTTCCATATTGGAATTCCTTTTTACTGGTTATGATTTCAGTCCTTGTTGTATTTGGTTACACGTAGATGGTTTGTCACATTAAACATATGAGGAAGATGATTTTTTCATTCAAATAATTTGTAAAACCACTCAAACTGATTTATCTTTGTTGTCTCCCCATCGAGAATCTTATGTCTTAATCAACCCATCCAATCATGGTTATTGTTCTAACAATTGTCATTCAATTGATCATTTTACCACTAGTGTACATAATGATGGTTGTTTTACATCAACTGATCTTTATGGGTTATCATATCAATATTTAGATACTTGTAAAGCAGTTGAGGCACTTCAACCTCCGCTGATGGTTATGTTAGGTCCACCTATCTTGACAAACCTTATGAATTTGATCAGATATATTTTCCCTCACAAGATTTTCGTCTTGATTGCATGCCATTAATTGAGGAATTATCTTTTAAAGGATTTCGGTTTTCTCAAGAGGATGTTTTTAAATTCCACGATCCAATTTGTAATCAATTAGATGCATCTTACTTAGCAAGCCCATTTTCTAGAAACAAGTTTCAATTTCTCTTGATGTTTTCTAAGGAATACAATATAAGTGCAGGTGCTTTCATAAGGAGTTATAGAGTTTTGTATGATTTTTGTTCTTATCGAAAAGGTAATGTGGCAGGTTGGGTAAAGTCAAGTGGTATGACACATCTTTCTTTATGTAAGAACGACATTCTATTTGTTGTGCAAGATATTAAAGATGTTATGTTTTCTGATGCACATTATCATATATTGGTTTTCATTGCTTGTATCTTTGTGATTATAGGTCGGGAGAAATTATGTTGGCTTCATTGGAAATATCATTACACTTAGCCTTGACCTTCTAGCTGGTTAGGTTAAGAGTGGGCTTAGTTGCATTTAGTTTCCTTTTCATTTCGTCCACCTTATTTATTAATCTCCATCTAGTCTTTGCATTTGTTTTGTTTTTGTATTTTTGTCTTACATGATGCTTTTCGGTTCAATCTCCATTTTCTTTGTCTCATGTTTCTACTTTTTGTTCTGTTATGCCTTTTCTTTTGTCGTTTTGTTCAATAAGAATTTGCATGAAATATGATCCCGTTGGCTCAAAACACGTGTGGAAAAACTTGAAAAGGGAAATTGTGACGATGAACAATGCTTGAATTATCTGTTGTCTCTTATCTATCTTGGATTTACATATCTTTAAATTCAATGATGTTTGAATCGAAAATACGATCCACTCAAACGAAAAACCTTTGGCCGAACTATAAAGCCCCTATCTATCCTAGGATCCTCATCCCTCAACTCGATATTGTAAGTAAATAGTGTTTATCTCGCTGATCCAATCAAGTAGAGAAAGTATAAGAGGAAAATTTAAAGTGAGAAAATGAATATCAGAGGTTATATAAATACTTCTTTGAAGGGGCAACCTCCTGTTCTCTCAATAAGTTGGGATCCCTCTTCAGTGTGTTGAAAATAAATAAGTGTCAAAGCATAGTATTATTAAATAAACAAATAAAAGGTGAAATAAGAGAAAGGCTTCATGCACATAGAGGTGAAGAAAATGACTTCGCCGAGGTACTGTCCAAGCTTGGTGGTAGCGAAGCAACGCTTGTGATCCTGTAGTGACTATGTCGAGTTACTGTCCAAATCTACTAGAAATGGAGCAACACTAGAGATGGAAATCATAATCTAAATATCTTAAACTCGCTGAGCATATTACCTGTAGTGCCCTACTCTAGTTGAATGATAGTGATATGAATTTTAACATTATTTAGCCCTAAGACCCGCACTTTATTCTTTGAGGACCTTAGATTGAGGATCCATACACATGACTCTATTATTAGTGGATTTGATGGTTATGTATGTTTGTATTGATACTATGATGATTGTAGCGTTAATGGATATGCATGTTCTCTATTGATATGATGATGATGATAGATTTTATGGATAGATATGTTTTCTATTGATGTTACGATGATGATGCCTTTGATGGATATGTTAAATTACCATTGATGTTATGATTATGATAAATATGATGGATGTGTACCATATGTTAGCTATTTACATTAGTTCTGATTCAAAATAAACAATGATGTGAATGACTAGGTCATGTTGATGTTTCTATTGTGATAATGACTAACATTGAGAAACTTTGTTACTGATGATTATTGAGTATGACAGGAAACCACCAGAAGCACTCACATATGATGAGTTGACAACATCTGGTTTGATAGAAATTAATATTTTTTATTTGAACTTCTAAGTTTAGTTTGAAACTTGTTACATATATACATATACTCTGATGATATGTCATTGGTTGCAGGAACATGTTAGTTGCTTGGCCAAATGACTCACATATGGGTGATGGGGTTGTACAATTGAATGGAACAACATGGGAGGGGTGCAACAATGTTCCTGATCTCACCCGCTAGCACTCCCGCCGTGACTTAGGCTAGAAAGGTCGAGATACCTTCGCCTTGAAGATCACGATGTCGTGAGGGTAGGTCCCAAATTTGGTTCGCTCACGAGGATTTTCTGGGGGGCGCACATCAAGGCAGATTCCTTGATCCCCAACACCTTTAGTCTCAATATAGCAGGCAACATACGAGATGATAGGGGTCTCTGGCGTTGCACATATAATTTCTCCTCATAACCACTGGATGCTTGAAGGGCAAGTGGTGTGGCACCCTTGGAATTTCCAGAGAAATTATTGAAGGGCACGACCGACTTGGCACCCTTGGCATCAGAAATAAATTCTTAGGCATGGCACCCTTGAAACTTCGAATGGAAGTTCTTGAAGGGCATGACCAATTTGACACCCTCGACATCATTAAAGAAACTAATAAATATAATCAATATATGAAAATCCAACTAATTCATATCAAGTGACATATGATCTTAGAACCAAAGGAATTAAATCAAGAATAAAACTTAGGGTAAGGGAGGAATAGGAAGAGATAAAATATTTTACCATGATAACTTTACCCTTTCCATGTTAAAACAAAATATTAAATACATAAGACTTAATTAGGCAAAAGGGGGAAGGAGGGACATAGAGTTAAGTATAAAGATTTATTAAAAACTTCATTAAGAGAAGAGGGTGGTGAATTAAAATAAGATCAATAAATTAAAATTTGAGAATTTAGAGAACTTCCATGTGGCAAGAGCCAACATAAGAATATTCATCATAAAGGAAAATTGAGGCAGTTTAGGGGACCAAATCTGAGACTTATCAATTAACTTTAGTAGTAAACACAAATTAAGGAGGAGAAAATGGGGGAATCAAGAGACAACTAGGAGAAGAAATATGTAGTCTTGTTGGGTTGAGGAAAATACTATTTTAAATGAATAATTAAGTAAATTATTTTTGGAGAGTCTTGATGAGAGGGTGACACATGGGTGGATGAATAATGAAATTTTGGGATAGTAAAAAAATAATTATTTATGAATGAAAATCCAAGTGTCATCTATGAAACATTCTATAAAAGAAAGGGAAATGGAAGGGAAAAGGACCTTTGTTTACCCTATTTTTGGATGGAGGAGATTATGTCATTTTGAGTGGTTACGAGCTATAGTTGAGTTTGGTGAGATAGAGTATTATAAAGAGGAGACTCTTGAGCCAAGAGGGGCTCACCTCTATCAACTAGAAGATTCCTTCGTTGTACAACCCCGTTGCAACTCGGGGGTCTGCAGGGAAGGAGAGTACCCAAGGAGTAGGCTGGGAGGTCAACTGGTGGGTCATTACATTCAGATTAAGCACGACAATATTCAGGTTTGGAGGTACTCGACAACAAAGGATCTCAAGTAGCGGCAAGTCAAGTTTGGCTCTCGTCTAAGGGTGAACGGCACATGTGTTAGTTATATTGTGTTTATTTATGATGATTTCATGATGCCTAGAATTGTTTGTATTTAGGATGATTTCATTGTGCCTAGATCAACAAGTTAAATAGATGTATGTGTTATGAAGTTAAATTTATGGACTTTGATATAAGAGAATTAATTTTTACTGAGTTTCAACTTGTATGTTTATGGTTTAAATTCCTAGTTACTGTGTTTTTATTATATATATATATATATATATATATATATATATATATATATATAAGGCCTATCACTCATCTAGTAAAATATAGGGTTGGTCTCTACACTTGGTATCAGAGCAAGGTTCAACCTCTAAGATCTATAGGCCCATAAAGTATTAAGATTTTCTTGTATATTTTTTTGAGAGCCATGAATTTTGTAGTATTTGTGGACTTATAAACCTTCTTGATTATGTTTTGTTCTATGGAAAAATCAAACTCTGTTATACCATTAGAGGGTTAATTCAACCCATGGCTCCTTGAGTCATTATCTTCTCTTGGCCTCTCCAGAAAATAATTCCATGATTTTTCCTTGAAATGTTGTCCCGTATGATATTTCTCTCTAATCAATGGTAGACTTGTAGCTTGAGCAAGATATTCTTGTGTGATTGGGATGGTGACATCTCCTACAATGGTCTTTTCATCACCATAATTTGATACCATTGTAAGATTCCCACTTTAAAAAAAAAAGAAAAAGAAAACTAGAGCCACCAAATCTTCAAAATGGAACGTAGGATAGAACCTAAAGGATTTAAAATTGAAAAATGGAACAAAGAGACTGTAGAAAAACTTTACCAAGCAGGTTTAATAGAATTTCTCAGAAAATTTGATGGTTATAATGCTAGGGTATCAGAGACATTTCGCAATCTATGTTTACATATTAGAGAAATATGAAAATCTAAAATAGTACCCACGGGATCCACAAATAGCTTCGTTGATCTTCAGTTCTGGGACCAAAAGACCTACAATATTATATTCATTATAGATTAAGAAGCAACAAGTCTAATCAACATCGGTCACATCTGATCATAAAATAATTTAGTAGGTGCAGGAATCAATTACGACTCTGCTCGTTATCATAGTCAGCCTGTTCAGACTTTATTTAAATTATTTAAAATCTGATCTGAAATCCAATCTTTGTTTTCGAAATTTCATAGGAGAATTTTCATCAAATTGGAAATTGCAGAGTTAATTTGAAAATTGAAGGCTTTCAATTGGTGAACATTACGATTTTACTTGGACACTAGCGTATACACTGATAAGAAAAAGTAATATTATCATGAATGATGTCGAATCAATCTTATCAGGAAACGACTGTGGCATTTCCCTCTAGATACAGATTAACACTCAGATCTAGGAGTTCAACCTTCTCCCTGAGCTCTCGCAGAAAGCCAACGTGTTGCAGCCACACACACAATTTGTAATGTAACGATAATACAACATTAACACTCAGATCTAGGAGTTCAACCTTCTCCCTGAGCTCTCGCAGAAAGCCAACGTGTTGCAGCCACACACACAATTTGTAGCTGAAAACAGCGTATAATTTCGTACCAGACCTAAGACAAAATAATAGGAAACAAAATGTACAACACAGAAGCCTCACGATGTCAGATTAACAATACAAAACTTATTTTTACTAATACTGCTATAATATTGCGATTTTCATAGAGTATGAATAGTCCAAATCATAAAATGCAGAGCTTGACAACAAACTCACAGTCTCTGGATTTCTAAACGCGCAGTTGCTCAATTTCGAGATTGTCAAATTCGAGATCCCGGATTCAAAGGGATCGGGATAACTAAGAAAATCTCTGGAATTAATTATACATCTAGAGTATTTTGTTTTAGAGTCACAATTTCTGCCGTATAATGTGACCCAATTGCATTTTATGGTGCATAGTAGCCTGTCAGATCTATTTTCAGTGTTGCAGGTGACCCATCTTCACTTCACACAATTAAAACAATTAATGGTAGAGAGAAAGACAGATTGCTAATCCCAATTAATACAGCGTGCGATCAGGGGGCACTCCGAGCCAAACCATCCCCTAATTAATTGAGATTATAGACGTATAATACACACTTTTACTACAGTTTGATTGACCTCACTTGCATGCATTTTGATTGAAGCCGTTTGCCGGAATCCGACAGTACAATTCAGTTAAAATTCCGAGTCATTTTGAAATTTAATGGAAAAGATGCCAGTAAGGAGGATACACATTGAGTATACTCTTTGGCTTTAAAGATGGCGAGAACACCTTCACACCCATCCCGCTGTTTATGCTTATAAATCAATTAAATGAGACATAATAGAGTTTTTTTTTAAACTTTTTATTTTGAAGCAATTATTTTGAAGATGCAAATATTATAAGGTTGATGTACACTTAGTTTTAGTTTTATGTGTATTGCATTTGAAATAGTGATTCTTCACTTCTTGAATGTCAAATAATTTTGTCCCAACGAACTCTGTTATATATATATATATATATATATATATATATATATATATATATATAGTGTTTCATATTCAGGTTTGATATTCATAATTTATTTATCTTCCACTGTATTAGAAGTAGCTTATTTCGTTGATTTGAAAACTTCTTTAAATTAGATTATGGTTGCTTAAAATGGGCTTCATTTTCTTTTATAAAGGATATTTAATTGTGGAAAATCATTCTTGCAACTGTTAAAAACACACTATCTTTGTAGTGCTCTAATTAAAATATGTTTTTGCATAAAAAATGTTCCATTTATTATCTTTATACATATTACAAGATATATATATATATATATAATTTTATTTTTAAGAAAAATGTGTTTAATTTTTTCAAATCACTGAGTAGATAGGGATTTTAAAGTACGACATCAAAAAGTTTATTTGAAAATTTTTTATTTTTTCCAAGGAAAAGTACATGAAAATTTCTTAAGATTCCAATAAGAGTTTGTTACCCAAGAATTGTTATATTTCGAAATAACTTTGAGTATTAAAATAGATTTTAACTAATGAGGTTTTTATTCAAGAAGAGTGTGAATTTATTAATTTGTGTAAAGTCAATCTGTTTGAAATTTGAATTAATAAATTATTGAAAATTAAATTCTACATAGTTAATTAATTAATTAAAACTAATTAATTAATGTTCTCTATTGTTGCTTTGATGGTTCATAATTAACATGCTTATGAAATTAAGTTTTATGCCAAGCACAAATGAATTTTAATTGTGATGAATTTCAATTTTGGATTGAAGGCATATTATTAATAATAAGTTGTACTTCCATTATTGACACCATAAAATAATTAGAAACTTAATTTCTCCCCTTTACTATGACCATCTCAGTTTATGTTATAATGATGCTACCAACCACATCTATCATTTACATGACATAACGAAGTCTAAGTCGATTATGATAAGTCATATAAATTGTATCATTATGATTAAACCTTACAAGAAGGTTTGAAAATAATGAGTGAACTAAATCTTATAGAACCACTTAGGTTGTTTAAAAATTTTAATTGATTGCTTTTGTCTTATAAGGAAAATTGTGTTAAATTTTGGCAGGATTCATTGGTGAACCATGTTTAGAAGAAGTACAAGAAGGAGTGGGGCAACTAGAGGGCGCAACGTGGCGCCACCACAACAATCAACTCCTGCCACCCCACCCAATGATGAGGAAAACATCTCAACACAAGAACAAATACCAGCAGGAGAAGTGTTAAACTTAATGAAATCATTCCAGCACAGGTCTGAGGCATTAATAAACCGTCTGGAACGAGATCATGGAGGACCAGTCATACAAAATGAAGCACCCCGAAACACTACAAGAAATGATGTACGTCGAGATTTGGAAAAGGTAAAATTTTCATAGTTTTGGGAGTCCAAAATGGTCAGTCTGCAGAAGCATGGTTAGAAAACATGGCTATGTGCTTTACCCTGAGAGAGTATACCTCAAACATGAAGGCCAAGATGGGTATATTCCAGCTAAAGGGAAACACACTAATTTGGTGAAAGACCTTATTACCCCAATTGGGGATGGATATCTCAGCAGTAACTTGGGAATTGTTTGAAGAAAAGTTTAGAGAACGCTACCTATTAGAGGAATTTCTTGAGAGGCAATTAAATGAATTCAATGCATTAAAGCAAGGGAGTCACTCAGTACCGGAGTATGAGGCTCATTTCATGGAATTACTCCGTTATGCCCCTCACTTAAACACATAAAGACTCAAGGTGAACAAATTTGTGTATGGATTAAATGGTAACATCCTAGCTAAGGTTAGGATCTTAACGCCTCGCACCTTGCACGAGGCAGTTCAACGAGAAATTATCGCAGAGGAGGAGATCATGAATAGTGGATCTAATAAGACAAACAGGCCCCGCAAAATCAGGAGTAACCAATGGAAATAGTACGGAACGTAGAAATTTTCAAATGGGTCTTGTGCTCAATCATCAAAACTAGTCTACCAGAACACCATATAGGCATCCAACTCAGCAGCTGCATCGGGTACCTCAGCAAGCTTGTCAACAACAACATCATCGTCTTATGCGACAACACCAAGTCACACCACCTTAGCATCGATCCCAACAGTCTAGCTCTTTCCAACAGAGTTCCAGGCCAACTCCCAATTCAATCAATAATAGAAGCCAAGCTCCTAAGAAGGGGTGTTGGACTTGTGGAGGTGCTCACTACGAGGGGGATTACCCTCAAAAGACAGGTAATACCAAATCAACTCAGAAAGAAGCTACAGTGGGGGACCTGGGGAAGGCTCATCACATCCATGCAGCAGTGAAAAATCATCAGGTCGAACACCAATCCACTGTGTTGGAAACCACAGGTAATATTTATGGTATGATTTTTGTCATTTTAATAGATCCAAGAGCTACTTATTCTTTTATTTATTTAAATGCATTATCAAGGATTAAACACAAATCAATTGCTCAACATGATTTTAGACATGTAGAAATGGCATGTGGTATGAAAAGAAATGTAGGAAAGATGGTAAGGGATTGTGAGGTGGACCTGGGTGTATGTAAAACCAAGGTATCCTTGTATTCTACGATATTAGGAGTCTATGACGTAGTTATAGGAATGGATTGGTTGGAGCGACATGAGGCACTCCTAGATTGCAAAGACAAGGTACTATATTTCACAGATGATGATGGACAAAGAAGATCATTGAGGGGAAAGAACCGAGGGGTATCCCTAAGGTTCATCTCCTCCATGCAAATAATGAAATATAGAATAAAGGGGTGTCAAATGTTCACGGTGTTGTCTCTAAATGATAAGGGTGATTCTGAAAACTTTGATAAACACCCAATTCTTGTTGAATTCAAGGATGTATTTCATGAAGAATTACCTGGCCTACCCCCAAAAATGGAAATTGATTTCACCATCGACCTTAAACTAGCCACTGAGCCTATTGCAAAGACACCTTGTCATATATCAACTTCAGAACTAAAGGAATTGCAAATACAATTAAAGGAATTGTTGGACTTGGGGTTCATACGACCCAGCATATCTCCGTGGGGAGCTCCCGTGATTTTCGTTAAGAAGAAGGATGGGTATTGGCGACTGTGCATTGACTATCGCCAGTTGAACAAAGTGACAATAAAGAATCAATATCCTTTACCTAGGATAGATGACTTGTTTGATCAAATGAAGGGGGAAACTGTGTTTTCAAAAATAGATTTGAGGTCGGGATATCATCAATTAAGAATCAAGGAAGAAGATATTCCGAAGACAGCCTTTAAGACAAGATTTGGGCATTATGAATTTGTAGTTTTACCCTTCGGACTGACGAATGCCCCGGGTGTTTTCATGAGTTTGATGAATGGGATATTCTGGGATTACTTAGACAAGTTTGTACAAGTATTTATCGATGAAATTTTGATCTACTCAAAGACCCCAGAAGATCATGACGAACACTTGAGGATAGTTCTTCAATGTCTTAGAGAAAACCAATTGTATGGGAAACTGTCAAAGTGTTCCTTTTACCAATCAAAGATTCATTATCTTGGGCACATTATCTCTGGGGATGGCATCGCGGTAGACTCGACAAAGATAGAGGCCATGATGGAATGGCCAACACCAACCAATTTTCATGAAATACGAAGTTTCATGGGCATGGTACGGTATTATCGTAGATTTGTCGAAGGGTTTTCGAGGGTAGCAAGCCCCATTACCGAGCTCCAAAGAAAGAACAAGAAATTCATTTGGACTGAAAAATGTGAAGAGGCATTCTAAAGGATGAAGGTATTACGACGACACCAATTTTGAAAGTGCCAGATATGGAACAAGAATTTTTGGTTTGCATTGATGCCTCCAAGCAAGGGTTGGGTTGTGTATTGATGCAGGAAGGAAGAGTAATAGCATATGCATCAAGAAAAATTAGAACCCACGAAGAGAACTACACAACCCATGATCTATAAATGGCAGCAATTGTTTATGCACTAAATATTTGGAGACACTACCTTCTAGGAAGGAAGTTTGAACTTAGAACTGACCATTGTGGGCTACAACACATATTCACTCAGGACCACTTAAATGCAAGGCAAAGAAGATCGTCTGAGCTAATCAGTGAATATGATTTTGATATTACTTACATAAAAGGAACAATAAATAGGGTGGCTAATGCTTTAAGTAGGAGGCCTCGAATATTTTCAGTGATTCCCTTAAAGACAAATTTGAGGGAGAATTTGCTTGACTTGCAATTTAAGGACACCTGGTACAAGGAGGTTAGCAAGAGTTTGAGGGAGGACGAAATGAGGATCCCAAAATATGAAGAATACTCCCTTGATAGTGATGGACTTCTACGATTTCGGGGAAGGATATATGTGCCACCGAATGAAGATATACGCCAGTTGATCTTGAATGAAGCACATCGTGCAATATACATGGCACACCCTGGTGTTAAGAAGATGAGTGCAGACCTGAAACCACTTTTCTTTTGGAAAGGAATGAAGAGGGACATTGTAAACTTTGTAGCAAGATGCTTAGAGTGTCAGTGAGTAAAAGCTGAACACAGACATCCAGCAAGATTATTGCAACCCCATGAGATACCAGAATCTAAATGGGAAGTTATATCAATGGACTTCATTGTGACTACCAATGACATGTCGTCAACATGATTCCATATTTGTAGTGGTGGACACACTGACCAAGAGTGCCCATTTTTTACCAGTTAAGACTACATATAAGGCACCAGAGATAGCGAGAGTTTTTATTGATGAGATTGTAAGATTACATGGAGTTCCTAGGAAGATCATATCAGATAGGGGAGCAGTGTTTACAGGAAGGTTTTGGACCAGTTTCCAAGAAGCCTTGGGAACCCAATTGAACTTCAGCACTGCATACCACCTTGAGACAGATGGTCAAACAAAGAGGACTAATCAAATCCTCGAAGACATGCTACGAATGTATGTGATGGACCAACAAAAGAAATGGGAGGAGTTTTTATCTTTGGTGGAATTCGCTTACAATAACAGTTATCAAAGTTCCATCAAGATGGCACCATTTAAGTTCTTGTATGGAAGACCGTGCAGAACACCTCTTAGTTGGGACCGACTAGAGGACCGAGTATTAATAGGGCCAGAAGTGGTGCAAGAGATGGAAGAACAAATGACTATGATTAAAGGGAGGCTAAAAGAAGCACAAGATCGACAAAAGAGTTATGCTGACTCTCATCGAATAGACCGAAGTTATGAAGTGGGAGATAGGGTGTTCCTGAGAGTAAGGCCCCAAAAGAGCTCTATAAGTTTTGGAAAGGGAGAAAAATTGTCTCCACGGTTTGTGGGACCTTTTGAAGTTTTAGAAAGAAAAGGGCCAGTAGCATATAGACTTGCATTACCTCCATCCCTAGCACGTATTTATGATGTGTTTCATGTTTCTGTTTTGCGTCATTGTATTTCAGATCCATCACATGTTATTGACTTAGGTCACTTGCAGGTTTCGGACGAGGGCAAGATGATGGTCGAACTAGTTCGCATATTGGACTAGGGAACTTTGCAGCTTAGACGACGATTATTGAACCAGGTTAAGGTCTAGTGGGACAATTACAGTCCTAGTTCAGCCACTTGGGAGGATGCCAAAGAGATGCATCATCGTTTTCCTTATCTATTCCAGGGACTTCGAGACGAAGTCCACTATTAAGAGGGGGTGTATGTAGTGCCCTACTCTAGTTGACTGACAGTGATATGAATTTTAACATTATTTAGCCCTAAGACCCGCACTTTATTCTTTGAGGACCTCAGATTGAGGATCCGGACACATGACTCTATTATTAGTGGATTTGATGGTTATGTATGTCTTTATTGATACTATGATGATTGTAGCGTTAATGAATATGCATGTTCTCTATTGATATGATGATGATGATAGATTTTATGGATAGACATGTTTTCTATTGATGTTACGATGATGATGCCTTTGATGGATATGTTAAATTACCATTGATGTTATGATTATGATAAACATGATAGATGTGTACCATATGTTAGCTATTTACATTAGTTATGATTCAAAATAAAAAATGATGTGAATGACTAGGTCATGTTGATGTTTCTATTGTGATAATGACTAACACTGAGAAACTTTGTTACTGATGATTATTGAGTATGACAGGAAACCACCAGAGGCACTCACATATGATGAGTTGACAACATTTGGTTTGATAGAAATTAATATTTTGCATGTGAACTTCTAGGTTCAGTTTGAAATATATATACATATACTCTGATGATATGTCATTGGTTGCAGGAACATGTCAGTTGCTTGGCCAAATGACTCACATATGGGTGATGGGGTTGTACAATTGAAGGGAAAAACATGGGAGGGGTGGAACACTGTTCCTGATCTCACCCGCTAGCACTCCCGCCGTGACTTAGGCTGGAAAGGTCAAAATACCTTCGCCTTGAAGATCACGATGTTGTGTGGGCAGGTCCCAAATTTGGTTCGCTCACGAGGATTTTCTGGGGGGCGCGCATCAAGGCGGATTCCTTGATCCCCAGCACCATTAGTTTCACTATAGTAGGCAACATACGAGATGATAAGGGTCTCTGGCATTGCACATATAATTTCCCCTCGTAACCACTGGATGCTTGAAGGGCAAGTGGTGTGGCACCCTTGGAATTTCAGAGAAATTCTTGAAGGGCACGATCGACTTGGCACCCTTGGCATCAGAAATAAATTCTTAGGCATGACACCCTTGGAAATTCGAATGGAAGTTCTTGAAGGGCATGACCAACTTCACACCCTCGACATTATTAAATAAACTAATAAATATAATCAATATATGAAAATCCAACTAATTCATATCAAGTGACATATGATGTTAGAACCAAAGGAATTAAATCAAGAATAAAACTTAGGGTAAGGGAGGAATAGGAAGAGATAAAATATTTTACCATGATAACTCTACCCTTTCCATGTTAAAACAAAATATTAAATACATAAGACTTAATTAGGCAAAAGGGGGAAGGAGGGACATAGAGTTAAGTATAAAGATTTATTAAAAACTTCATTAAGAGAAAATGGCGGTGAATTAAAATAAGATTAATAAATTAAAATTTGAGAAATTTAGAGAACTTCCATGTGGCAAGAGCCAACATAAGAATATTCATCATAAAGGCAAATTGAGGTAGTTTAGGGGACCAAATCTGAGACTTATCAATTAACTTTAGTAATAAACACAAATTAAGGAGGAGAAAAGGGGGAATCAAGAGACAACTAGGAGAAGAAATAGGAAGTCTTGTTGGGTTGAGGAAAATACTATTTTAAATGAATAATTAAGTAAATTATTTTTGGAGAGTCTTGATGAGAGGGTGACACATGGGTGGATGAATAATGAAATTTTGGGATAGTAAAAAAATAATTATTTATGCATGAAAATCCAAGTGTCATCTATGAAACATTCTATAAAAGAAAGGGAAATGGAAGGGAAAAGGACCCTATTGTTGGATGGAGGAGATTATGTCATTTTGAGTGGTTACGAGCTATAGTTGAGTTTGGTGAGATAGAGTATTATAGAGAGGGGACTCTTGAGCCAAGAGGGGCTCACCTCTATCAGCTAGCACATTCCTTCGTTGTACAACCCCATTGCAGCTTGGGGGTCCGCGGGGAAGGAGAGTACCCAAGGAGTAGGCTGGGAGGTCAACTGGTGGGTCATTACATTCAGATTAAGCACGAAAATATTCAGGTTTGGAGGTACTCGACAACAAGGGAGCTAAAATAGCGGTAAGTCAAGTTTGGCTCTCGTCTAAGGGTGAACAGTACATGTGTTAGTTATATTGTGTTTATTTATGATGATTTCATGATGCCTAGAATTGTTTGTATTTAGGATGATTTCAGTGTGCCTAGATCAACAAGTTAAATAGATGTATGTGTTATGAAGTTAAATTTATGGACTTTGATATAAGAGAATTATTTTTTACTGAGTTTCAACTTGTATGATTATGGTTTAAATTCCTAGTTACTGTGTTTATATATATATATATATATATAGTTAAGGCCTATCGCTCATCTAGTAAAATATAGGGTTGGTCTCTACATTACCCTTTCCTAGATAAAAAAAATGTGATTTGGAAAGCCTTGATATATGTTTAATTGAGTAACGAAATGGAGGTGACTATATCTCTAAATGGGTTAAGTAAGGAAACCAAGATGCTTCGTAGGATGAATCAATATTTCTTGAATGACTGAGACCTTTGACTTACAAAACTAAACCTAAATAGAGAATTTGAAGTTCTACGAGTGTATTGCTGTGATCAACACCCTCCAAATTTTTTCCCACACTTTAATTTTAGAGCCTACTGAGGATCCCACAATATGTTGTTCCATGGTCGATTGGTGTTTTGTAAATTTAAGTCTTCTTCTAAGTCTTAACTGTTAATTCACTTGCACACACATGCTTAGTCTTCAATGTGTTCATGAGAAATATTCCTTTATGTAAGCTTGAAAAATCATGTCACCATCCATCAAGACAATGCTTGTGCGATGTTTAACTCATGCCGACAATTAGTGTGCACTTTTGTTGACAGTATCCCTCTCCTTGGTTGCGATTTTATTATATTTCTATGAGTTTTCTCAACTGTCGCTTTTGTGCGGATTTGTGTTCTTAAGTGTCACTTTCACTTTCATGACTGTCACTTTTGCATGATTTTTCCTTAACAAGTGTCATACTCATGTTGTGTTCACTTTGGCATGTGTTTCCCTCAATTTATTTAAAATTTTCAAGTGTCGCTTTTCTATTATTTCAAGGTGTGATTGTTGTTCATGAGTCCTATGCATTCCCTTGGCTTGCATCAATGACATTCATGTGTATGGTCCTTGTTTTAGTTGTGATCAGATGAATTTCTCTCTTTTACTCTATTGGTATCACACTTAGCCATTTTGAAGCCCTTTCTTGGTCCTACTATTCAACACAAGTTGTAGAGGCATTATCATTCTTATTATGAAATGAACACAACTTATCCATGAGCCTCAATGACCCATATTTCCTCCCATACTTGTGCACTAAGTCTTTTCTAACTTCTCCTTCCTCTCACAGTGTATCAATATTTCCCAAGGATAAGTCATCTAGCCTTTTTATGCCTCTCTTAGTGAAAAAAAATGCTTCATAAGAATAAGGACCGTCTCTCCTCTAAAAGGCACACTCCGGACAAACAAGGAACTTCTTGACTTAAAAAACGCACTCTGAGAGCCTGAGAGCACTTCAAAACCGCAAGCGCACTTCGAGACTATGAGCACACCCCTTTAGCGCGAACAAATGCACCCTCTTAGAGAGCATGTCACACTCATGAAGCATGAGACTTCAAACTTCCCTTTGAGTGCATGCCACATTATCAAAGCACGAAGCTTGAGTGCACTCCTTCGACACAAAGAATTATCCCCTCTTTGAGAACATGATCACATCTCGAAGGCTTGAATGTTTTCCCTTTGTCCCTTTGGCATGCTTCAGTGTGCCCTACTTGTCCTTGAGAGCATGGTGCACTATTAAGCCTGAATGTTTTGAGCGCATTCCTTCGTCTCATAGAACTGTGCCTCCTTAAGAGTGCATGTCACACCCATGAAGCACGAAGCTTCATCCTTCCCTTTGAGCACATGAGCACACCTTGAAGCCTTGAATGTTTTCCCTTCGTCCCTTTGGCATGCTCCACTACAACCTCCTTGTCCATGGGTGCATGAGTGCACCTTGAAGGCCTAAAGGCTCGAAGCTTCACTCCTTTGTCTCTTTGTAGTGTGCCATTGCACCCTCTTGGTCTCTTTGAGTGCATGAGTGCACCTTGAAGGCCTGAAGGCCTAAAGCATTCCTCCTTAATCTCTTCGAAGTGCACCCTTATTCCCTTAAGATCTCTCTCTTGATTAAGTGCACAAGTGAAACTTGAAGGCCTCTTGTGAACCTTCATGAGTTTAACTGTGCCCTCCTAATCAAGGCTTCTTCTTTTAACCCTCTCACAGGGTTATCATGAGTAAATCATTCCACCAGATAGGTAGTAATAGAATAGGGGTTTTTAGAATGATTTCACCTCGTCATGAATGATTTTAATTGGTAGGAGTACCTTCATAGCATGACAAGGTGATTCTCAATAGCAGATAGAAAGGAGAAATCATAAAGAAACACATGAGGAGAAGAGGACCAACAGATAGTGATCATGTAGACATGAAGAAAATCATGGACCAAATGGAAAGAAGACATTGCATGATGAATCAAAGGATTCTGATATTGATCAAAGACCCTTTTAAGGGTGAAGATAAGAAACACAACATATCTTCCATGAAGATGGAGAATGGATCAGATTTATCATCAAGAATGCAAGATGAAGCATCGAGGAAGACAACTTGGCATCACCACCTCATCATGAATTCCATGCTATTATTGTTAAGTTGTAACTTGTAAAAGTGTCATCATAATGGTCAATGTATGTCCATGTGTCATCCCACATTATCGTGTGGAGTGTAATGATGTATTTAAAAAAAAAGGACAAAATGTAATGTGTGGATGTCCAAGAGTCATATGTGGAACATGAAGAGTCACATAGTCATATATGGACAAAAATTGTATAGAAGTCCAAAATTCATTTAGAGGTTCAATAATTGTTTAGAATTCCAAAGGACACACTAGAAGTCCAAGAGTCACGAGGGTAGTCCAAAAGTCACGAGGATACGAAAGTTCATTCCTCCTGTTATAAAAGCAACCTCATAACTCAAGCAAGGGGCTTTTTGGAGGCTTAAGCTTTAGAGAGCTAGTCTTGGCTTCTCTACTTGGAATAGGAGAGAAAAATATTATTTGGAGAAGCAAGAAGTGACTTAATGTTACACTATTAGAGCTAGTGTCTCGTCATTGTAATTATGTACTTGGATCTTTCACCTAATTGAAGCTCTATGAGCCAACACATTTTCATGCATGAATCACAAATGTTTTAAGACTATTCTTGGGATGTTTACGATATATGTATTTTTCATATGTACTAGAGAAATTGAACTATTTCAGTGGCTTCGGTACTCATCTTGTTAAATGTGTGCTGTATTCACTTTAACATCATTATGTGAACTATTTCGCTAATGAATATTTTTATTCTCTCGTGTCTCTCTTTTAGGTTAGTAATAGTAATTTCCTTCTAGAGGCTCACTTTTGTCTCCCCCCTTGTGAAATTCCCCTTTTACACATTGCAATCAATGTTTCACAATGTAAACCTACTTGCTTATTCAAGGTTTATGTATACAATCTCTTATGTTATCCGTTGAAACCAAGATGAAAATTTGTGTTATGGCAGCCGGGCCGATACTTCGAATGGGGTTCCTACTCTAAATGATATGAGGTATATTTGGGACTTCACATCAGGGAGACCACCTATATGATGGTGGTATCCAACATCGTCAACCCATTAATAGTAACCATTATATTTCATGGGCTTAGAATGGATATTGAACACCAAAATGAGGGTTTCACTAATATGTTGGCCCAAATTCGTGATACCCATGTGCATAACATCAATATGCATGGCCTTAGAGATGAATTTGAGATGAATTGCTAATTTTGGTTGACAAAAAAGCTATTAAATTATCAATTTTCTTAGCAAAGTAGACTGTATTCTATTAGTTCTATTAGTTAAGCAAAGGACGAAAGACATGGATGAAATGAATGTTGTAGTCCTTAAAGCTAATAGAATTATCACAAATTTCAAATAATAATGGGGGTATATTCAAAGATATGGATCCCATCCTTTTGGACTGACTCATGTTGGCTTATATCATATGAACAATTTCAAGCTATGGTAAAAAAGGTTGAAGGAGATCAAGTTTTCACTTTAACTAGCAGTGAAGTAGAAATTTCTAGGCAATTACTGGAAAATTATCTTTGTATGTATTTTAATGTAGTAGCTCTTTTGGATAAGATGATTCAATAGTTGTGACCTGGTCCATTATGCAGGGTACACAATTGGGCCAATATTTGTAATTAATGATCAAGGAGGTTGTAGAGGTAGAAGAAGAAGAGGAATTCACAATTTTCTAAAGACCTAAGAAGAAAAACATCCAACCTATAGAAGATTGGATGACTGATACTTGTGCAAGAGGAAAACATGAAGTTGCTAAACAATAGCGAACACATAAAAATATATCTAAGGGATTTGTATTTGAAAAGGCATAAAACACAAGTTGTGTTACCATATTCATGATGCCAACGTAATTTATTATATGCAATTATGATTAATGTTGTTACTTTTAGTGTTTAGTGTTTTGTTAATTTTGTGTTGGTATATGTGAGTAATTAATAGTGCACCATGATTGAATTGATAATTCATTCCATATATGTTACTTGATTTATTTCTTCCCATAGGCACATTGGTTGAATATTTAAGCCAAGATTTTTTAATGATCTGGAATTATATCGATAGATGATATTGTATGATTTATTTCTTCCCATAGGCGCATTAGTTGAATATTTAAGCCAAGATTTTTGAATGATCTGGAATTATATCGATAGATGATATTGTATGATTTCGTTGCACATTTGATTTGAAATACATATACATGTAAGTGATATATATTTTATTTTGGGATTTGCAACATTTGGAAGATGCCAATGTTTTAACACATGTAACAAAGTCTAATTTTGGTCATTATATATGAGTACTTTTTTTTTTAACATAAAAGAGTACTTGGTATTATATTAATCCACACCTAGATCACGACTAAAACCACATGATTACAATTTAGAGCATTTCCAAAAATTGGGCAATTTGATTTCCTCTATTGCAGGATTGACCCACTTTATTTTCAAAATTACAAAGTTCAACACCACTATTGCTGAGTTTAGGCCAAAAGAATTATAGTATTGGCCGAGCAACAAAAAACATTTATAACTGTGCATATAAAATTAACAATAAATTAACCATTGTGATCAACAGGTTTATTCAAGTCAACGACTCTTCTTCAGTGATGAAATTCTCTTCTTCAATGATGACATTTTTTCTCAACAAGTTTAATTTTAAGATCCTCTATCTAGTTGTGGAGAGCGTATATTTCATTCTCCATTTGTTTGATTTTCTAGTTCTTCTCCACATTTCTCTCAGCCATGGCACATGCTTCCTCATGTTGCAGCTAAAATTTCCTCTTCAGTTCTGCCAATCCCCTTCTTATCTCATAGTGTTCCCTTTCACAAGGAGTGCATAAGTGAGGTGTGAGTGTAACTAAGGGGGGGTGGGATTTTAGATCTACAAATCCCTTTCCCATAGCGCTTGCGCCAATAACCCTAGTGCTCAGGTTCCATTTTTCCTTTCTTAAGGTGCAAACCCGACTCAAAGTTCAAATGTCCAGGCGTTCCACCATCACATGATACACTTCTCAAAATATTTCTCTTGCTCACCCCAAACCCCAGTGCTCAGGTTCCATTTTTCCTTTCTTAAGGTGCAAACCCGACTCAAAGTTCAAATGTCCAGGCATTCCACCATCACATGATACACTTCTAAGAATATTTCTCTCGCTCACCCCAAAATTAAAGCCATAATTACATCCAATTCCCAGCTACAGATTATCTTGTTCCTGAAAATTTCCATATACTCGAAATAACAGGCTGGAGCTAGAAGGACCATCCAAGGCAGGAAATAATTCACACTAAGCCTACCTCCAATATCTCTCGATCCCAACTTCAAATTTACAACATGCACCTTATCTACTTCAATATAATGTATTTTTTCCCAAACATACAAAGACCAAACATACCTCCCATACCCAAACGGAAACTTCACAATTGTGCACCGAAAACCCCTCCCAGAGCCATGAAACCTGCTGCCACCCGAGTGTAGGGTCATAGATTTCTCAAGACAAAGACTTAGGATACATATTATTAATTTATAGCATAAATAGAAGCTGGTGAGAGGGTTCTTACCTTCAGGGTCCCAACGATCTCCCATGTTTGCTTCTCTGCAAGAAACAACCTTGTGTTGGGGAAAATTAATTTCCCCCGCCGGAGCCATCCGATCGAACACAATAGAATTAATTGAGGTCCTTTCTCTGATGTCAATCATATTTTTCTAATTAGTTGGATCATTCGACTGATTTGAACTCTAGGCTGATATCCAAGCCTTCTCATGCATGAACTTGATCTGACGTTATATGTCCTGCACACTTCTGTACTGGTGGCACCAACTGCTTTAATAATATTGACTTGGTCACATAGGTTTACCATACATAACCCCTTACACATTTTTCTACGTGTCTTAAGCTTGGGGTGTGAGTGGAAGTGGGGATGGAGTATGAGGGGGTCGGGAGGAGGAAAGGAGATGCAGGGATGGAGGGTTAGGGGACCAGGGAAAGGGGAGGAGGAGCAAGGGTGGAAGGGAAAAAAGGAGAGGGAAGGGGAGCGAGGGGGAGGGGTCCATCGAAGGAGGGGAGAAAAGGAGGAGAGGGGGAGGGTAAAAAGGAGAGCCTTGATCTCTTTCCTAGGGACAAAAATTTCCCACGTTGTCCTTGCCTTTGCTTTCAAAGTGTTTTCGTTCCTATTACGAGGAGGGACCTTTGCCCATATGCAGTTTATCTTGAGCATCATAACTAGGGAATAGGGTAGTGCTTTTCAATTCCATTTATTTGTCTCATACAATCTTCTCTTTGAAAAACTTGATTTGATTGGGAGTCTGTGCCCTGATTAAGTCTTCTTAGAATGTGGTAGAAGTATACCTTTTCAAATTGTCGGTTAAGCCCTTTAATTCTTTCCATAATTTGGTTCAACTTATTATTTTGAGTAGTACTATTTTTTACCATGTGTTTTATAATGATGAGGGAGTCACCCAGGATGTTCATGACCCTGATCCCTCTTTGTTTAGCTATGATGAGGCCAAAGAAAAGACCATATGCCTTAGCTTGATTGTTCGTTTTCTTGCCTAGTCCCTAAGCATACCTATCTACTGTCATTCCATTAGGGTTGATGAGAAATCATCCCCCACTTGCCACCCCACATTATATATGAGTAGTTAGTAAAAATTAATGCGTCAATTGTAACCAAAAGTTATCTCTGTTTTGTGGGAAGTTGCATTGGCTAGGTGTTTATCATGCACGTTTTAACAACCATGTTGTGAATGCATATTCGGTTACCTCTTAAGGGGGTTCGTTACATAATATTTTCTGTAAATATCTCTCCTGTGTTGTTGTTCTTCTCCAAGATATGCGGTCATCATTTTTTTAGTTGCAACACATCCACGATTTCCTCTCTAGACCATGCAATGACATCTAACGTCCAAGAGCTTATTAGCATAATGAGTAGTTCCTGTTCCCTGGTTGTTAGTGCAAGGAATACATAAAGAATATCTTCTCAAAGGAAGGGGAAAGTATGTGGTATATGTATTAGGTAGGTGGTGGTTACTTTCTTTGTGGTTACATAATATACATTATAGCTCTATAATACACCGGTTTACCGATTGTAATTATGCGAGTATATTTTTATTTTATTTTTCCTTTGATTTTGTTTTATTTTTAGTTAGAGTTTACGTTGAGACTAGTATTAATGTTGAATTTCTTAGGAAAATGATGTTGCTACATGTTTATTTATTTTTCCATATGTGATTCCCAACCTAAATTCCTCCTCATAAAATTTTCAGCTAAAACATGAGAAAAATGGAAACATTACCTTTTTTAGCAAATCTAGAAACATTTTGTATGATGCATATGGAATTGAAAGTCCAAGTTTTATCATGACAACACACAAATTGTAATGGGAAATTTATACAAATATTAATTTAATGAAAATATGTAAGTTTTCTAGTTATTGTAAGTGCCTACAACTCTCATAAGTGGAGAAGAAGCCACCACTATGACTCTTTGCTGCTGCTTTTGTCCATTGAAGCACAATCATGAGTAGCCATAGACAAGCTCATTTTTTCTGCAGATGGTAACCTTTATATCAAGTAAATTAATTATATCTATATCAATATTGCCCATTGTGCCTTGTTAAACAACATTATCAACATTTAGTTTACGTTCACCCATTTTACCCTGATAACTTTTCTCCTTTTCTTCAAATTCTTTATTTTGCTTAACAACTTGTTTCTCTAATTCTTTAAGCTGTGCTTCTTTTATATTGAACATTCTTTGCAATTCTTGACCTTTATATTCTTGATCTTATTTACATTGATATGTTCCAACTAAATCTAAAATCTCATACTCATAAGACTTTAAATCCGCTTTCATGTTTTTGATGTCACAAAAGAATTGCCAATAACCCACAATTAAAGTTAATTAGTGTATTAATAGATAACAAACGAATTAAAGACTAAACATATGATTAACAAAAAACACCTATGTAGGTAAATATCAATCTTCTTTTTATAATTCAACGGACCCACATGTGATTAGGTCTTCTCCTTGCATGTCATTCACATTGTGTGAGTGTTAAATTGCATTTACTCTGAAACATTATGAAATGATGACTGGTCTTTTAAATTTTCAATAGGCCTTGCAGCTATAAGCTAGTTTCATAATTCTGTTCTTTTCCTCTCTATGTACTCAAAATTTAGGCTCTATAAGCTTTTTGAGGGCTCAATTCATGGGGAATAGGTTAAGAAAGTACAAAGAGCTCAACAACTGGCAATGGAAGATCTAGATGATAAAGACCCCAATCCCAACATGTTCTCTGATATTGTTATTACAAGGATAGATGCTGGCATATGCTCCTGGTATGGCATGCATAAGTTTCTCAAGGAAGAAGCATAGGGAAGTTCAAAACAAATAGAGCCAGGTTAGCCCATCCCTGAGATCCCCGTGGGCGATGTGGAAAGTTAAGTTTGCATAAAATTTCTGTACATCCCATAATTCTTCCATATACAGATATGATTGGTTGGGATGTAGATCATGTGGACATGCCTACACTTTCCATATTCATTGCCGAAGGTTTCATTATTGGTTTCTTTCGACTAGATAAGTTTTAGGTTATGTATAAACTTATTGAATCCTAGTTGTAGTACAATGCTGAATTCATTAAGGATTTTACTAAAAATGAATGTGTTGAATTTTGGAAAAGTACGGAAAACCATGGAGAACTAGTGGCTAGGAATTTAAAGAAGGTTCTGAAGAATATGCCATTGCTCCTCTGAGTTTTGGTTAATGTTTTGTTGCTACGATAGACATAAGTGGCATTGAGTAGGCCAGTAATACTTCTCATATTTCTAGGTATGAATGAAATATGGTTGATTTGCAATGATTGAAGTTTGGTGGATGTGTCTTTGAGGTTTTTGATTTCAAGGAAATTTTCATGTTCATATCTCTGTGCATTGACCCCTTGCACATTACTTCTGTACATATACTACCCCCCACAATATTTTCCCAAACTTGTCCAGCTTGTTCGTTTTTTGACTTATTGTTATTATTAACTGCTTGTACATCAACTTTCATGATCACAAATATTTCATATTTATTTCATTTCATAAATGTTTGTCACTTAAGGTACCTATATCGATAATATTAAACCAAGAGCAAGCTGCGTAGTAAATGGACGTGATGGATTTGGAATTTCGAAATTTATTTCCACTATTTCCCATAAATTTTGGCTTTAGTATCTCAAATTACTATTTATCACTACAAGGAAAAGACCCTCTAGCAGATGTTTTTGAGGAAGCCCTTATAAAAATAACCCAACTATCCGTTTGTAGTGGAGGTCACTAGAGGAGGTTGGTGGGTGGAGGTTTTTGCAGATGTTTTTTTTTTTGTGTGGTGCGTTTCTAATCATAACACGCACCGGTGCGTACTATCAAATGACACACTGAGACACTGTTCTCTCCGTACAAACTAGCCTGATGCGTCTCAGTAATCCAACGCACCAGTGCGTACTATAAAATGGCACATCGAGATACTGTGATCTACGTACAAACTGGCTCGGTGTGTCTTAGTAATCCAACACACCATAAAGAAGTGTAGCGCGCCATTGATAAAACCTTCCGGTGCGTCTCATAATCGAGCACACCGAAAAAGGGTTAATTTAAAAAAAATTACCGACCGTAAAAAACTTCATTTTTACTTATTCAGTGCTCTAGAGCTCTCAAGCACTGGTGTGAGTTTTTCTTCTCTGAGGCGCCCTGCCATCGGTGCTCCCATTGACTACATTGCTTCCGTCCATTTCTCACTATGTGGAGTTCAAATTTTTGAAAAAAGTGGGCAAATTTGATTTTTAGTATTCTCAGCAAAGATGCCTCCTCAACACGCAAATATGCAGGTAATCTACTTGTTTCTCAATAACATAACCTTTTAGCAGATTAATTTCTCAAATTGACTTAAAATTTGTTGTTTTAAATAGATTTTTTTAGTTTTTTGATTTTGTTTGTTTGTTTGTTTTTTTTTTTTTTTTTTTGTGGTACGTTCGAGCCGTTCGACTCGCACCATTTGTGGTGTTGCCTGTAAATTGACCGGTCGCACCGAAAACGTTGTTAACGAAAATCAACCGGGTTCCCGTGTGGTACCAAGAAAATGTGCACCACTTTTCCACTAAAATAGTGCGGTGCGTGTCGGTTGCTGACCACACGACCATATAAAAGTTTTTAAAAATAACACACTATGTACGGTTGTACGACGGTACGATCATTCTTTGGAACACACGGGAATTTGTACTGTTGTCGGGTGGCGCGTTAACCAAACTATCTGCCGGGCGGATAGTTTGGTCAGCATACCAACACACAAAAAAAATTACGTTTGTGCGGTGCGTGAAAAACGGTATGCACGGTAGCGGTGTGTGATTTTTGGAAGCACTAAATATTTTTTTTTTTCAATATATATATATATATATATATATATATATATATATATATTTGTAAATACATTTGTCATTTAATAAAAAAATTGTATTTAATATGTGAATCATTCAGCAACGTCAACAAAGAGAGGAAATGCAACAACAAGAGCATATGGAGGACCATTATAAAATGATTCAATAGTGGGAGGCACAGGAGAGGGAGAAAATTTTGTACCCTCACCCTATTACGACACCCACCCAATTGCTCTTAAGGGAGGTAGGCCTCCTTAAGTTGTACGAGGAGGTTACATCCCTGAAGGGGCACAATGGGTTATTGGGACAATTGATCTATAGGTGGGATGCTCATCGACAAGCTTTCTGGGTCGGTCCTGACCAGTGGTACGAGCCCACTGAGGAGGACATTTATTTTATCACTGACCTATCTAGGAGAGGGCAGGATTTTACCCAATTCCCAGATGTCTCCGTCGGTTATGCAAAGGAGAGTGAGTTGGCATACTCCTAGAGATACATTAGGGACGATATAATTTCTCCTGTAGATTTTCAGGTGTCCGGTGGTCAGTTACACATTGCTCATTTGGTCCAGAGGAGGTGAGGTGCCTCTCACTACTACTGATGACCTTTGCACACTATACTAGTGACGAGAAACACATTAGTTACTCGCTTTTAGTTTATGTTGATTTTTTATTCCAGACGCCACGACTTATGCGATGGTCTGCCATTTTTTTGCAACAGTTTTGCATAGCTTTAGATAGATGTCGTTCTCAGGCATGTGGGAGGTTGAACTTACCTTTTGCTTCAAAATTATTTTGTTTATTTTTTGAGAGGTTTCCGAAGAAGAGGCCTACTTTTGTCCGGTAGCCTCGTAGGCTGATGTTACATGTAAAAATGCAGATGTGGGCCTAGATGTTGCCTAAGAGGGGCCTATCCGACTATCCGGCCAAGATATCTAGTGATGCAATGGAGCTGCTAGCCAGTGTTGATGATCACATGTTCGTGATGGTGCCATGTCCGTACATGGGTTTGGATTGGTGAGGGTGTACCAACGTCCTCTTCACACACGATGAGCCACCAAATGCTAGAGGTAATATTAGTGTTTTATTTAAATTAATATAGTTTCATTTTATTATATTAATTAATTAATTAGAATTAAATTATTCTATCACTTTCTTTAACTTATTTTATTAATTTTTTTAATGAAATTGTCTAATTATTGTTGCGTACTATATATTTTGTAGATATTGGCATATTTGTTGGGGACATGATTCCACCCCCATCGGATGATCCTGTATATCATGACAAGGAGATGGCAGAGGCTGCGGATCAGGGTGAAAGACCTGATCCTTGGGTGTAGATACCCATGGGGATGCGACGTATGGTGGACATTTGATTCAGGATGGAGTTGGGCTACTGACTGTGTTGACTCCTGGTTGATGAGGGAGTCCGCCCTGCTACGATCAGAGAGATCCAGGTTGATCGTAGGCTCACAGAGCTCAGGAGAGATATGCCCCGTGATATGATGACCCTTATGCTTCATATTGTTAGAGCTTCCAGGCTACTAGCAACTAGGAGGGATATGCGTCGTGGAGATGCGCGATAGAGAAACTCATCAAATGATTATGATCATGAGGGGAGTGATCATCATCTAGCACTCCACGTCCTCCTCCTTCACCTTGCGCCAGAGATGAGCAACTAGCATTGAGTCCTGATCAGCAGACATATTTTGAGCAGACACCATCTTAGCAGGCATTGTCCTGAGCAGACACGACCATCGACTGAGCAGACATGTCCATCTGAGCAGGCACCATCCACTGAACAAGTTGCACCATCGACTCATCATCAAACACCTCCTGAGCAGACACCATATGATCTACATGCACCTCCTGAGCAGGCATGCCATCCATCTGAGTATGAGGCTGCACCATTGACTGAGCGAGCCTCGAGTACTAGTTATAGTATTGATGTAGTACCATCAAATATCTGACATTTATATGCAGTTCTATTACAATTGTATATTTTTGACATTATATATATATATATGGTGCATGTATTTTATGTTCATGTTGATGTGCTTAGTTTACATATTGGTGTTCATCATGATGTGTATATTGTTAGGTCTGTTAGTGTCAGTCTAGTCATACTGCCATCAGTGATCAAAATTGCTCTTTTGCATTTGCATATTAGGTGTCTCATACCGAATAAATTTCACCATTCCACTAGGTCATGGATTCATTTGATGGTAGTATTACCAGTTTTCCCTCATGAGGTACTTGCTGATCTTCCTTTCTATGGTCTTTGGTCATTGGTCACTTTTATTCTTTAAATCATATCAGTGGGTCATAGGATGGGTCTCATTAGTTTCTAGGGTCTCACCATGGTCAAAATAATGAGTCAAATATCAATAATATCAACAAGGTCATGAGGATGGCAATAAGCTCAAAATCATAGCACCAGGAAGAATCAAAGAGACATTTTATTCATCTTGATGTAATTTTCATCTCAAAACCATGTTTTGAGGTGAAAACGTGATATTTGCCTTTATTATCATTCATTATGTAATTTTATATCATCATATGTAATAAGTCACAATTCAGAAGCTGACATCTCCACAAAGTGATGTCCCTGCCTTCAGAGAAGTTTTCCGCATCATTTTCAGCACCAGATCATCTTCAAAGTAGATCCATCAGAAAGATCCCGGAAAGAGCTTTCCAAAGATATACTACAATCTAAAAACTGATTTCTGGATTGAATTTTATGCTTAAGTGAAGTAAAGGCCCTCTATTCCCTAAGCCTCCCCTATTTTCCATGTTTCCCTTTCAACTTTATGTTTAAAGTTTTGACATTCCCTTTAAAAACCCCTTTCCCCCCACCCTTTTTCCAAAATACATAGTCACACGATTAAAATCGCATTATAAATACAAATGCGATCTTCCCAAACCACTTCCCCTCCATTACCCCTAAACTTTCATATAAAGTTTATTACATATATATTCCCCACCGTAATAACCACTTCCCCTTTTCCATGACCCCTTAAACTTTATAATAAAGATTAAGTTATAAACCCCGCTCCCTATCGCAAATCCTCCTTTGATCGCACCATCGCAATATACCCCAATGCGATTGATCGCACCATCGCAAATCGCAAAATTCATTTGTATGCCCCGATGAGCCCATCGCAAATATTTGCGATGCGATCACATCGCAAATCCTCCGATCGCAAGTCCTGCCCCCTCCTCCGATCGCATCGCAAATTTTGCAATTGCGATCATTCCTTGCTCCGACTCTGATTGCGATTTCCATGTGGGTCCCGCCGCCATCTCCCTTCCTTTTTCCCATTTAAAATACATTTTTCCCTTCACAAAGCATATAATTTCATTCGGTTCTATTTCTACGACATTTTATTAAAAAGGTCAGAAATTAAGAAATAAAGGAAAGCAAAGAACAGTCCAAGGGTCGAGAGCTTAAAATAAAATGAAGATATCTACAACAGCAAAAAATAGGGAATCTTTTCATCGGATTGCCTATTTTCGTTTATACAGCCTAACAACAAATCTCCAAAGCAGTTAAAGTAATGCTGTCCCTCATTTTCAGGGGTAGATTGTTGTATTTCTTTCTATGATTGTATTTCAGTTCTTCAGTTGTTAGAACAACTCCTCTTCTCATGGATCTATTTTCCCACATTTCAGCTTATTTATTGTAATTGTAAATCATTCGTAACGGAGTCTAAGTCGGACAAAGTAGGGGAATAGTGTGGAAGAACATCTCTGCGCTACATTGTACAGCTTGACAGGGATTAATAAGAGATGCAGCTCTGACTTGTGGGATCCATGTGGTATGAGATTTAGCATTTGTTTTTCTCCTTTGTTTCATATGTGAATTGTTATGTGTTCCATTCATCCATAAACATTTCCTTTGAATGCTTTCAAGATACAAAGGTAGAATCCATTTTATATGCTCTGCCTTGGGAAATCATTCATGCTTTGTGTTTTTTCTTCTGTTTGAAAAGGATCCATTTACAATGCCCTTTTCAGCTCCTCACCAGTCTTTCCATCCCATCCTCATTTAAATTTTAAATTGCTAAGTTTCCTGCCTATCTTGCCCCATGAAATACCCTGTGTCCTGATTTAATTCCCGGTTTCAACTGTCTCTTTATATCCCACACATCCCTGAAATTCATTCATTCATTTTATTAAAATATTTATCTTCATCATTTTATCTAGCCTAATATCCGTTCATTTATTATGTTCCATTGAATATTCTGCTACGGAGAGAGCCCTCTCCTGTCCTTGTAGGGCTAGCTACAAGGCTGAGTGTGGTTTAGTTTGTTACCCTGTTTTGCCTTTGCAGCCTGGGGTCTAATTCAGGTGCTAACATTCTCTGGCGACTCCACTGGGGAACAGTTCAAGATTGTTTTGTTTGTTAGTGTTATTTGTTTTATAAACTACAGACGGAGCCTGAAGTTATGCCAGGTAGCCTTCGAATTGCACATTGCTTTGCAGGTGCATAAGTAGATAAATGCTGCTTCAATCAATCTCCGGTCTAGTTTTATAGACAATAACATCTGACTTGCAAGATTTTCCCCAGTACATGAAATAATTCCAGACTTTTGAAAGATGATGTTCAGATTTTTGCTAGGCTGCAAAATAAGAATTTTGTAAAATAGACTTTCCACCACACTGGCTTCAAGAAGATACACCAGGGCTAATCCAGATCCAAATCCTCCCCCTGTTTTTGAAAATCCAAATCTTATACCAAGAATTGTCAGAAGACAAGAAGGATCATTAAGCCCCAGACCCGTCTTCAGAGCCTATACTTGGCCCAGTGAATGGTTTTTTGTAGAAGATCTTTCCTTTGACGAGAATTTCAAGCTTTCTTTATTTAGGAATAAGTCTGAAAAAGACCTTGATGATACAGTTTTAGATCCTGATTTCCTTGTAGATATTGAAGTCCAAAGAGCAAATACCTCCATTGATGATTATATTTTGAATTCTCCTCAGTCCATCACTGTAACTAATATCCCTAAGCCTTCAGAATCATCAGGAACAATATTTCCCCCTCCCAATTCATCAGCATTCCCATCAGTCAATTCCCAATTATCATCTCTTCCATTAACACCTCCCTCAAATCCTACAACTCCTGTCGTAAATCCACCCAGAGTTATGGATGCCAGGTATGCACCTCTGGTCTTACCCCAGGTCCTCAATGATATGCCTGCTGACTATCAGAGTAAAATTCCTATCTTTGATGCCACTCAGAGCATCACAGCTCAGCAACATGTTGACAAAATGAATGAATTTTTTGATTTGCATGAGGTAGAAGCAGAGAATGTAACGATGAGGTTGCTTGTTCAAAGTTTTGGAGGCGATAGTCAAAAAGTGGTTCAGATCCCTACCGCCGGGCACAATTCGCACTTTGCAGGAGTTGCATACTCAGTTCCTGGACGGGTGGGAGGTAAAAAAGAACCCACTTCAAATTTTGTCTGAATATGAGAACATTAAAAGGAATGTGGGTGAAACCGTGCAGGATTATTGTTTGAGATTCAATGCTACATATAATGCTATGCCAGCTAATTTGAAGCATCCCGAGGGACTGGCATTGTTAAAATTTCCCGATGGATTTGATGCCGACATGGCATATCAGCTGCGTGAAAGAGATCTGTCTTCACTTGAAGACATGCAGAAGATAGCAGTTAATGTTGAAGCAAATCTGCTGGCTAAAAGAGCACGAGCTAGAGCTGAGAAAAGAGTCACAATAAAGGAGGAGGCCTCTACTTCAGATAGTAAAATGGACACTCTGATCAGAATGGTGGAGAAAATGGTTGATAGGTTGACCATTGCAGACAGACCAGAGCCTCAAATAAGGAATCCAAACTTCAGAGGGCAGCAGCCGCAATTTAGGATTAAACAGAGAGAGCAAAGAACGAAGGACCAAACTGCGCCACCACAACAACAAATTAAAACTCCTTTGCAGCAGAACTACGTGCAAGGGACAGATTCAGATGACGATGTGATTGAGGCTAATCACCGTTTCACGGCTGATGGTGTGCCCATTTTCCTTACAGAAGACGAAGAATACACAGTGGCGACTCCAGACATTCAAAAGACCAAAATTTCATTTTAGCCAATGATACAGTACTGGAAGAAGAGTCTGATGACTATCAGAGAGGGTATATGAACGCTCTGTCGGCTCAACAAAGGCAATACTCTTTAAGGAATAGAGAGGTTACAGTCAGCCCCATTCAAAAGAGAAAGGAACTCCAAATGAAGAACGATGCACAGAAGAAAGCTAAGGAGCCGGCTGATCCTTCTTCTAGCATAGTGCCCGCAGTTGCTAATACAACAAACGAAAAGAACCAGCAGAACACAGTAAAGGAGCCAACAGAGAAGAAATACCCACCCATTAAAGAGGTAGAAAAAACTCCCTCCTTTAATCTAGAAAATGAAATCTCTAAGTTAAAGGTGTCTATGCCCCTCATAGAGTTGGTGAAGAATAGTGTGTATAAAACTCAGGTGTCCAAAGTCTTGAAAATCGATTCTATCTCTGATACGGTCAACATAGAAGATGACTACCCTGAACTTATTTTCGGTCCAGCCACAGAAGAATCCGAAGAAATGAAGTCCCTCCCTTTTACTTGAGTCTTAGAGTACATGAGTTTATCCTGCATAATGCTATGTTGGACTCCGGTGCCTCACATAATTTGATGCCCAAAGCTATCATGGAGAAGCTAGGCCTTGAAATCACTCGAAAATATCATGACTTGTATTCCTTTGACTCGAGTAGGGTCCACTGTATTGGTTTAATTAAAGATTTGGTAGTGTCTTTAGACCAGATTCCAACAAAGAATGTCTTGATGGAAGTAGTTGTAGCTGATGTCCCACCAAGATTTGGAATGCTTCTATCTAGGTCTTGGGGTGAAAAACTTAAGGGAACCATACATCTTGACTTCTCCTATGCCACTATCCCTGTATTTGGCCAGTTGAGTAAGTTGTATAGGGAAAAGAAAATGAAGTATATGATTACCAGCAAAGACAAGCCTGTAAATCATCCCATTAATGCTGTCCATACAGACTTAGAGTCTTTTGTCTTGTATTCTGATGGTGGTTTAAATGATGAGAATGTTCAATTGGTACAAGTGGATGACATACTTGAGATTTTAGAGAATTTCAGAGAGGTCCTCAAAAGGGAAAAGGACAAAGCATCAAACACTTCTGAAACTCCTGCCTGCCAGCAGCAAAGAGACAATGAACAACCAGAAATCAGCCAAGGTAA
This sequence comes from Pinus albicaulis, assembly GCA_034641835.2. Lineage (NCBI taxonomy): Eukaryota > Viridiplantae > Streptophyta > Pinopsida > Pinales > Pinaceae > Pinus > Pinus albicaulis. Next base: position 261,218,895 of record CM076570.1, read on the forward strand.
AGAAGAGAAAGAAGAAAATTTCTAGCACCTTCAAGAAGAAGAAGAAGGCCTGTGGAGTATGGATTTTGATGGAGTTGTTGGTAAGGATGGAGCTGGCATTGGAATATGGATTAGGAGTCCTATTTTTCAACCTGAGAAGGTTCTGAGTAATGTTAGAGTTTATGCCTATAAGTTAGCTTTTGATTGCTCTAACAATGAAGCAGAATATGAGGCTTTGATTGCAGGCCTCAAAATTTTGAAGAAGTTGAATGTAAAAAGGATTTCTGTGTATGGCGACTCCGAACTGATAATCAAATAGGTGAAGGGAGAATATCAAGCAAAACATCCAAGATTGAGGGCATACAGAAATGCAGTCTTGGACATTTTGAAAACATTCCCAGAATATACTTTGACAGTAGTGCCCAGGATGCAGAACATTATTGCTGATTCTCTCACCACTACTGCAAGTAACTTGAAGATTCCAATGAACTCCAGCAACAAGTTTGAGATCCATGTCAAACATAGGCCTGCTGTTCCAGATAACTTAAGGTACTGGCAAGTGTTTTGGGATGATAATGAGATCAATGCATTTTTGCAGGGTGAGGGAAAATTCAAAGATACTCCAATAGAGGGTGAGTATGAGGTTGATGATCAGGAGTTGGAAGCAAATCAGATGGACATATTGCAGCTAAAGGACAATGTAATTCCTTACCTCTAGAGGAAATTTTTGATCAGGATGATGTCGCAAAGAAACCAAGCTTGGTGCCCACAGAGAAAGGAGTTGAAGATGTGAATATTGGAACATATGATCAGCCCAAGTTTGTCAAATTATCAAAGGCATTATCCCCTGAGGTAAAGGAGAAGTATGTTAAACTTCTTTTTGAAGTTTCTGATGTATTTGCGTGGGATTATTCAGATTTGAAAGTGTATGATAAGAACATAATTCAACATACAATTCCTATCAAGCCGAATCAGAAGCCTTTCAGACAAAAGCTGAGAAGAATCAATCCAAAACTGCTGCCTTCAATTGAAAAGGAGGTAAACAGGTTGTACAAAGCAGGAATCATAGTTCCTATTAGATTTTCTGATTGGATTTCGAATTTGGTCCCAGTACGTAAAAAGACTGGAGAAATAAGACTGTGTATTGACTTTTGGAACTTGAATAAGGCATCCTTAAAGGATAATTACCCACTTCCGAAAATGGACCATATTCTGCAGAGAGTAGTTGGAGCATCTAGGATGTCACTACTTGATGGCTACTCAGGGTATAACCAGATCTTGGTGCATGAGAAGGACCAAGATAAAACTGCCTTCACAACACCCTGGGGAACCTTCTGGTATGCCAAGATGCCCTTTGGGCTGAAGAACGCTGGAGCCACCTTCCAGCGTGCAATGGACATTGCCTTTGCAAATGAAAAAGACGTTTTTCTTGTTGTTTATTTGGATGATTTGACAGTTTTTTCAGGCTCAGATGATGAGCATTTGCACCATCTAAGGGTGGTTTTTCAGCGTTGCAGAAAGTTTGGGATTTCACTCAATCCCAAAAAGAGCCTTTTTTCCATGGATGAGGGAAAATTACTTGGGCACATCATCTCTAAAGATGGCATCCGCATAAATCCATCTAGAGTGGAGGCAATCCAGCTCATAGATCTTCCACGAAACAAGAAAGAGATTCAGGCCTTTAATGGTAAGATGAATTTTTTACGTAGATTTATACCTAATCTGGCTGAGCATTTGAGAGAAATGACCAATATGTTGAAGAAAGACAACACTGTTAAGTGGCGTGAGGAAGCTATCAAATCATTCAATCTGGTAAAGTTAGCTTTGTCTAATGCCCCAGTTCTGATTAGTCCCGACTATACTCAAGATTTTATTATATTTTCGTTTGCATCTGAGCATACTATGGCTGCTGTTTTAATGCAAAAGAGAGATGTAGTAGAAAAGCCAATCGCCTTTTTCAGTAGGACTATTAGAGACACTCCTTTAAGATATAATATTATTGAAAAGAAGGCATTGGCTCTTGTCAAGGCATTGAAAGATTTCAGGGTCTATATTCTACATTCACACACTACAACATATGTCCCTAACGCAGCAGTCAAGGATGTGCTCATGCAAACTGATCCAGAAGGTCGAAGAGGCAAATGGATAGCAGCTATGTTGGAGTACGATCTGAAGATCAAGCCTATGAAGTTGATCAAAGGCCAAGGCTTGGCGAAATTGATGGCTCAATCAAATCTGCGTGCTTTAGATATAAACCTCATTTTAGCAATGTCGGAAGAGGAAGATGAAGGTTTGCTGGTTCCCATTTCAGATATTTTTCTGCAATCCCCTTGGTATTCAGATATCGTGTATGTTCTACAACATATCTCGCCTCCTCTAGGCATGTCTAAGAGTCAAGGTAGATCTTTGAAACTCAAATCCGCAAAGTATTGTATTTTGAACAATGCTTTGTTTTGGAAGGATCCAGGAGACGTTTTGCTAAATTTCCTGGTTGAAGAAGAAGCTCAGAAGGTAATGCACGATTTCCATAAAGGTGACTGTGGTGGTCACCTGTTTTGGAAAACCACAACAAATAAGATATTGAGAGCCGGGTATTATTGGCCCACATTGTTTTCTGATTTATATAAAACAGTGATGAATTGTCATGAATGTCAAATTTTCCAAGGGAAGAAGAAATTACTTCCACTTCCTTTGAAACCTGTTTCAGTGAACGCGCCCTTTCAGCAGTGGGGGCTCGATTTTATAGGAGAAATACATCCCGCGTCCTCAGCACAACATCGATGGATATTGACTTGGACAGACTACTTTACGAAAAGGATCGATGCCATCCCTGCCAGGCAAGCAACTGACACGGTAATTATTCAATTCCTGGAATCAAATATCTTATCCCGTTTTGGTTGTCCATGTAAAATTGTGACAGATAATGCAGCCGCATTCAGATCAAAGAAAATGGTCGATTTCTGTGACAAGTATAACATTGTGCTGGGCCATTCAACAACGTATTATCCATAGGGAAACGACCTGGTAGAGTCATCCAACAAGTCACTGATGAATATAATTAAGAAAATGTTGGAGGAAAACAAAATAAATTGGCACCGGAAGCTTATCAATGCATTGTGGGCAGATAGAGTCAGTAGTAAAAAATCAATAGGTATGTCACCTTTTGAGCTGGTTTATGGTACTGATGCTATTTTTCCCACTTCTCTTACAGTTCCAGTTATGAGATTATTACAAGAAGTTGGCAGTGAAGATGATGACAACCAGCGAAGGATCAACCAGATGATCCACCTTCAACAAACAAGAGAAGAAGTGTCACAGAAAACGAGTCAATTGCAGGAAAAGATTAAAAAGATATTTGACAGGAAGACTAAAGCAAAAAGTTTTCAGTTGGATGATGTAGTGTTGAAATGGGATGCAAGAAATGAAGACAAAGGGAAGCATGGTAAATTTGACAACCTTTGCAAGGGACCATACAGAATTACAACATACAGGGGACATAATGCCTTCTTGCTTTCAGAAATGGATGGCCAGGATTGTCCTAGAGGAGCAGTTAATTGGTAGACTATTGAAGCACTACCATTGTTGAAGACATGGATCAGAATCTATCTCATCATCATTGTATATACCATTTTATTTTTCTACAAGAAAAGTTCAAAATGCACAGTCATTCAAGTTTGGGGCCCGAGGTGAAGGCTATAAAACTTGGATGATATGTGTATGGTTTGGTTTTATTTCAGTTTTCAGTCTTAGTCTAGAGTCAGAGTCAGTTTGCATTTGTGTCAGTTTTCGACGTTCTTGACTTCATGCCCAATGGATAAGGTTACTTGGTCTACGGTGTTCTTAGCACTTCCAAGGAGCTACCATCCCCATTGGAGCCAATGTTAGTGTCAGTCTAGTCATACTGCCATCAATGATCAAAACTGCTCTTTTGCATTTGCATATTAGGTGTCTCATATCGAATAAATTTCACCATTCCACTAGGTCATGGATTCATTTGATGGTAGTATTATCAGTTTTCCCTCATGAGGTACTTGCTGATCTTTCTTTCTATGGTCTTTGGTCATTGGTCACTTTTATTCTTTAAATCATATTAGTGGGTCATAGGATGGGTCTCATTAGTTTCTAGGGTCTCACCATGATCAAAATTAATGAGTCAAGTATTAATAATATCGGCAAGGTCATGAGGATGTCAATAATCTCAAAGTCACATCACCAGAAAGAATCAAAGAAACATTTTATTCATCTTGATGTACTTTTCACCTCAAAAACATGTTTTGAGATGAAAACATGATAGTTTACCTTTATTATCATTCATTATGTAATTTTATATCATCATAAGTCACAATTCGAAAGCTATAATCTTCACAAAAATAATGTTCCTGCCTTCAAAGAAGTTTTCCGCAGCATATTTAGCGCCAGATAATATTCGAATAAGATCCATCAGAAAGAGCCCGGAAAGAGCTCTCCAACGGTATGCTACACTCTCAAAACTGACTTCTGAAGTGAATTTTATGCTTAAGTGAAGTAAAGGCCCTCTATTCCCTAAGTCTCCCCTATTTCCCCATTTTCCCTTTAAAATTTATGTTCATTTCCCTTTAATAATCCCTTTCCCCCCACCCTTTTTCTGAAATACATAGTCGCACGATTAAAATTGTATTATAAATACAAATGCGATCTTCCCAAACCACTTCCCCACCATTACCCCCAAAATTTAATATAAATTTTATTACATATATATTCCCCACCATAATAACCACTTCCCCTTTTCCATGACCCCATAAACTTTATAATAAATTTTAAGTTTTAAACCCCGCTTACCATCGCAAATCCTCTTTTGATCGCACCATCGCAATATACCCCAATGCGATTGATCGCACCATCGCAATATACCCCAATGCGATTGATCGCACCATCGCAAATCACAAAGTTCATTTGTATGCCCCAATGAGCCCATCACAAATATTTGCGATGTGATCAATCGCACAAAACTCTGATCGCATCGCAAATCCTCCGATCGCAAGTCCTAACCCCTCCCCCGATCACATCGCAAATTTTGCAATTGCGATCATTCCTTGCTCCGACTCCGATTGCGATTTCCATGTGGGTCCCGCTGCCATCTCCCTTCCTTTTTCCCATTTAAAATACATTTTTCCCTTCACAAAGCATATAATTTAGTTTGGTTCTATTTCTACGACATTTTATTAAAAAGGTCAGAAATTAAAGGAAAGCAAAGGAACAGTCCAAGGGCCGAGAGCTTAAAATAAAATGAAGATATCTACAAAAGAAAAAAATAGGAGATCTGTTTACCAGATTACCTATTTTCGTTTATACAGCCTAACAACAAATCTCCAAAGTAGTCAATGTAATGATCTCCCTCACTTTCAGGGGCAAATTGTTGTATTTCTTTCTATGATTGTATTTCAGTTCTTCAGCTGTTAGAACAACTCCTCTTCTCATGGATCTGTGTTCCCACATTTCAGCTTATTTATTGTAATTGTAAATCATTCGTAACAGAGTCTAAGTCGAAGAAAGTAGGGGAATAGTGTGGAAGAACATCTCTGCGCTACATTGTACAGTTTGATAGGAATTAATAAGAGATGCAGCTCTGACTTGTGGGATCCATGTGGTATGAGATTTATCATTTGTTTTTCTCCTTTATTTCATATGTGAATTGTTATGTGTTCTATTCATCCATAAACATTTCCTTTGAATGCTCAAGATAGAAAGGTAGAATCCATTTTATATGCTCTGCCTTGCGAAATCATTCATGCTCTGTGTTTTTTCTTCTGTTTGAAAACGATCCATTTACAGTGCCCTTTTTAGCTCCTCACCATTCTTTCCATCCCATCCTCATTTAAATTTTAAATTGCTAAGTTTCCTGCCTATCTTGCCCCATGAAATACCCTGTGTCCTGATTTAATTCCCGGTTTCAACTGTCCCTTTATATCCCACACATCCCTGAAATTCATTCATTCATTTTATTAAAATCTTTATCCTCATCATTTTATCTAGCCTAATATCTGTTCATTTATTATGTTCCATTGAATATTCTGCTACGGAGAGAGCCCTCTCCTGTCCTTGTAGGGCTAGCTACAAGGCTGAGCGTGGTTTAGTTTGTTACCCTGTTTTTCCTTTGCAGCCTAGGGTCCAATTCAGGTGCTAACAAGGTCATGTTAGATATGTTCATTTAATGTGCTTGCAGATAGATGTGTATGTGATAGCAGTTATTTGACATGAGATGTATATTTGATGTTTGTGTTGTGATGATGTTATACAATGATTATGTTTTGTTAGATGATCATGATTATGATGATTAGATGATGTTAGCAAATTTGAATGTGTATTTTAGAATATGATGTTTGTACGATGGTTATCATGATCATGATGTTTATTTTTAATATTAAATCATGATATTTATTAAATATTATGTATTGGTAATTGTAAAATTGTGTAATTGTAATTGTAATTATATGTATCGTGATTGTAATTTTAATTGTATGTAAAATTGTAAAATTGTAATTGTAATTGTATGTAAAATATTTTTAAAATTGTAATTGTATTGTGAAATTGAAAAATTGTAATTGAAATTCAATCTTATTAAAATTATAAAATTTGTAAATTTGTAAAATTGTAAATTAATTGTCAATTTTGAACCATAACTACCGCAAGTAAAATGTATACCATACATATTATTAAATTACCATAATTGTAAAATTGTAAATTTGTATGAATATAAATAATTGTAAAATAATAAATCTAGAATAATATGAATTTTTGTAACATAATAAAGTTTATAAAATAATGCTAATAAATTCATGTTTAGAATTATCATTATTTTATTATGATATTACATACAAAAAATAACAGTATACAATAATACGTTTTTAGAATTTTGATGATATCATTCACAAACACACACACACACACACAGGGTGCATTTATTTAAGTAATGATATAGTGAAAAACCATTTAAAGCAATCAAGTGCTTGTATTATTTTAGGAATTGACATAAAAAAAGAAAATAACTTGATACAATGCATTGTTTTCGAGATCAACATAATTGCAATTTATCAAGTGAAATGATTTTAACATTAACACAATGCAAACCAATTAATTCAAAATAAATATTATAATGTTTCGAAAAAAATAGTCTTAGTTATAAGGTTAAGTCCTCTTCTTTATAAATACCCATCTTCAATAGTATAAATGATGAAATAATACATGTACCATATCACTCTCTGTTCTCATGATCACCCTCTTTATCTTCCAGCTCATTTGGCATGATAATACTATTTTTCTCAAAAATATGTTTTGATCTAGGGTCATGTCTCAATACAAACCACCAATCCTTGTCCAACACATCTGGATAAAAAAACACCTGGTTACATTGTTTGGGGAAAACATAAGGCTCCTTAGCTTCATCCCACATCTTTCTAGAGTTGATACATATCAGCCTACTATCGCGATCTTCCTTTACATTATTCCGATCAAAGGTGTCCCACCACTTGCACCTAAAAATAACACATTGGAAAGAAGAGAAGTCCACTTCAGTGATCATTTGTATCTTTCCTACGTAACCTAACGTCCCTCGTACTAGGTTTTGATCACAGTGGCTACTCGATGATGGTGGTGCTCAATGGCCGGCTGGTAGTGATCGATAATTGATAATTTCATATATAAAGCAAAGGTCATATCTCCGTCGATATCAGGCTAGAATCAAAGGGCATGGGGAACCCCAGTAAATGAACGAACTGGAACTATAAATAATTTATAAATACAAAATACTTTATAACTTCCACTCTACAGTCTTGTGTCATGCGTCCATCATCGACATTTCTGTGCGAAAATGGTGTCCATATGCCCACATAGATGGGAACAAATGCACCTATAAAAATGTTAAAAAATCAGTGTCATGTGTCTAATAACCTAATTGTTAAAAATATAAAATATAGATGTTACATTTCAAAGACGCATTATTAATTTTAAAATGTACATAAATAGATTATTACCGAGTTGCTACACCCAATCCCTATGTTTAGCACATCCTCTTCAACAGGCGGGTAACGACCAATTACACCGTATTTCTCTCTGAATTGGTCAACAATCCAACTATTGGGGCATATAATTGGCATATTTTCTTTTAAATGTTCGGGATAAGGCACACTTCTACCATTCAACCGTCTGAATTATTTCCTGTCACTATCCCATTTCATCCTCTTTTATTCATACAATGCGACCCACGTTTGTGTCACTTTGGAATTGTGAAGAACGAATTTATCGATTGCTTCAATTTCTGCATTCGCTGATGAAATCAAACTGACATATAGTACATATGAGATCAGAATATACATTATGTTGAAGTTCAACATGAATATTTACATTGTGTAAATTTGAAAAATTATAAGTCGCTTATTCTTTATCAAGTGCATTTTTCCATTCGTTTGGAGAAGCTCCCCTTCTCTTTTGTCTTCACACCTTTCATCGTCCCAATCATCGCACCTAGTCTATTGTCGATCTGCTTGATGTACTCATTGGCATAATAGAAAGACTCAGACGATATGTACCCCTCTACCATAGACCCCTCAGGTTTTGCCCTTTTAATTTCTTCATGTACCTCTCTAAGAAGCATATACAATAACAAGAAACCACCCCAACTAATTCAACCTCATCTACTAGGTGGATTAGTCGATGAACCTGCAAGTCCATGAAACTCGTCGACAGATCCTTCTCAAACATACAAACAATATCAACTATCTCTTGATGCCACTGTGGAATGCTAGCCACATGAATCTCCTTTGACATGATCCAACGTACAAATGCAGATAATTTAGATATGGCACATCCTAGGTCTTGGGGGAAGTCATGTTTCACACAACCACGCACAAACAAAGGATAATGAAACTGCAAAGCTATAAACACATGTAATAATATACAAAATTAGTTATGTTTTATGATCCCATGGGATAAAATTTATTAATATAAAAAATAATAAAATCATGCTTTTGACATTATACGTAATCTTAGAAGATTCAAATGGTCATGCGATTTCAACCCCGACAAATGGTCTTCCACAATGAAGCAACGCCGTAGTGAAGACCCATATGAAGATGGCACCCTCACACCCATTATAACTTCCTTTGCCAAAGAAAGATCATATTTTTTTAAAATCCATGGGACATCACCTTCTTTGAAATACCAATTAGAGGGACCAACCTCTGATCCTATACTTTCTAATTGTCTTGGCCAATGTTTATTTTTAGTTTTTAAAGTAATAAGATATTTCCTAAAAACCAATGTGTCACTTTGTTTCGATGATATGTGCCTCCATAAAGAAGATGAAACATTTTTAAATATATGCATGGGATCTAATAAGCGGGTAATATTAAGATTCTCCCAATATGGGAGGTTATAAAAGATAGATTTCCTTTTCATGCCAATGGGAAATTTCTCAACATAGGTGTCTAATAATTCTGGATCATCGAACATAGGCTCTCCATTTGAATCGAACATTTCTATGAAATACTTCTCCTTCTCTCTCTCATATGCTCTAAGCCATTCAACTAGTGTCGTTATTGCATGCCTTTGGGTTCTTTCTCGTTTACCATTGAAAGCAAATGTTTCTCTTCTGTAAGGGTGTTCTTCTGGGAGGAATACCCTGGAGCAGTCATACAATGGATTTCGTAGGCCGTTGGACCATCTAGCTTTCAAAGAAGGTCCACAACATTTACATCCATAATATCCTTTTGTTACAAGACATGTGAAATTATTGTATACAATATGCATGACATGTTAAAGAATATCATGAAGATCAGAAAAATTACAACAAATTAAATAATTAATATGCGAAAGAATATTTTTACGTATATAAACAAATCAATAAACATGTAATTTACCAGAGAAAACTCCTAAGACTGAATCATAATGTGTTGTGTAAGCACATATGCCATACAACGTAAAACTCCCCTCTGCTCAATGGGTCTTGATACATTGTATACATTTATCCCATCCCATAATTTCTTCAGTTCATATACCAGTGGTTGTAAGTAGACATCCATATTTTTCACTTGTGTTTTACCAGGGACTATGAGAGCCAACATAAGATGTTCATTCTTCACGAACAACCACGGGGGGATATTGTTATTGATCACTACTACAAGCCAAAAAGAATAGTTGGTGTTCTGGAGGGAATATGGGTTGACGTCATCCATGGCTATGCTGAGTCGTAGATTTCGTACTTCATCCTTGAATTTTTTGGGCCATGTATTCTCTATATGCTTCATGGCTATTGAATCTGTTGGGATTCACATACCTCCAAATTCACTTCTGTGTGAGGCATGCCATCCCTGCAACATAGCTAATTATTTGCAACAAAAGAGCCTTTGAATCCTTGGGATTATAGGCATGTGCCTCAATAACTTAAAAGGAGGAACACATGATTTACCCGTATCTTTTGATTTATCATACCTGTCTGCCCACATTTCAGACATATCTCTTTGTTTGCATATTCTCCTCTATATAGAATACAATCATTTGGACATACATGAAATGATATGTACTCAACACCCAACATTTTCAACAATTTATTTGCCTCTTCGCAGCTACTGGGAAAGACATTATCACTTGGAAGAACCTTGTCTTTGAATAAACTATAATTAGTCATGGAAAACATTAAATGTACAATGCCAATAATTACGTTCATAAAATTGACCATTTGTAATGTTGTTTGCATGATAAGATTTCTCAAAATATAAGGGACTTGATGGTCAATTATCTCAAAATTTCTGAGAAACATGCATTCGACAAGCCAAAATTTGCTTTCAAGTTATATAGTAACATTGTTTTCCCCAACTGGGTAGAATTTGACTGACCGCCAAGTCCAAAGAGAGGGGTGGTGGAAGAAAAGTTAAGGATTTCGAAAAACGTATCAGCAATATGAGTTTCATCCCTTAGCCGATCATCGTTCTGGAATGCATCTAACAACATTGTCTCCATGGCAGTGGTATCCCTTAAGTAATCATCCATACCAATCTCTATTTGATTGCCTCCATTTCCAGCTTGTGAAGAACTACTATTGTTGTAGTCATTCCTAATTGGTGAATCTGGACATAGTGAGAATTGAATAGGTGGTTGATTCAACCATTCTTGGTATCGTTCCTCTCCGAGTTTTTCTCTTAATTCAGCCTTGTCTCGATTTGAAATTGTTGTGGGGTGCGACAGAAGATAGTAGGTAGGTCGGTCATTATCATTAGAATCCTAATAATTTCAAAAAATATATTTGAACATGATTAGTAAAAAATCGATGATAACAATTAGTAAGCACGTCAATGCATGATTAATTGGTTTGACGTTGAAATAATTACATTATAACAAACAATTATTATTGCCATCATTTTCCTAGGATTTTTGCTAGAATATGGCATGTTACAATTGGCAGGGTGAAGCGGTTGTCCATTTTCATCTACCAATCGCGCCTTGCGATATGTTGCACCTGATAAGAGCTTCCGACGTTTTGGAGCTGTTTGAATATTTTGTGCATCTGAACTCAATTCTAAATCTGCATGAACCTGGAAATTGCATACATTAATTTGATTCAGCTGATTAACAAGGATAAAAAAATAAATTCAATTAGATAATGAAAATATAAATAAAATTTAAAGTAATTACGTCTGGAGATGGATAGAGAGAACTCTGCGATGGACTTTGAGAAATATTATGGAACGAGTTGGATTTTGAAGAATTGTGCATTTGATATAATTATGAGATTTTCTCCCAGAATTTGAGTAAAATCAATAGTAAATTTGGGTGTACAAAGCTAAAAGTAATTTCGGTGCCTTAAAAAAGGAGCTATTGTTATCGGTACTAATGTACCGTTAATTGCACTAGCGCGGTTTTATTACTGGACGCACCGATGCCATTAGTTAACGAATACACCAAATATCGTGAAAAAAAAGCACAACTTTATTTTTTTGAAGTGAAAAAATGGTAAATTGAAAAATGAGCGGCAAATGATTTTCGGAAATCTAATTTTATAAAAAATTCTTTAAATAGTAAAAGCTATTCATTATTTCATTATTTTTGCATTTTTTTCAAGGAAGGATTTGCACGAGAGACATACCGGGAGCAAGAGAGCACGAGAGCACTGTGGAGCAACAAAATACTTTTGAATAACAACACTATTCATAGTATCAAAATTTGAAACATCTGGTGATTCACACAAAAACCCTGTAGTATAGTAAAATTGTTAAATACTGTAACAATTGTTTTTTTTTACAGTTTCTGTTTGATTTAATACATGTATAGTAAAAATTTTAAATTTTACTGTGCATTTTACTAATAAAATCATTTACAATCTCTATTCCTATTTACATTTAATTAAAATTCAGAAAAAACAAAAATATTCATTCTTACGTTAAACCATTGCTTCTTCTTGTTTATATGACTTCACAATTAGGGCTTTTCATTTTATATTTTTAGGGTTTGTATTACTATATATTTAGGTGTATGACATCTAACCCATGATACCACTTGCAAAGTCGGATCCCAATCCCTGTCGTCCCTTGCACGATTTTTTAAAAAACAACTTTTGTTAATTGGTGCGCACTGTTTAAAATAGTGCACTGGTGTGCGATTGTAGTATAGCGCACTGGGCACGTATTGACAAAAAACACTGTTTGATAAAAAACATTTTTTTTTAATTAATTTATATTTATGTTAATTGGTGCTCCAATATTAATATAATGCACCGGGTCTCCTTGTTGAAAAAGAGCACCATTCGGTGTTTCTACTGTATTGGCGGTGCATTTATAAGAACCTATCGCGCCACGTTTGGTGCGTAAGTTGCGAAAGTCGCACCGTTATTTTGATTTTTTTTACGTGGAAAGTATGTGACTTATTTATAAAATATATTAATAAATGGTACATGTTTTATATTGATAAAAAAATGATTGACAAGAGTTTAAGTAACAAAAATACTGATAGCACATCCAGAAAAGAAAAAAGCGCAAGTTCTTTGTAAATTATTTACAAAATTATTATTTTTGAACTATATGTAAGTTTAACTAATATGTATTATTTAGTGAGTATCACGCAGGGCCACAAAATGACGAAGCTCGATAAACTCTTTCTGATCTAAGACTAGAAGAGCGTAAACGCTTGATGGAAAAATTGTAGAAGGATGAATCAAATGAATGAAAAAAATACTATCGATCCAATATGAGTTTCTTTTTTGAATTTTAATTAATAATATACTTAAAAATATTAGATAACATATTTCAAACAATCTATTAATTCAGATATGTTTAATGTTCTATAGAGACCAATAGCGAAGAAAATAAATGTTGTTCTAAGAAAATAAAAAAAATAGAACATGCAAATGAAAATGAATTGCTCCTTAGTTCATTTGGAGTGGTGCTGGAGGTTAACGAAAGGGGGAAGAACCTTTACAAAACTTTGAAGGATCTAGTGGAACGAAGGTATAGACGTTCTTTCCACTTACAATACAAAAATAAATCCAATAATTCCAAGAATCAAATTTTATTTAAACTACAAGAAGAGTTTCGAGAGAATTGGTCAATGAGACATGTCAGACTTTTAATAGCAAAAACATACAACAACAAAAAAAAAGATTGAAAAGTAATATTTCTTTAAATATTTTTTCTAGAATTGTATGTATATATTACTACAAAGAAATCATTTATAAATATCGCTTTTGTTATATTTAGTTTTGATATATCAATATAAAAATTAAATAGTTTATTGTCATGTTATTTTTTCAGGAAGATTATGAAAATCTCAAAGGGTGAACGAGCTGATATCAAAAATATGCCAGTAGGAATGTCCAAAAAGGTGTACAAGAAGCCATCTCAACAACAACGTGCTTCAAATGTAATATGTTATCGTTGAATTTTTCGATTAGGTACAATAAATAAATAATTTAGCATTAAATATTAATTTTCAAGTATTTTCTTGCAGAAAAGAAAAGAAAATGGAACCCATTCAGCACATAAAATAGGACGACAAGGAAGAAAATGGTTGATGTCTATGTTTGTGAGTAATTGTTACTTCCTTATAACAACTTAACTAGATTTCATATTTGTATATTTTAAGTTGTTTTACAACGATCATCATTGAATGTCTTCAAACATTTGCTAACATACAAAGAAGAACCATCAGAAGAATTGATGACATTGGGTTAAATATGGGTTGTCAGTATATGTTGGCACATCACAAAATTAATTGTGGAATTTGTAAACATCTATATTGTTTTACTTAGCTCCGTCTATAAGTAATAGAACAAAAAAATCTTTTATATTAAATCTATGATTTGTTATGGGGTATAAAACTTGTAGGAAACAAAGTATGGAACTGGGCCAACAAATGAATTGTTGAAATATGGCATGAAATTTGGTTTTGAATGTGTATAGTTCATGAGTCAGTTCTTGTTATGGTACATTTATTTTTGATTTACATTGATGTATATTATTTAATATTTAAATTTTCATTATTCTTACCAATATATATACACTCATTACGGTTTATTTTTATGTTTATAGATGGAACTTGAAGAAGAAGAAAACAATCAACACAATGAACAAAACATTCTTCCAAATAACCCAAGTCAGGGAAGTAGCTCGAGCAGTGACAACAGTTGCAGCAAAAGAATGATGATCAATATGTTTGGATATCAAAGCAAGGCGTTGTATTTTTTGAAATATTTGTCTGCGAAATCAGACATGTTGTTTAATGTAATGGGCATAATGTCCCAATTGAAAGAAAAATGGATACCAATAACTATCCCATTTTGTATGACAAAGAGTGTCTTATTCATATATATAATAATAAAACATGTTTTAATTTATTCGATTACGTTCTCCATTATCGCTATGAAATGTTACACCATTGATTAAATATATGGATGATTAAATATTATAGTGAAGAGATGCGAACTCTGATGATATGATATAAAAAATTCATCCAAACATCACATTCAAATGCACTAATAAAAATTTAATTGATATGAACACTATTATAAGATATGTGTCGACTTTTGATGAATAATGAATTTTAAAAAATCACAATAATTGCACTGTCATAGGTCGATGTTTCTAAGAAATAGAAAATGAACACCGGTGCGTGTTATTACTGTGCACCGGTGCGTTTGTATGATACTGTGCACCAGTGTGTTTCTATGACCTATGAGCACCGCACCAAATATCGAAACCAATTAGAACGCTCAGTGTGCTTTATCAACGACTATGACCCTGGCAGATAGGCGTTGCATGCACCGGTATGGTTTGCCTTTAATGCGCCGATGTGTTTTTATAACTTAACGGCCCGGTGCGTTTTTACACCTTAACGGCGCCGGTGCATGCACCTTCTATTGGCTTGGTGCGTATTTGTAGGTGATACGCACCAGGACGTTTCTAAATGCCCCGGGGCTTCCGAAATTTGTTTTCCATCCCGGTGCTTGGTATATTTATAATATCGGGGCGTATAGGTTAAAACGCACCAGTGTGTTCACACATGATGCACACATCAATGAGAAAAACATCCGTACAAACCTACGGTTGCCCACTTTTTTTTAGTTGTAATGAAGTTTTGTTAAAAGCTCCGTCAAAACCTCCGTTACCAAAAACGGATGTTGTAGCAAATGTTTTTTTGACAATTTTATAACATTAAAAACCTCCTTTATAACCTCCGCCAGAGGGTCTTTTCCTTGTAGTGTATTAAGGGTGTCCTCTATAACATACTTCACACACGATATAATAATAGTTGGTGATTATATAAGGTAACAAGAAATTTACAGTTAAACGACATCGATAACGTCACCGATCAAGCAGGTGTTTTTAAGTACAAAGTGGAAATAGATAACAGAGGATGTAAATAAGCTATTTGTAGTGATACAATTATCCCATTTTCTCATATCGATAAGAACTTTAACTGGTCAACTATGCATTAGTGGTATGTGAACCTGCTAATGGAACAATAAAACAACAACAAAATTTGGAAGAGTGAATTGGCAAATGTTTTCAAAGCACGGGGAAGACAACAAGATTGGCATTCAAAGGAAATAGATATGGAATATCAACTACGTTAACATATAGTATAAAGAATGAAACTCAATAATTATGTGAATGCATCGAAACTCCTGTACAAGGTGGTAGCATAAGGTAGTCTTCAGAAACCAAATCATTTCTTGAATATATAAAACCTTCTACACAAGGTGGTAGTATAAGGTAATCTTCAAAAAGTGTTGCGAATTCCATATTCTGTGGATTATTCCCCATTAACTTGGTCCAATTACTCATTGATGCAGGTAGAAGAAACTTTTGATAGCATCATTCCTTGATTATATGCCCACGTTCAACTACTAGGGAAATATTCTTGCAAGTACTGCTAAGTTGTTTCGGTGAGATGTAGTTATTTGCACGAGAATAGTGCAAAAAATGTGTAGTAGTGAAAATAAGATAATTCTATTTCGATTTTTTTACTATATACAAAAGCTACTCAACAAACTTTGACACACAAGTTCTGGAATTTTAGGATACTGATTCAATTACTCACACAATATCTCACCTTCCCTAGCATCCATATTTGTAATTTTAGTATGAATAGATTCAAACGTGCATAAAAAATTGATGACACTTCCAAGCTCTCCAGACCATTTTTCAAGCTATGTTATGTAAATCTTTGATGAAAGATAAATTTTGGTGTGGAATATAGCATTTGACACACTTTCCAAATATGTATTGTTGCAGGAACTTACATACTTCAATGAAGGTAGGTCTTGGAGGTAACTTGAAATTCCCTTTGAATTTTCAATAATAAATCAAAGCAACCCAACATACAAATCTTAAAAAAGGCCTTCTAACCAATGATATGACCAAATACAGGTAGAATACCAATTTTTAGACACGCGAACTACATATAAGAACTTTATTCTATTATAGAATTCTTGTATATCAAGGAAAGGATGGACAATGTGTACATTACGATTTCAGAACAAATAGGCTTGTTTGGTTCGATAACCATGAGTCAGTTTCTGTTTGCAAAATGCATTTAAAGTTTGGGAGTATTGTCTAAGCTTATGTCACCTTACATAAACTTTTACCCCCAAAGCTTATGTTGCATAAAATCACATCCTTAGATTTCAATTGGGCTTGAATGGCATCTCTAGCTATCACATAGAAGGTAACCATCAACCTAAATTTTTGAAGATACAGGTTAATTATCACTTATCAGAGTATGACATGCTGAACATAAAGCTATCGACACAGACTATTAATTCACTATTGATGGCAAGCCATTATGCATGTGCAAGGAGGTAGAGACAAGTTAAGGTTTAGGAGGTGGTGGGAGATGGAAAGTGGTCGAGTCTATGATCACGAACACGTAATAACCAGATGGCTATCTCACATCAATGAAATACTAAGCAATGGAATACTATGTATTTATGTGAAGAATTCCAAAAGAAGATGCGATCAAATTAGTTATAGAGAATACTGCATCATCCCCTCCAAGCAGATGTGCTCAAGGCTGCGTGGGATGTTGCATGTGCTTTCCATCAAGAGAGGGAATCATTTTCAATAAAAAATGGAATCATGGAATCCTTTAGTGTATCACAATAGCTTTTTGTTCAACATTTTGTACTCTTATGAGTGCCAATTCTCCTTTATCTTCAAAAAATTGGGCTTTTGGGTACCTTCCATGTGATGGTCCTTGTTATCCACAACTAACACAAGTTAGAGATGTCATTCAAGACTAATTGAAAGTCAACAATGTACCCACCAAGAAATCATGAATCTGAAAGATAACTAACACTTCAACTATTATGATCCATGCTTTGACATGTTGTGAGTATTCCTAAATCTTGAGGCATAGAATTTTTCTTTCTAGCATTTGATGATTCGAGTGTGTTATCATGAATTAAGCCAATTTAAGGTACCTTCTTCACACTACTATTCATGGGAGCCCAATCAAAGTTTCCATTGGGATGAATGCGTTTATTTCGATTAAGTATCAAGATTTTGATGAATGATTTAGGCACTAAACATTATTGTTGATATTAAAAACATTGGAAAAAATTTGATGTCTAAATGTAAGTTCAGTTAGATTATGGCTTCCATCACATGCCTTCCCTTTTACACATTCCTTTTCTTCGGAGATAAACAATCATTTATTTTCTATACTTAATTTATTGACTACAACTTTATTATTTATCATTTACATGCAGATGTATCATTTAATTTTATCCTTGGCACACTGGAATATTATAAAATATGTCATATGATTTTTTTCTTTGCAACTATTTCCCGAAATGGATCAACAGAATATTCAGGAGGGAACTTGTGAGAATGACATAGTAGGTGAGCTAGTGGGTTGAGGTGAAAAAATATTATCGCTGCTCATATAAGCAACCTTCGGGATAAAATTATTGATTGTTGTAAATCAGGTGCCTCAAACTCTGTCTTCAACTCTAGTTCTACTGCTTTGGTGGCATTGTTCTGTTCTTTTGTTGATTGATTTTTTTTTAAAATTCTGAGCCTATTGACCAATCCTGTGAAGAATTATGAGATAAAGTTTTGCATAAAATCTTGTATAGGTCTAAATTCTATGGCGCTGGCCAAAAACATTAATTGAGCACGAGTTTTCTAGGTTCCAATTTCAACTTCTATATAGTATATAATGTTCTATTATTGATCAATATGAAAATAAACATTGGATAGGAGTTTTGGGTCTCAAATATGTGTTCCATGTCTAGTATTGATTTTAATCATGGTTATGATGATTGTAATTTAAATCTAGATTGAATTCTTGCTACTACACCTCTGTTGGTTTTTGTCTAAGATTTTTCACGTAGGGCGAATTATAACAATGATCTATAAACATTAGAAAATGAGGGAGGTTATGATTGATAGATTTACACTTAGTTTTTATGCAAATAATCAAATTTAGTGAATTCCCCCATTCAAATAATTAATGTGAATTTAGATTGAATTTACTACTTTTAATTCTATGTTTGTGTTGCATGCACCAATTAGGTGTAAGAACAAATTTCTTTATGCTTGTGCAATATTGAGGAAGGATGCAAATGATAGTTACCCCTTTTCCTCCACAAATTCTTTACTTCCACACATGGTTTACTTATACATAGACTTTAGCTTGCGATATGTGTTGCTTTTGCATAGTCTTTAGCTCAGCACATTCTTCTGTAGAACAACACTAACCCTTTAGCACATATGGTCACTTCTGCATGTCCACACACATTTCCTCTTCCACACATTTCTTCAGTGCAACTACATCCCGTGCATCACTTGTTCATAATGCACACTAGTCTACACAATTGCTTTCTTGAATTTGTCCTTTCGCGCAAGGTTTCCTACTCAACATTATTACTTATTTTATGCCACCTGTTGTGATTACAAAGATTTTGAGCTATATATTTATCATTATTTGATGTTTTTTTACATCAATAAAATTATGTATAGTATTCCATGCCTTTCATCCATATGCTATGATTCTTTTTGCAAGTTTTTAGGTACACGAGTTCTATAAAGAAATTTCCAACCAACTCATTGTGTTATGTTGTATTTGTTTGTGCAATATGTTTTTTTGCATTGTGTTTTCCTTCTATCAAATTTCCAAATTTTCAAATCCCATCAAATTCTAACATAGATTTTTTTCCTCATATTGAGCTTCAAAACAAAATACAATATGAATATAAAGGTTTGAGAGAAATTTTGGATGTCAGATGTATGTTCCGCATGTACTATAGATTTTAATAATGGTTATAATTATTGGGATTTAATTTTTTATTAAGTTCTTTCTACTGTGGTTGTGTTCATTGCTATGTATCATTATATTAATGTATAAAGAATGGGTGTGGATTTTCATTTTCCCCGTTAGATTTTTTTTTTTTTGGGGCAAATGTCTTATTTTAGAAAAAAAATAGGTTATTGATGAACTGCCTGATTTAACTCGTAAGAAGTTTACAATCTACAAGAATGATGAATAAAATAAATGAAATTGTGTTTGCAAGCTTAGAATTGGTGGAACGACGTGCAAGATTTGGTAACAAAGGTGTTAAGAAATTAAATACTAACTAATCATGTACAATAATCACAATTATACTTTTGTACTCATGTTAAAAGGCCCACATCTTCTAGATGCCGTTGAGTCCAAAAAAAAAAAAAATTAGTGGCATTTATATGTATTTTAAATAAAATGTATGTTGGGTGTGGAGCCTGATTATGTTCTTTATTTAGATGTATTGCTGAATTGGAGCCCTATTCTTAACGGGGCAACAACACCGCCCGTTGTTTGATCACTGTCAGGGGGGTCCAGGGGGGGCGACGACGACCTTTTGGAGGCCCCCCCCCCCCTTGCAAGGGTTTCGGGCGCAACGCCCCCGAAGCTAAAAAGAGATGTAAAATTTCTTTGTAAAATATTGTAATTTCGTAGTCAATCTGGTCCATTCATTAGGCAGATGAGCTGACGATAGAAGTTATGCTTAGTTAAGGTTTTTTTCCCCTAGAAGGCAACCCCTCTGACGAATGAGGGTATTGTATTGCGGTTGTGTATCATGTGTATATTCTGAGCGAGAAATAAAAAGGAGGATTGTGTAAGAGAGTAGATAATATTACAACTAATCTGCTATAGGTTGTGACACTTCATTTTGCTAGATAATAAAAAAGAAGGGCTGGCTTTTTCCATGGACATAGACCAAGTTGGGTGAATCACATATATTTGTGTCTCTCTTGTTTTATAGGTTATTTTTGTGTTTGTGTTTCCAAATATTTTATGTGTTCCATTTCTCTGTAATATATAATTTTCTAACTGGTATCAGATCCAAAGGTCTATTTAGCTGATAAACGTGCAAGAAAGAAGGGTCCCTGGTTTGAGTGGGAGTAATGGCAAAAAATGGTAGGTTTAGGGTCGAGAAATTTAATAGCCAAAACTACTCGTTGTGGAAGATGCAGATGGAAGATTATCTGTATTAGAAAGATCTGTACCTACCATTGAGAGGAAAAACAAAGAAGCCATCGGGTATGAGAGACGAAGAATGGGAGATTATCAATAGAAAGGTATCTGGAACAATACGTTTGTGGCTGGCGGCTTTAGTAGCTTTCAATATTTTGAAGGAAACGACAACATAGGGTTTAATGATGGCATTGTCGAAACTATATGAAAAACCCTCGGCCTCAAATAAGGTATTTCTTATGAAACGTTTATTTAATATGAAGATGTCAGAAGGTGGATCTGTTGCTGACCATTTAAATGAATTTAATACGGTTACGAGTCAGTTAAGTTATGTAGGGGTAAACTTTGATGATGAAGTTAGGGCTCTGTTATTTCAATGCTTATTGCCAGAAAGTTGGAACGGTTTAGTTATGGCCATTAGTAACTCTGTCTCTGGAACTATTACTTTAAAGTTTGATGATGTTTTCGGTGCTATCCTTAGTGAGGAAATGCGATGGAAAAGCTCCGGTGAGACATCAGGTAATACTTTAATTGCAGTAATAAGGAAAGGCAAATCCAAGTCTAGATTGGGGATAATATGCTAGAAATGTGGGAAGTAAGGACACCTAAAGAAACACTGTAAGTCTTGGAAGGGAAAAGGAGACACACAACAAGAAAATAATCGTGAAACAAATGTGACAGGTGATGTGTTACAAGATGCTTTGGTTCTTTCTTTAGAAAATGGTATTGATGCTTGGGTGGTAGATTTAGGGGCCTCATTTCATGCCACACCTGATAAGAAACATTTTCATGACTATGTTCAAGGAGATTTTGGATAGGTTTGTCTGGGTCATGATAAACCCTGTAAAATCGTTAGAATGGGTAAAGTTCTTGTAAAACAACAAAATGGAAACCAATGGTTATTAAAGGAGGTAAGACATGTTCCAGATTTGAAGAAAAATATGATTTCAATAGGGTAGTTAGGCAGTGAAGGTTCAGTGTCAACTTTTACAGATAAAACCTGGAAAGTCACTAAAGGAGCCCTAGCAATAACAAAAGGAGAAAAGTTTGGTACATTGTATTTATGCAATGGTATTTCTAATTGTGTTAATGCTTTAAACTCCACTAGATCAGATGCAACATTGTGGCATGATAGGCTTAGACACATGAGTGAGAGGGGGATGAAGGTTATTCACTCAAGAAATTTGTTGCAAGGTTTGAAGAATATTGATTTGGATTTATGTGAGAATTGTGTTTATGGAAAACAGAAGAGAGCCAAATTTCTTAGAGTTGGGAAAGAAAAGAAGTGTGAAAAATTAGAGCTTGTGCATACAGATGTATGGAGACTTGCTCAGGTATCATCTCTTGGTGGCTCTCATTATTATGTTACTTTTATTGATGATGCAACTAGAAAAACTTGGATTTATTGTATTTAGAATAAATCTGATGTATTTGATACTTTCAAGAAATGGAAAGCGTTGGTTGAGATTGAGGCAGGAAAGAAGTTGAAGTGTCTCAGATCAGACAATGGAGGTGAATATTGGAGCAAAGAGTTTGATAGGTACTTTTCAGAGCATGGAATTCGCAGAGAGAAGACAGTTCCAAGAACACCGCAGAAAATGGTGTGTCAGAAAGGATGAACACGACAATCATGGAGTGTGCAAGGTGCATGAGATTGCATGTAGGATTTACTTTACAATTTTGGGCAGATGCTGTAGATACTACTGTTTATCTAATAAACAAAGGGCCTTCAAGTTCCTTGGATGGTGGTATTCTAGAGGAGGCATGGACAGGTAAAAAGATAAACTACTCTTTTAAAAAGCCTTTTGGCTGTGAGGCCTTTGTCCATCTTAATAAAGAAAATAGAACAAAGCTTGAGGTAAAATCAAGAAATGTACTTTTATTGGATATGGTGTTAATGATTTTGGTTATCGCTTATATGATTGTGAAAATAACAAAATAATTAGGAGTAGAGATGTAATATTCCATGAAAAGGTCATGTATAAGGATCAATTGCAGGAAAAGAAATAGGAAAAAGAAAATAAATAATACACAGTTCTTGATGATATCACATAAAAAGTAAGGGTGCCTGAAAATAATAACAATAAACAGTCACAACAACAAAAACCACCACTACAACACAGGCACCTCAAACACCTGAAAGTGGTGTCAGAAGATCTACCAGGATAAGTAGACACCTTGAACGATACTCTCCATTATATTTTGTTTTGTTGATTGATTCTGGTGAACCAAAATGTTATGAAGAAGCAATGCAAGTAGAAACCAGAAAGAAGTGGGAGCTAGCCATGAAATAAGAGATGGGCTCCTTAATACATAACCAAACTTGGGACTTAGTCAGATTGCTTGCAGGTAAAACAACATTGCAAAATAAATGGGTTTACAGGTTGAAGAAAGAAGATGGAGGAAAATAAAGGTACAAATATAGACTTGTGGTGAAGGGCTTTGCACTGAAGAAAGGTATTGACTTTGATGAAATATTTTCTCCTGTTGTTAAAATGACTTCAATCAGAACTATTTAAGTCTTATAGCAATGAAAGATTTGCATCTTGAACAGTTAGATGTAAAGACAACCTTTCTTCATGGAGATTTGGAGGAATAGATCTATATGCAACAACCACAATGATATGAGGTCAAAGGGAAGGAAAAATCAGTATGCGGGTTGGATAAGAGCTTGTATGGCTTAAAACAGGCTCCGAGGCAGTGGTATCTAAAATTTGACAGGTTTATGTTTGAACAAGGTTATACTAGATGCCACTCTGATCATTGTGTTTATCTGAAAAATAAAAATGATGGCAGCTATATTATATTGTTATTGTATGTGGATGACATGCTTGTTGCAGGGTATAACATGCAGGAAATAAATGTACTCAAAGGAAAATTGACAAATTCATTTGCAATGAAGGATTTGTGAGCTGTAAAACAAATCCTTGGTATGAGAGTAACTAGAAACATCAAAAATAATTAACATTGTCTCAGAATGAGCACATACAAAAGGTGTTGAAAAGATTTAATATGCAGTATGAAAAACTAGTGAGTACACCTTTCGCTAGCCATTTCCAACTTAGTAAGGAGATGTGCTCCAAGACCCAAGAAGAAATGGATTATATGTCTAAATTTCCATATGCATCAACATGTAGAAGCTTAATGTATGCGATGGTCTGCACAAGGCCTAATATTGCACATGCATTGGGAGTTGTAAGAAAATACATGAAAATCCAGGAAAAGAACATTGGATGGCAGTAAAATGGATTCTCATATATTTGAGAGGTACCACAAATCAAGCATTATGATTTGGTGGTTCAAACATTGCTCTACAGGGATATGTTGATGCAGATATGGCAAGTGATAGAGATAACATGAGGTACACTACAATGTATGTATTTATTGTAGGTGGAACAACTGTCAGCTGGGTTTCAAAAATGCAAAGTGTTGTTGCACTTTCAACAACAGAAGCAGAGTATGTTGCTGCTACAGAGGCTACTAAAGAAATGATTTGGTTACAAAGGTTTATAAATGAATTGGGTAAGAAGAAGGAGATGGGAAAGTTATACAGTGACAACAAAAGTGCCATTCATCTTACAAATAACTCAGTATTTCATTCCACGACTAAACACACACAAATCAAGTACCATACGGTTAATGTTGGAAGATGGAGAGTTGAAGCTGGAAAAGATACACATTAGACATAATCCTGCAGATATGTTAACAAAATTTGTAAACAGGGAGAAACTGAGTTTCTGCTCAGTTTCAATTAGTCTTTAGGTATGATGATGAAGATGAGAAACAACTAGGTCCAAAGTGGAGTCATTATCCAATAAATGAAGTAGTAGTGGAGTTGCTACAATCAATCTCTAAGTGAGATATTGTTAGGTGTGGAGCTTGATTATCTTCTTTATTTAGATGTATCGCCATGTTGGACCCCTGTTCTTAACGGAGCGACAACGTCGCCCATCGTTTGTTCGCCATCAGGGGGGTCCAAGGGGGGTAGCGACGACCTTTTGGAGCCCCCCCATGGCGGGGGATTTCGGGGGCGTTGCCCCCGAAGCTAAAAACATATGTAAAATTTCCTTGTAAAATATTGTAATTTCGTAATCAATCTAGGCCATTCATTAGGCGGATGATTTGACGGTAGAATTTGTGTTTAATTTAGGGTTTTTTCCCTAGAAGGAAAGCCCTTTGATGAATGAGGGTATGGTATTGCGACTGTCTATCGTGTGTATATTCTGAGCGGGAAATAGAAACAGGCACTGTGTGACAGAGTAGATGATATTACCACTGATTTGCTCTAGGTTGTGTCTCTTCGTTTTGTTGGATAATAAAAAGGAAGGAATAGCTGTTTCTGTGGACATAGCCCAAGTTGGGTGAACCACATATATTTGTGTCTCTTGTTTTATAGGTTATTTTTGTGTTGGTGTTTCCACATATTTTATGTGTTCCATTGCTTTGTAGTATATAATTTTCTAACAACGTACATCGAAATCATACAACATTGTCTATCAATATAATTTTAGCCAACAACAACTCATTCACAAATCCTGGCTCAAATTTATACATGAGGATCCATTTGGTTAATTCCCTTTAGTCCAAAAAATTGAATTTCCAATAGTTCACGGTGGAATTTCTACCAAAGGGGAGACATTTGGGGAGCAAACGAACCACAATACTCAAATGGAAAAATGAGAAATTAACCAAATTGCATGATGGGGAGGGTTTTTGTCGAAATTCTTGCATTCAGGAGTGAGAACGTTAGGAGAGATGTGACTCATGCAAGGTCACACATTAGCTAGACGTGAAGTTCCATTGTGTAATCATATAGTTTAGACAGGGGCATTGTTTAAATATTTTGACCATTCCTTCTTTGCCTCATTAGTTTTAAGGACTACAACATTCATTTTGTCCATGGTTTTTTGGCTTAATTTATTTAAATGACAGAACTAATAGAATACAATCTACTATGGTAGGAATGAAGAATTCAATAGCTTGTCCGTCAACTAAATTTGGCCATTCATCTCAAATTGAGTTGTAGGGTCATTCATATTGATGTTTTGTATGTGGGTGTCACAAATTTGGGCTAATTCATTAATGAAAACCACATTATGGTGTTTAATATCCATTCTAAATCCATAAACTATACTGGTTACTATTAATGTTTTTTGTCATCATCTTGCTGAGTTGGCAAAACCTCTAGTCGGGTCCACTTTCCATCTTTTATCATAGAGGTGTTCCTTCCTGATCCAATGGCAAAAACCTCTTTGATTGGACGAACTAGAGGCATGTTGCACTCTCACTACCATGAGGCTTTAAAATGGACTCACACTTTGATGACATCCAACGGATACGATCTATTTGATCCAATGGCCCAAAAATGAATCTCCATCTTTGAATCAATCTAATGCCACTGGTTAATCGTGATCAACGTCAAAATCTCGTTGTGGGTTCCCATTGATTTAATGGTTGTGATTTCTCATTAAAATAAATGGCTCACAATAATTTTAATTCGTATTCTGGATTCCACCACTGAGTTCCTTCCCCTAAATTTAAGGGAAGATACTTTTCTTTCCAAGATCCATGCTTCTCGTGAATTACGAGGGGGTACCCCAATGACGAGACCGAGAGGGGGGGAAGAGGAATACACAATCGCGATTCCACCCCCCCATAAGAACTCTGCTCAATGACATAAATTCCATCATGAACCGCTGGTAATTTTATTTTGTGAACTGACGAGAATTAGCCAAA
Organism: Pinus albicaulis; assembly: GCA_034641835.2. NCBI lineage: Eukaryota > Viridiplantae > Streptophyta > Pinopsida > Pinales > Pinaceae > Pinus > Pinus albicaulis. The sequence goes on from CM076570.1 coordinate 261,245,589, forward strand.
TCAATCCTCCTATCCATAATACTTGCTAATATTAGTTTTCCAATATATTCGATCTTAGCACCCCTGTTGTTGAATTTCACATATCGTTCCACCAATTCTAAGCTCATAAACATAATTCCATCCTTTTCATTAATCATTACAATTCATGAATACCCTGTAATTTTTTCCTAAACTAAATTTTCCACCCACAACCACATCAACAACCGCCTTTGTTTTACAATAAAGTACATATATAAAACCTAGGGTAAAAAATTCATGTCGCTTGAAGAAATTAATTCCTGTCATAGTCAAGGTCTCGGTTCTAGAAGGTTCCACCTCAAGTCTTCATAATTTGTAACCAAATCCCACCCTAATTTTCAAAACCAGATATCAGACCATCCTCAAAGTGGTTTTGGCGCATATCCTTTGAAACGTGGCATCAAATATGGTGAAACCATGTCAATATAATGATAGGGACCAACCCACCCACTGGGTCGCTCTACACAGTTAATTGTGCCCCTTATTTGGCACTCGATATACATTGTCCATCGTTAATTTAGACAACTAGCAATATACCAAGCCTTGTACTGGTTATGTGTTGCTCATGCTTGTGTATTGTTATGCACACTTGCTTACATATTGTTACATATTTTACATGCATTACTTGCTTATGATAGGGCTACATATTGGTCATGCTTCGGTGTTATCCATGTATGTTTGCTTGTGTGATGTCATATGTTGAACATGCATTAGTCATACATGATTGATTATACATGTCAAGTGGGTGCATATGGTCAAGTTTGCATTGGTTTGATTAAGGTTGTTGAGCATAAGGTAATTGTATGCAATTAGATTATCATGGTGATATTGATATGTTATGATGCTAATGTGCTGTCTGAAATAGAGTAGGAGGTGTAGATCATTAAAGTGAAGTTGCAACAATGGAATTTGGGGTAAGAACAAATCGTCATACAAGTTTGTATGTTTGGCATGCAGGTATGTGATTCATGGTTGTTGTAAGAATTAGAGTTACTTATATGTTTGTAATTCTATTATTATTATGATTACATATGTGATAATTGTTGGTTGATCAGTGTAGTCATATGCATTATGGTTATGTGTTTGTATTTCATTCTATTGATTTTATGGTTACATGCATGATAAATGTTAGTTAATTAGTGTGATCATATGTACATGTGTTGGATAGTCAAGCATGATAATAACTTGATGAATATGTTATATCTTGTTGATGATAATGTTATATGTTAACTTATTGTTGTCATATGGTAGTTAACTTGATGATTAGGGTTATAGCATTACTATCTTGATGTTATATATTCATGCTAAATTGGATTGGCCTATGCATATGGCTAGGGTTACAACATTCATGCATGAGTCGATATATTGTGTTGTATTAATCTAGACTCACTGTGCATATGTGATTGTTTGACAATTGTTTATGAGCTTATTATGTGAACATGTTAGCTAGTTATCATTATGAATATCATGACCTTATTTATGTTTGAGTTGATGTGTTGAGAAGTTATATTGTGCTAATCTAGATCGGACAGCAGGACAGAAAAATTCTAAATATATAATCCTGCTGCAATATTGATGATGATTCTTCTATTGTTAAATTAATTAAACAAATTATTTGCAATTTTCTACAACAAATATCGAAACATATACATTGCAGTATTCAAAAAATAAATACCAAGGAAGAAAATAAATGCTGATAACTTGAAAAATTCTAGCACACACACAAAGATATTGACACAGTTATTTTTGGACAATTGTCCTCGGAAAAATCCAATGCAAGAAAACTAGTGCATCAGATGAGGGTTTCTTTATTAATCTCCAATAGTGATTCATGTACATAGATTTAGACGACAAAATAGAGGAAAAATACAGAGAAAAATTCAGTAACAAATTTCTCACTCTCCATAAGGATCTTCTGACCCCAAAACATGCCCTCTGCCCTTACGTTGGTCTCACTGCGCCAGAGCACTGCAAAGTGAATGCACAATGCTCTGGTGTACTGCGCCCTTCCTCATGTTGGCCCTTCCTGATTTTGTCCTACACTCTCGTACTACTAATGATACCCTCTCTCTCTCACCTGCAACTCACCCACTGGCACTATCTCCTTTGCCGAACTTTAGCCACTAAGAAAATCGATTTGCCTGGGCAACTGTGTAACTGCTCTAGTGTGTTCTCCAACTGCCCATTGAGTTCTTATAATCTCTCGTTGAAACTTCAAGGACCACGATTAACACTTAATTGATAGCTAAGATTAACTAAGACTCGATCCACGCCTTTTTCTAGAATATTTGCACCTGAATTAATTTATACCTTTTAATTAATCATATTTCCTAAGTTTAGACTTATGAAATAATAAAAATTGATTAGTTATTTTAATTAAGCCATCTCTAGGTGGACTTTCCTCAAACAATTTATGGGTCTTAGAGAATACATGTGTCTTAGCCTTTCTACAAAACCTCAAGGCTAGAGCACATCCGATGCTACAAAAATCAACACTCCCTCTTAGCAAGGAATGTGCTCTAGTACTGCTGCCCTCCTAATAGCAATACTCTAATTCTACATCATTTCCTGTTGCGATGCTGATGTATCTACTATTGCCCACCAACTACTGCGCAACTCTGATTTTGCGCTGCATCTGTGCTGCTGCTGGCCCTGTTGTATTGCTGCTAACTACTGCATCTGCACTGCAACTCCCTCTCATGTGTTGTTGCTGCAAATGAAAATCCATCTGTTTCTACTACTGAAACGAGTTCTCTACCATACCCATTTGTTCCTTGAACTAGATGAAATTAGCTCTTCGAAAAGCTTTCATGAGTACGTCTGCTACCTGATCTCCCATGGGAACATACTACAACTGGATTGCCTCACGTTGAACACAGTATCAGATGAAATGACATATGAGATAAATGTGTTTCGACCTATCATGAACATCTGGATTCTTAGAGAGTTTTATGCAACTCTGATTATCACAACAAACATTGGTCGCTCCCACCTTCTTCCTGAACAAACTCACTAGCAGTTTCCTAAGCCATATAGCTTGGCATGTAGTTGTGATGGCTACCATATATTCAGCTTCTGCTAAGCTCAGTGCTACTGAATTATGCTTCCTACGGCACCAAGAGACCATCCCTGATCCAACACTGAAGTAGTACCCGAAGGTACTTTTCATGTCCACTGAACTACCTGCCCAATTTGCATTTGTGAATCCGCTCATTCTAACGTCATCTCCTCGAGTATATTTCAACCCATAGTCGACTGTCCCACACACATATCTAAGAATGTGGATAGTTGTTGCCCAATGTACAATTTTCGGTTCCACCATGAACATACTAAGGGTATTGACAGTGAAACATATGTCTGGCCTAGTGTTGACCAGATACATGAGTGACCCAATGAGATGTCTGTACAAGGTGGGGTCGACTTCCTTGTCCCCTGATGCATATATCTTATTCCAATTGGTGATAATGGGTGTTTCCATGGGTCGAAAATCCTGCATTCTGAATCTCTTCAGAATATCTGTAGCATATCTCCCTTCCCCAAGGAAGATCTCCCCATTCTTCTGTCATACTTCCAATCCTAGAAAATCGTGCATTAGCCCCATATCCTTTATGTCGAATTATGCTTCAAGGTTCCTTTTGCAATATTTTATGAGCTTTGATGATCCTGTTAAAAAATGTCATCCACATACAAAAATAGAATGAGAGGCTCATTCTCCACCATTAAACAATAGAGATTTCGATCTACATCACTCTTGATGAATCCCAACTACTGCAAACAACTGTCAATTCGACCATACCATGCTTTGGGTGCTTGCTTGAGCCCGTATAGGGCTTTCTTCAACTTGCATACATGAGTGTGCTTCTCATGAGTCTCGAAGCCTTTAGACTGCTCCATATACACCTCTTCTTCTATCACCCCGTTGAAGAATGTTGTCTTGACATCCATTTGGTGAATCTCCCATCCCATCTGTGCTGCTAGGGATATGAAAGATCTAATAGAGGTATATTTGGAAACTGGAGTGAAGGTCTCCTCATAGTCTATCCCTTCTTTTTGTGCATACCCCTTTGCCACAAATCTAGCCTTCTACTTTTCTACACTGCCATCTGCAGCGTACTTGATCTTGTAGATCCATCTGGGACCTACAACTATTCAATCCTCTAGTTTAGGCACTACCTCCCAAACATCATTAGTCATGATAGAAATGTATTCTTCTACCATTGCATCCACCCACATCTGATGCTGTGCGGCTTCCTAAAAGCTGGAGGGTTCTGTAACCTGAGCTACCAAGGCTTGGTATCTGTCAGGCTGCTTGCATTGCCTCTTGTCGGTTCTAGGAGCTCCGAAAAACTCCTCTGCGTCTCTCAAAGTCTGACACACTTCTCTACTAGTTCTACCACTGGTGGTGGGAGGTTCAATCTGTTCCTCCTCTTCCTGTTGTTCTGTCTATTGAGAACTCCCTGGATCTCCTACTGCTGAGGAGATACTGGTATTGGTCACTGTACTCGATCCTGTCACTGTCCTCTTGGTTGCCCTACCTATTGTCCCCGCTGCTGTTGGACTAACAAAACATTTGCTGACTGATCACCTGCAGACATCTTTCAAGATCTTCTGAAAGCTCCATCTTCCATGAACTTTACATCTCACCTTACTACAATCTTCTTGCTACTAGGAATGTAGATCTTGTATGCCTTTGAGGTCTCACTATACCCTACGAGGTACCCCTTATCTACAGTGTGATCCAACTTACTACGCTTCTCATCTGGAGTGTGGCAATAAGCCACACTCCCGAATATCCTCAGATGACTTACTTCCGACTTCTGCCCTGTGAAGACTCCCTCTGGCTTTTTCTTCCCCAATGCTTTGTGAGGAGTTCTGTTTTGAATGTACACCGTTGTGTTGCATGCCCCTGCCCATAAAAATCCTGGAAAATCCTGGTCATACAACATAGCCTTTGCAATCTCGAATATTGTTTTGTTCTTTCGCTCCACTACCCCATTCTGTTGTGGATTATATGTTGTTGTCCACTCTCTTTTGATACCCTCCCTCGTGCAGAAATCTGTGAAGTATTTATCAGTATATTCTCCGCCATTATTTGAACGTAGTACCTTGATATTTTTCCTTGTGTTTTCGACGAGAGCTTTGAACTCTTTGAACCGATCAAAGATCTCATCCTTGGTCTTTAAGATATAGATCCAAGTTTTTCTGGAAAAATCATCAATGAAGGTGACAAAATATTCATCACATGTAATAGCTCTAGTGGACATAGGGCCACAAATATCTGAGTGCATCAATCCCAATGCGCCATTTTCTCTATTGTCACTTCTGGGAAACACTTCCTTTGCATACTTGCCAAGTACGCAATCTTTACACACATCATCGTGCTCTGCGCTGAGAACTGGAACTCTTGGTACTGTTTCTTTGAGCACCCTTAGTGCTCCATGGTGTAAATGTCCCATCCTCTTGTGCCATAGTTCGTTCAACTCCTTCTTGTTGCTATTGTCACTGCCTATCAGTGCCATTGGAGAATTGATATGCAACCTATATAATCTATTGCTTCGAGCTCCAATCTGCATTACCTTCTTCCGGCTAGGGTGCTTGACATACACTTTCTTTCCTACGAAGTATACATCGTATCCTTTGTCCTGTAACTGGGACACTAAAATTAGGTTCATACCCAATCCTGGCACATGCAGTCCGTTAGTAGTGCTCGTGCTTGTTCCTACTTTCGTTTGAAAATCTATGGTGCCTCTCACAATTGGAGTACACTTTGTTTTGTTGCCCATAGAGATCTAGAAATGCATATGCCCTTCTTGATAGCTAGAGAAGTATTCTATAACTCCTGTCATATGAGCTGAAGCACCACTATCAATGTACCAAACACCGGATGATGTTGAACTTGACAAACACGCGAACTCATCCTCCAACCTGGAAGATAATTTTGAGGCTTCTTGATTGTTGATTCTATCCATGATTTCCTGTGCTATTTGTCCTTTCCTCCCCAACGTTGATTTTCCTGCTGCAAAATACTGCATTCTGGATGAAGATCTACTATGTAAAAAGAAAGTGCTGCTACTCCCTCTGCCTTTGACAACCTTTGATATGAAAATTATATTCTTTGTCGACTCACTCAGAGAAATGAATTTTCCTCAAAAATTTGTCCTCCTGGCTATTGGACTATGCAGCTTCCTGGGGTTTCGAGTACCTGCTTACGCAGTGCTTCGAATCTCCCTCTTCCTTTTTTGCACTGAGCTATCTTGCTTCAACCTTGTGCTCTAATACCGTGTGAAAATCTAGAATCCTGCTGCAATACTAATGATTATTCTTTTATTGTTAAATTAATTAAACAAATTATTTTCAATTTTCTATGGCAAATATCGAAACATATACATTGCAGCCTTGACAAAATAAATACTAAGGAAGAAAATAAATGTCGATAACTTGAGAAATTCTAGCACACAGACAAATATATTGACACAATTATTTTTGGACAATTGCCCCCGGAAAAACCCAATGCAGGAAAACCGGTGCAACAGATGAGGGTTTCTTTATTAATCTCCAACAGTTATTCATGTACATAGATTCATACAACAAAATAGAGGAAAAATACTGAGAGAAATTCAGTAACAAATTTCTCACTCTCCACAACGATCTTTTGACCCTGAAACAAGCCCTCTACCCTTACATTGGTCTCATTGCGTCACCCTCTGCACAGTGCTCTGGTGTACTGCGTCCTTCCTCATGTTGGCCCTTCTTGAATCTGTCATGCACTCTCGGACTACTGTTGATACCCTCTCTCTCTCTCACTTGTAACTCACCCACTGGCTCTATCTCCTTTGCTAAACTTCGGCCACTGAGAAAATATATATGCTTGGGAAACTGAGTAACCACTTTGGTGTGTTCTCCAAGTGCCCATTGAGTTATTCTTATAATCTATCGTAGAGACTTTGAAAACCACGATTAAAACTTAAATGATGGATAAGATTAACTAAAACTCGATCCACACCTTTTTCTAGAAGATTCACACCTGACTTAATTTATACCTTTTAATTAATCATATTTCCTAAGTTTAGACTTAGGAAATATTAAAAACTGATTAATTATTTTAATTAAACCATCTCTAGGTGGAATTTCCCCATTTGGAGAATACATGTGTCTCAGCCTTTCTGCAAAATCTCACGGCTAGAGAACATCTGATGCTACAAAAAATCAACACAAACAAGATAGCCTCCCCTAAGATACATTAAGGTATGAGTTTGCTTATGTCGTATACTTGGTGTTTGAATGTTTGATTATGTCATCTATTTGGTGTTTGAGTGATTTGGTGTCTATTACATCATCTAGTTGATTTATTTAACATGGTATGTTTGCAAGTTGTTCAAATTTTGATTAATTGCATAATGAGTATATGTGTCAGTAAGATTGCATGAAGGAATGATCTGGCTTTAAGATGGTTGTGCTAACACATATGCATTGAGACATTTGGTATGTACTTGAGTGTAAATAGGTGATAGTTGTAGCATTATGCATTATGACTTATGACTGTGAGTTGATTGTGGATTATGACATGGTTGTTAATTTTGGTAAAAGTTGATTTCAAATTGATAGATATGTTGTCTTGATCTTTGGTACATGTGGCTGACATGCGTGTTTAGTTACAAGTCAACATGTTTGACACAACAAGGTAAGATATCTAGTATATTGTTATATTTATTATATGTTGATAGTTGTGTGGTTATGGCAGTAGGATGCAGGGATTTCATGGCAAAAAATACTATCATGAAATCTTAGAGAAGGATCAGGTTGAGTTTTCCTTTGAAAGCATTGGGAACCATGGGGAGTGAGTCATGGTGTTGCTAAGTCTTATGCTTTTGATCTCTTGTGATTTGTTGCACTTGATTTGCGGTCTTGATTGCATCTAGTGTATGGCCATACCACTTTGTTTGCAATGTTGTATTGTTATTGGTTTTCACGGTTTTGTTCTTGTTTGTTTCTTGTTCTTGCCTTTTTTTTGAGAGTCTTGGGAATTGGTTTGGAAAAGAGAAACGTTGATGGAGCTCTAGGAGAGATGAATGGAACCCAACATGTAAAGAAAGACTCGGATGAAGCTCAGTGCATGAGTAAGCACAACAAAGGTAAGAATGACAGTCGGTTGGACTCGTTGGGTCCATTGTGGTAAATGGATGGTAGCGGTACAAACATGAGAAAGGCAATAAAAAAAGTAAAGAACGTGGATTTGAGGTGTTAGATTCCTTGGCTATGTTGGGAACGATTGCTCTCAATGTTGTGCATGTTGTGCATGAATAAATGAGGTTTTCTTAACCTAGACCTTATGATATCCAACAATTGTGTTGCGATCATAATTATGTTGATGTTTATATATGTATACATGTATATATGTATGTATGTTGTGTTTGATAGGGTCATCAGAGATCATGATTGTTTTATCCTAATATTTATGTATGTATCCATGTCACTGGATGACAGGGTTTTCAAGGATCGTCCTTGTGGAGGAATGATTTCTTATATGGGTGAATGACATGAAGAGGTTCCTGGCTATGGAGAATCAAGTGGGAAGAGTAACTCTAACAGATCTATGAGGTTAGTATCATTTGGACATGAATTGATATTATATGATTGTACTAAGCCTATGTTTATTTTATGGACAGGTAATGTTGAGGAGTACATCAGAGAAGTGAAAGTAGTGTGATATGCAGCATGCTAGGATAAGCATGGATAGTGGAAAGACACTAGAAGCAAGGTTGCTTGTGGGGTCAATGTGTGGCCTATGGATGTGCAGTGCTAATGTTGTGTATATGTTGCACATGTTGTATATTCAGTGATTGTACCTATGGTGATGTGTACATGTAACATATGTAGTATTGTGTACATATGATATTGTATGTCTGTTTTATATATGGTGTTGTGTTTATGTTGCATATGTAGTGCTAGGTATATAGAATGCTATGTACATGTTGGATATGCGGTGCTATGTACATACAATACTGTGCGCATGTTGGATATGTGGTGCTGCGTACATATGGGGCTATGTACATGTTGTATATTAAGTGTTATATACATATGTTGTTGTGTGCGTGTTGTACATATGGTGTTGTGTACATGTGGTGCCGTGTGGCTGTGTGGTGTCGTGTACATGTCGTGCATGTGGTGTCATGTACATGTCGTGCATGTGGTGTTGTGTAAATGTAGTATTGTGTACACATTGTACATATGGTGTTGTGTACACAGTGTGCAGGTGGTGTCATGTACATGTGATGTTGTGCACATGTTGTGCAGGTAGTGTTATGTACATGTGGTATTGTGTACAGATTGTGCATATGGTACTGGTATACATGTGGTATTGTGTGCATGTCGTACATGTTGTGCTGAGGGCATGTGGTACTATGTATGTGTATGATGTAGTCGTGGTATCGTGACATGTGTATTCGTTGTGTCGTACTCTGCATAGGTATATGTATTGTGTTGTATTGTACATCAGGTGTAGGTGTATGTGTTGCATGCCGATGTAAGGGTATGTATTGTGTTATGTTGTACATCAAGTGTAGGTGTATGTGTTGTGTTGTACACTAGATGTATGTGTATGGATTGTGTTATGTTGTACACTGGGTGTGGGTGTATGTATTGTGTGGTGTTGCACACCGTGTGTGGATGTATGTGGTGTGATGTATATTGTGTGTATGTGTTGAGATTTTGTGTAGTTGGTGTAGCATTGGGTGTGTTCTAGCCCTAAAATTTTGTGGAGGGGCTAAGACACACTTGAACTCCAAAACCCAGAAAGCGTTTGGTGAAATTTCAGCTAGTGTTCAAGTTATTCAAATAATTAATTATTTTAATGTATTTCCTAAGTCTAAACTTAGGAAAACTAAATAATTAAAGTGGATTAATTAACACATGTGCTGAAAATGTTCTAAATGACGCAGATCAAGCAGTCTTTTAATCTCGGCCGTCGATGAGATCAATGAAAAATTATAAGAGACAAGCTTGAGGGTCAGTTGGAGACACACACATGAAGGTAGAGCTAAGAGACAAATATGGAATTCTAGGGCAGGGATTGCTAAGAATTTCCAGAAGAGTTTTCTGTAACGAGGGGTAGTATTGGCGGAGGGGATGATCTAATCTCGGAGCCACAAGACAACAAGAGACAAAGAAGCAGCTTTCAGGGTCAGCGTAGAGGAGCAAGGGCAGTAGCAGCAGCAGCTGCGCAGTGCAGCTTCAACTACTATGCAGACCCAGCAGGGGCAGCGCTGAAGCTTCAAAGGGCTTCCACAATTACGTAGAGGCCCCCAGAGGCAGCGTAAGGACTGCGCCATTCACTCTGGGGTTACGCAGTCCCTCTATGAGCAGCGCAAAGGCACGCAGAGCTTAACAGGGCTAACACTGGGGCTTCAAGGGTAGCGCTGAGGTTTTCAGGGCCAGATCCAGGTTGAGTCTTGTAAATCCCGTTTGAGGGTGTGGATCAGTCAGAATTTTGGTCTTGGAACAACAGGTTAGCTGCAGATCTACTTTTATTCTCTGTTGGGTTCCCTAATATGGAACCCAAGTTTGCTGTACTTAGATTTTACTTAATAAAATAAATCCTCATATCTGTTGCACCGGTTTTTCTGGGGACTTATGTCCAAAAATCAATGTGTCACTTTGGTTGAATGAGCATAATATTCAGTAAATGATCTGCATGTGTAGGCTGTTAGTAGTGTTTACTTTGGTGTTTTTTGAATCTAATTTATGAAGATAACTTGTATAATTTAATTAAGTAGGAGAAGTAAACCATGATACTACAGTGGAATTTTCACATGGTATCAGAGCGATAGTAGATCAAGCTGAATCTCCAGCAAATCAGCTGAAGAATATTTGTTCTGTAGGGTGTCAGTAGAAGCAGCAAAGATCTGGAAAGGGCAACTTGACAGCAGGAGAATGCAGATCCAGGAAGGGACATCGTTGTAACTACATAAGGCCATCATGCTTACGAAGAGCCTTCCCAGGCCAGCGTAAGGACCGCGTCACCCAGTTTGGGGTTACGCAGTCCACTTTTGAGCAACACTGAGGCTACGTTGGGCTAGTCAGTGAGACACAGTCCAGTCATTTATTCTGTTGCAAAAAAAGTTTTGCCGAGATCCGGAAGCAGTGCTTCAGATCTTCAGCAGTGCTGGTGTGGTGGAGATTCTACAAGTGCAGAATTGTGCCTAGCTAAGTCAGCAAAGAGAGGGAGGAAGATAGTTACTAAGTAGATCTGAGCCAAACAGATCTAAGATTTGATCAGGATGATCAGAGAGAACTGTCCGATTGTGTTTTGGCTGAAGATTTCCGGGAGGGAAATCATTTTTCAGAAGAAGCAGTACTGGAGGGTTTCTAGTGACCAAGAAACCTAGATCTAGCATTTTCATGTTGCCATAGAAAAGGGTTGAAGAATATTGCTTATGTCAGATCTGAGCTAGATGGTTTCTCATGGGCTAAGAGATCAAGACAGGTTGGACAATGTGTCCAACTTTGTCATCTGGAGGGCTAGGATCCTATCAGTCCTGGATGAGTACGACATCAAGGACGATGAGGCAAGTGTTCTAGTTGTGCCTGCAGATCCCGATACTCTGAAGAAATTTAAGGATAATCAAGCGCAGACTAAGCGGTTGATCATGGACAGAGTGAAGGGTCACGTAGTACCACATATTGCCGATAAGAACACGACAAATGACATGTGGGTCGCTCTAGAAGCAATGTATCAAGGAAGCTCTGTCCAACGAAAAATGCTTTAAGAGAATCATATGAGGCTTTTCCAGATGCAGAAGGGTGAGGAAATAGATCCTTTCCTTTTCCGACTTCAGACTATTCGAGATCAACCGATTGGCATGGTTGCAACTCCAGATGAAGGACTCTTAGTTAGGACTGCCCTGAATGCAGTCTTCGAGGAATGGGAAACATTTGTCCAAAGCATACTGGGCAGAGCAGCGTTACCATCCTGGACAGACATGTGGGCAATCCTCCACCAAGAGGAGATCAGGAGGATCACCAAGAGGCAAAATATCAGTGGCGGATCGGTTAGAGTGAAGAAAGAAGAGGAGGATGATGCAACCCTTGCATCTAAGGAACAAAAGCAACAAGGGAAGAAGAAGAGGGACCTTTCCAAGTATGGTGCTTGAACTATGCTGAACTTGGACACTTCGCCATCACTTGTCCTGAGAAGAAGGACAAAGGAGTTTCTAATTCCAAGGCAGCAACAGCAAAGGATGATGTTTATGATGATGACACAACCATGAGTGCTCATGTACCTCGAGAGAAGAGGTGGGGTGACATGGATCTGTAGAGCATCTACAGACGATGGCAGGATCCTTAAGTCAGCCCTACTCTTGGATCACATACGAGCTACGAGAGCCTTAAGACGATAGAGGGATGAGTCGAGAGATGGATGCAGAAGGTCACAATGAAGCAGAAGGGAGAGCTGAAGAGTTGAAGAGGGAGCATTGTAATGCAGAGGTAGCAGCAGCATGGGGGCAGGAACACAAAGGCTTATGGGACTTCAGCAACACAGAGAGACCGGGCTCACGCAGTGCATAGTTGCAGCAAAGCAGTGGCTTTAGGAGGGCAACATAAATCAACGACCAAGGGAGCTTCAACATAGGAGGCAGCCTGACTTATATGTCAAAGATTGGGAAGGAGTCTTTCAGTTGCTTACTTCTCAACAACTGAGTTGCAGTGCAACATTTAGCAGTAGTAGTGCTATGGGCAGCATGATGCAACAATTTGAGAGGGAGCTGCAGTACAGATGTGGTAGTGTGAGTGGCAGTGACATGGCCAACAGTACAGGAAGCAACAGTGCAATGGATAGAGGGCAACAGGCCAAGCATCAGCAACACAGAAACAAACATCAAGATCCTACAGTACATGGTGTGGATGTATTGCTAGAGCCCACTCCGTGCTAAGAGGGAGTGTTGAGATTTTGTGTAGTTGGTGTAGCATCGGGTATGCTCTAGCCCTGAAATTATGTGGAGGAGCTAAGACACACTTGAACTCCAAAATCCAGAAAGCATTTAGTGAAGTTTCAGATGGTGTTCAAGTTATTCAAATAATTAATTATTTTAATGTATTTCCTAAGTCTAAACTTAGGAAAATTAAATAATTAAAGTGAATTAATTAACACGTGCTGAAATGTTTTAAATGATGCGAATCAAGCAATATTTTAATCTTAGCCGTTGATGAATGTTTTAATCTCGACTGTTGATGAGATCAATGAAAAATTATAAGAGAAAGGCTTGAGGGTCAGTTGGAGACACACATATAAAGGCAGAGCTGAGAGACAGATCTGGAATTCTAGGGCAAGGTTTGCTAAGAATTTCCAGAAGAGTTTTCTACAGCGAGGGGTAATATTGGTTGAGGGGATGATCTAATCCCGGAGCCAAGAGACAACGAGAGATAAAGAAGCAGCTTTCAGGGTCAGTGCAGAGGAGCAAGGGCAACAACAACAACAGTTAAGTAGCCTAGCTTCAGTCGCTATGTAGGTGCTACGCAGGTCCAACAAGGGCAACGCTGAAGCTTCAGAGGGCTTACACAGTTATGCAGAGGCCCCCAAAGGTAGCATAAGGACTCACTCTAGGGTTACACAGTCCCTCTCTGTGCAGTGCATCATCAATATTTTATTTCAGTTTATTATGCATGTGATTCGTGATTCTGACTTATGATGATTACATGTGCTTTATGATTATGGTTTATGATGATGGCATGTGATTCACGATTTTGACCTACGATGGTTGTGTTTTGAGCTACCATGATGTGATATGTTTATACATGATGATTTGATCAAACAACTATTTTGACTTGTGTGACAGGGAGTGAACATGATTGCAAGTGTACCTTACCACCAATGAGGTATGATTTGAAGTTATTTAAATTTATTTTGAATCTAATGGAAATTATGTGCTTGGTACAGGAAGGCATGCAATGCCCCGTTGGGTGGTTGAAACCGACTGCAAGGACTAGCATCATCAGCAAAAGGAATTGAAATAGGAAGAAATATGTTGGTAAAGCACTTCAGGAGTAGGGCCATTGTGGGACATTGGTACCCAATAGTGTCTATTGATTTCCATGAGTATGATATGACCTGTGTGATGGTTTTGAGGAGGGTATATGCCTTGGCTTTTGTATCTTCCGATGTGAGGAAGCCTTCCTAAGGGATGGATTGTTGAATTTCCATGACCTTGGGTCTAGGTTAGAGTCTTAAAATCATCGACTCTACTAAACTAAGAATCTCAACCATGAACTACTTTGCACAACGGAAATATAAAGCAGTAAATCACATATGCACAAATATTCACAGTTTTAACAAAATTGTACAATAATGTGTTGATCGGTGGTTGTTATTGATGTCAACCCAAGCAGCACCAGGGGATACCCCGATCTTGCATGGGAATTTTGACTTGAAAATTTACTCTATTCCGAGTCAAGGATATTTTGGATGGTTTCTACTTGTCGAGATGTTTTCGTTGATATATGGCACGCCACGTAATTATTCACGGTTTGAGAGATATTCATGTTTGAAGTTAGTAACCCCAGTTAGTGGGCTAAAACGCCATGGGGTTGTGGCATGACACTAATCATTGGTTGTGGTCATTGAATAGTCAATAATTAATAATTTTTAAGCTCCTCAAATCCCTCCAAAGTTCACTTGTTGAAGACCTTCTCAACCTAAGCATTTATATAAATTGTGACCCTCATATCCTCCTCATGTAAGGATTTTGCTACTTAAAACAGGGCATCGTGGCATTTTCGCTATAACTTTTTTTCTTAAATCCTGATGACGCGCGTGTCTGAATTTCAGATATTAGTTCGCTAAATTTTCGGAGATATGATTTGAGGAACTTAGGGTTTTTGCATGCTCCCGAATTTCATGTAAAACAAGTGACCTTGGGAAAATCGTCATAACTTTCTCTCTGATCATTGGATTCAAATTTCGTAAAAAGTGACAGAAAGAGGACGAGCTGTAGTTTGTTGGTTATCATTTTCAGGACCAAAGGTTGAAACAGTGACATGTGGCGCTTCGTACAAGTTCACTCTACTGAACCAGTCTATAATAAGGCCATCATAGGAGATTGGGCATAACTATTCCTCGAAGAATCCAATATTGATGAGACCTATGGTGTTGGAAATAGGACTTAGAGGGCTACCGCATGACGCAATTTCAAACCTTGGAGATATGAAATTACATAGATACATCAGATTCAATATCGAGCTTCTAGAAGGAAAAAAAAATATGCATTCAAGGATCTCAGTAGTAAGGACAACACATCAACAATCAAGGGTAAGTCTGCTACAAGAAGGTATGTATGATTAGTGTTTGAATTTTAATTCGAATATCATCTCTGACATGTGTTTTTGTAAGACATTGTAAGTATTTTGTATGTATGTTTGATTGGGTTTTGTTCATAAATGTTGAACGTATTTACATTTGAATTTTGAATATTTCTCTGACATATGGTTTGCAAGACAGTGTAAGTATTTTGTTTGTATATTGGTTTGGGTCTTTTTCATTAATGCATGTGCATGAAGGAGGACACAATAGGACAACTCAGACTCATACTAGAAGGATAATGCAACGCCAAGATACCATTACTTGAAGCAAGCACAACAATACCTCAGCTACTGCTAGTGTTTAAAGAAGTAGTGTCAAGTCAAGTATCAGGTCGTGTCAAAAGTCAGTATTGTAAAAATAATCATTGTAAAATTGTAAGAGAGTCAATCTTCCTAGAGTTAGAGAGGCATTGTTGGGAGGTATAAGTGTCATTGTTGGATAATGTCATGGTTGGTTTGTAGGTCATAATGTGAATGGATGTTTGGTCTAGTTCAAGAAAATCATTGGGAATCATATTGTATCGTGGATCATTGTCCCTGGTACGAGAGTCCACACTCTTGTCTTATTTTTGATCATTATAGGGTGGCAAGGAGGTGATAGGTTGGTGCATGAGTCACCTACAGGTTGGAGCCTATGAACACATCAGGGTGGTAGGTTGGTCTAGGATGTCGGGGCATCCATTCAGTTGACTACTGAAGAAACCAGGGTGTTGGGGTGTCCTTCCAGTGGGAGCTAGAGAAGAATGCTTTTCTAGAATTCTAGGAAGTTGTATCTTTCATTTCAGTTGGGGCTAAATATTAAAGAATTTATTAGAAAATCGTTCGGTGGTTTTTGACCTAGAGGGGGTTTTCCACCCAAAATTCGTGTGCCTATAATGTTCTATTGTTTACTATTGTTACTGGATGAACATCAAGAATAATTGAAGATGAATTAATGCTCTGAAAAAATTTAAAAGTGTTAATTGATAAGAAATATTGATTCACCCCCCCTTTCAATATTTCCAACATAATGTACAATCAACAATCTTCGTTATATTAAACCAAAATATGAATAATATAACAGTCTATGGTATACAAGATACAATGAAAAGCTCGATGTCGCATCTCGTCCTGTCGGTACTTCGCTTTCGTACTGTTCACTAGTTGTGCCTTAGTCCATCAAGGCCACAACACATCGAGACTCCAAGAGGGATGTCAGCTAACACTGTTGCAAGTCACTTTTGTAGAGTGTACACAGGCTGATCCAATCTGCTCTCTGGGTAGGCTTAATTCTCGAGCTCCAAACTACCAGGCTAGCAACCACCTTTTTCCATCAAGGTGCTGCACTTCGGCACCAATCTTCACCCAATCTTCAACTCCTCTTCGTCACTGCAAGATAGCTCGTCTAGGGCTACTTTGGGCTATCAACACGATGCCCTCCACCAGACCAATGATGCCCAATACAACACTGTTAGTTATGCTCCTAGGATGGACTCTTCACCTCCTCAGAAAGTCCTCCATACTACACCAACATGTTGCAATAACAAATGATCCAAACTGGTCGCTCCTTGACTCAAAGCTCCTCCAAAACACTGCTCTAATTATGTTTGCATATAGTTGTTTGTTACAATCATGGTTAGGGCACTTGCTGCAGCCCTAAATTCATCCAATAGTCAACAAAAATCCCTTAAAGGGTTGCGACACACCCTTGAAGAACCCCTCCTTGGCCACACTGAAACCCGGGATGGGTGTCAACCCTTGATCACCTCCTACACAGCCCTAGTTGTGGTGCTATGGCCCGTGGCTTAGCACACACCAACTTTTAGCAAAACAATCCCTAAAACAGTGCCCAAACAACCTTGAATTAGTAGCGTTTTAGCCCTTCAAGGGCTCGGCCTAGCAGCCAGTACCTGCGAACCTTAAGACAACAACTCAGACCTCTGTTTTGACCCTAAAACAATCCCTTATCTCCATGTTGTTTTTCCTCTGTGCTGTTACTAGGGCAAGAGATCACCCTTCTCCATCGAATCCTTGTCTAGAGAAAACATTGCATGGATGGATGTTCAAAATGACATCAACTCACTATCTATTTATATCCAAATGAGGGGCTCCACGAATTTAAGAGAAACATCTATTGGACAATTTTACTTCAAGCCTACAAGACTTGAATACCAATAATTATTTGTCAACTTCAAAAATTCATTTCTCTACTTCTACTACTCGGAATTCGACGATTCTTGAAGCGTTGGATTCTCCTTTCTGCCCTCTATCGTCTCATGCTATCACATGTAGAAATGTGCTTCCGAAAATGCCCCAAACATGATTGGGTGCAAAACCCCATACTTTGGTTCCAAGCCCACAAGTGACCCTTGTGGTGCTTTGCCCTCCAAACCCTGAACCCTAGGGCTTGGAGTACCTCCCCAGCTACAAAAATCAACACTCCCTCATTTGAGGAATTTTGAGGTCTAAAATAGGCCTCCTAAGGAAATTATAAAATAATAGTGGAAATAATAAAGTAATATTAGATTACATCATCAAATTTTAGAGGGAAAAAAGAAAAAGCTGATTTTTTCAACTCGTACTTTCAACTTATCTCCCTATGGGTTTACTCAAATTTCGAGCGGGAACACTCGTTGGATGGAAAATTTGATTCCTCATCCAAATAGTTTTCATACTTTCGATGGACCCTGCTACATGAAAAAATGATAAATATATGAAAAAACGTGATTGCAATAACATTTTTTCATGTATTTCTCATTTTTCGTGTAGCAGAGTCCCTACAAAGTATGCAACATCGACACTCCTTGGATGAGGAATTAAATTTTACATCCAATGAGTACTCCCACTCAAAATTTGAGGGAGATAAGTTGAAAGTACGAGTTGAAAAAGTGGTTTTATTATTTTATTATTTTCTAATCTTTTTATTTTTTTACTTCAAAAATGGTGAATCATCCCCATAGTTGACATCATCATATTGAATTCTATTAGTTCTTATAAAGTTTATTTTTGTTGTACATTTTTCTTAGGAGGCCCATTTTAGACCTCAAAATTCCCCTAATGCTTAGCGAGGGAGGTACCTCCAAGACGAGGTCGTAACTCATCATCATCATCACTGCTCGCAACACTTTCCCAACTCCTGTCACTCACAATCGCAACAATCCGTGTACGGTGAACTACGCCCTTCTCAGAAGTGTCGTTGTCACTGCTGGAAGAACCCTACTTCTTCTTTTCCTGTATCACTTTCCAATCCCTCCATGATTCTTTCTAGGTAGATGTAGAAGCACCCTTGCTTCCCACTGTCTATGCACTCTTCTTGGGCTGCAAAGACTCCCTCTGAACCTGCAAGATCCCTCTCGAACTCGACTCCCTCTGAGTCTTTGGAACCTGGTCTTTCTTCTTTGGAAAGTGTACCTTCTTCTCAGGAACTTATACCTACTCCTCTGAAGCTTGCACCTCTTCCTGCTTCTCTGGAACCTGCTCCTGCTCCACCTGCTTCTTTCCATGATCCACAAGCTTGCCCGTCCACCTATAGAGACCATGCTATCTAACTCCGAGTACAATCTCATCAGACTTGGAGCCTCTAGGCATGAGTCTTTCCTTCCCATCTTGGAACAAGACCTCAAACCCCTTACTTTCCATCATCAAGACGAAACCCACACTATTTCTGAGTCCTAGTACAAACAATACATCCTGGACCCACATCATACGTCATGTCTCAATCCTGAATGGCACCATACCCGATCCTCAGATCTCCAATTGACTCTTGTCACCCGACACCATGTGCAACTTCGAGTCCCATTCAGCTAGAGTCTCAAAAACCTCCCGTGACCATGTCATATGCTTCGTCGCACCACTATCCACGTACCATCCATGCTCCTTGATAGTACCCTCTGAGAAATGAGAAATCATAGCAAAGTTCTCCTCTTCCAATCTCCTAGAGAGATCATCTATCTCAGCTGAAGTGGAAACACTGACAACATGCTTTCCTTTCCTCTTTTCATCATCTCCCTTATTCATTAGACATCTCGACGAAAAATGACCCATCTTGCCACAGTTGAAACACTTGACTTTACTCAAGTCCTTCGGCTTACCCTTCATTCATGCTACAAGTGCCACGTCCTCATCTACCTTCCGTGATGGATGAAGATCCTCATCTCGCAACTCTTCCTGAATGAAGTCATCCCATAGTCTATTCCAGTATGGCAATTTCTCCCTGGCAACGATTCCTTTGATGAAGGGCTTCCATTCCTTGGTGAACCCTTTCAAGGAAATCCTTACCATATCTCCATCTGAAATTTTGATACCAATGACAACAAGCTCATTTATGTCCTGAGACAACCTCGTCAAATATGAAGTCACTCCACCCTTTATCATCTTGGTGGACTTCAACTTATCCTCCAATACCAGTACCTGGTTCTCGTTCTTATTCTGGAACAAATTCTGAAGAGGCATCCACATCTCATGTGCATTGTTCTTCCTAGAAAAATGAGGTATTAAGGAATCCTTCACACCATCAAGGATGATCAATCTAGCCTTTGTATCCAAATCTTCCCATATATCCAACTCCTTATGGTTGGTTGGCTTCTTGATCTCTTTCTCGGCAAAATCCCAAATCTTGTTGACCTGCAAGACCAACTTGATCCTTTTCGTCCAAGGAGTATAATTGGATAATCCCTCCAACCTGTCATCACACCGGAGACCTCTCTGCAACTTTGACATTGTAATGAATCCTTCGCTCACAATGTGACCAACTCCCTCTCACATTGTACTTCGCTGCACACAACTTTGATTTGCCGACTTCCAAAGTAGCTCAAACATGCTCTGATACCATGTTGAATTTCCACGACCTTGGGTCTAGGTTAGAGTCTTAAAATCATTGATGCTACCAAACCAAGAATCTCAACCATGAACTACTTTGCACAGCGGAAATATAAAGCAGTAGATCACATATGCACAAATATACACAATTTTAACAAAATTGTACAATAATGTACAATCACCAATCTTCGTTATATTAAACCAAAATCTGAATAATACAATAGTTTATGGTATACAAGATACAATGACAAGCTCGATGTCATATCTCGTCTGGCTGGTCCTTTGCTTCCGCACTGCTCACTAGTTGTGCCTTAGTCCATCAAGGCCACAACACATTGAGACTCCGGGAGGGTTGCCACTTAACACTGTTGCAAGTCACTTTTGTGGACTATACACATGCTAATCCAATCTTATCTCTGGGTAGGCCTAATTCTCGAGATCCAAACTGCTAGGCTAGCAGCCACCTTTGTCCATCAAGGCGTTCCACTTCGACACCAATCTTCACCCAACCTTCAACTCCTTTTCTTCACTTCAAGACAGTTCGTCTAGGGCTACTTTGGGCTATCAACATGTTTCCATCTACCAGACCAATGATACCCAATACAACACTGTCGGTTCTGCTCCTAGGATGGACTCTTCACCTCTTTGGAAAGTCCTCCACATGACACAACAGGCTGTAATAACAACTGATCCAAATTGGTCACTCTTTGACCTAATGCTCTTCCAAAACACTGCAATAATTATGTTTACATACTACTGTTTGTGACATTCCTAGTTAGGGCACTTGCTGCAGCCCTAAATTCATCCAACAGTCAACAAACAACTCTTAAAGGGTTGCGACACACCCCTGAAGAACCCCTCCTTAGCCATGCTGCAACCTGGGATGGGTGTCAACCCTTGATCTCCTCCTCTGCAACTCTAGTTTTGGTGCTATGGCTTGCGACCTAGCACACAACAACCTGTAGCAAAACAATCCCCAAAACAATGCCCAAACAACCTTGAATTAGAAGCGTTTTAGCCCTTCAAGGGCTTGGCCTAGCAGCCAACACCTTCGACCCTTAACACAACAAATCGGACCTCTGTTTTGACCCTAAAACAGTCCCTTGTCTCCATGTTGTTCTGCCTCCTTTGTGCTGCGGCTAGGCAAAGAGATCTCCCTTCTCCACTGAATCCTTGTCTAGAGAAAACATTGCATGGATTGATGCTCAAAATCACACCAACTGACCCTCTATTTATATCCAAATGAGGGGCTCCACGAATTTAAGAAGAGACTCATCTATTGGACAATTTTACTTCAAGCCTACATGACTTGAATACCAATAATTATTTGTCAACTTCAAAAATTCATTTCTCCACTTCTACAACTCGAAATTCGACGATTCTCGAAGCGTTGAATTCTCCTTTCTGCCCTCTATCATCTCATGCCATCACATGTAGAAATGTGCTTCTGAAAATTCCTCAAACATGACTAGGTGCAAAACCCCATACTTGGGTTCCAAGCCCACAAGTGACCCTTGTGGTGCTTTGCCCTCCAAACGCTGAACCCTTTGGATTCCCTTGTTGCTGATACAGGTATCATATCCTTTTATTTGTTGGTTGAGAAAATGTGTATATGTGTATACTATTGTAAATATCGTAATGAGTTGTGTTATAAAGCTTCAATACATGGTATGATTGTCATGATGATTTGTTCTTTTGAGCGCGTTATTCATTGTAAATACTGCAACGGGTTGTGTTATAAAGCTCCATAGGTAGTATGTTTTGCTTTCAGTAGCCTTGTTGGTTTGTAGGTGTCATTAAACACTGAGGAAGGTGTTCCCCCAAGGGGGAGGGTTTTGTAACAACCCTCGTGAAAATTCCATGTAATAAGAGTTAAAAATAATAACCACGGTTGATGGGACACTTATTTCAAGTTGAATGTTGGGCAAAACATCCTAGTGGGTGTTCATTTCGGTTAATATGGCTAAGGAAATTGGAAAAGGAAAAAGCAAAGTGCCATTTATTTATGAAAATAATGGAAATTAGGAAAAAATGAAGGTGAAAGGTCATAGGTTACATGTGAGGAGGAAAATGAAGGAAAATAATGCAAAATTGAAGAATATAGAGGCCTCATTAATAAAAAGGTTTATGAGGATCATTTCGTAAGCTTTTTCTCACACTTATGGCTCTCGTTCTATTCTCTCTCTCTCTCTCTCTCATACTCTTGGCATTGGAGCAAGAAAGGCAAATAAAATAAGAAGAAGGAAGGAGCAAGCAAGGAAGAGCAGGATCAAGCAGCTACAACATGATTCTTTGCAGGTATTGATTTGCACGTGTGATTTCCTTGCTAGATCTGGCATGCAAGGTATTCCATGTGGTTCTTTTCTGTCATGCCATGGGTTTTGCTAGGTGTGACAATGTTTTCAGCCTAGCCTTGCCATTTCCAGATAGCCTTGATGAGATGGTTTTCTCATACTTCGGTTGAGTTGGATTGTCGGATGGATTCAAAGCTAAGTGGGGTGGATCTCCGAAATGAAAAACACATGGTGGTCGTTGAACCGGACTGTGGATCACGGTAAAGCCATTGGCCCAATAAACCCTGAGTTACACTGTGGATTGCGGTAAAGCTAGATTGTGTGCCTAGGAATCCTTGCCGATGAATGACAGGATATACAGTAAAGCCAAGAGGTGGATTGCACTCCGTTGGGCCTAGTAGTCCTGAGATGGGATATATGGTAAAGCTGGGTCTCGGTGTAGGACTTAGTGATCCTTGGATCGAACTGTGGATTACGGTAAAGCCTGAGAGACTAGGAGGCACTCAAATTCCTCATGGCGTAGGCGAAGAACTCCAGTAGCATTCATGCTTGTTTTGTTCTTTTTGGTTGGTCATGAGTTCCACATTCATGCTTGGAATATGGCATAGGGGTGATTGGCTGAAGAGAGATTTGTCTTAGTTAATCTATGGTCGAGTGGAACGTGGAAGTCCCATCTCCGGTTTGTTTTTACATTCAATAATGAAGAGCTCATTTCTTTAGTATTTGGTATGCAAATGTACTGGTTATTATGTGGATTCTATTGTTGTTGTATCCACTATATTTTGGTTGTTATTATGTTGGTTATAGGCATGTATTTTATCAGTGATGATGTGTGGCTCTCTCCATGTTTTATTTGCAAATGAATGCATAATGTATATATGGAAAAATAGATTGTATGGCAACTAATGATGTAGGGGAGCAATGATTCTTAGCGATTCTCAGATAAGTATGAGACCCCTTTGCTCTGTTTCGTTGTTTATACCAGTAGCTTTCATGTTTGTGACATGTTTGACAAAATGCATATCATGGCTAGGAGGGGTCCAAATGATTTTTAATGATGTGATTGCTTCTGTATCATTGTCCTGTTGTTATTTATCATCTCTGAACTTTTCATGAAGTTCTGGGCAGAGCACTAGGTTCTGGGCCTAAAAAGGTGGCTCAAATCTCAAGGCCGCTGGCACATAACTGAGTATTTGGGGCCCTGGCCACTGACATGCAGTATTATGCCTGTGTCTATAGCCTCCTGGCCATTGGCATGTAGTGTTATGCCTGCGGCTATGGCTCAAAGAGGTCAAAATGTCAATGTAACCTAGGGGTAAAAGGCATGGATGGTTAGGTTACCTCCTAGTGGTGTTGTTGTTGTACAAGGTCTGTATGTTATGTTTCGATCGATTCCACTTCCTTTAGGTCATCTAGGAGGTTGAATCTCATTATAGTAGCCTCTCATCGCATATTTACTTGGTTGGCCGGTTACTTGGGTAGATGTGGGAAGAGGGTGTTACAAAAGGTTAAAGGCATGGATGGGCATTGCTGGCCTAAAATAGTTGTTGTAGAGGAGTTAAAGAGGAGGAAGAAAAATTGGAGGAAGCAAAATGACAACTGGTTGGGTAAGTGGGCATTAAGTGGCAAGATTGTCCTAACTCTAAAGAGGAGATAAAAAAATGGGTGCTTGAAAAATTCAGGACTACCATGTGAGAAAAGCAGATTGGTCGAAAAATCCTCTATGTCAAAGATTTCAACCTAACATGGTCTCATGATGAGAAGATATATTTGGGAGCCAAAATCAGGGAAAAGACTAGATTATTAATAACATAGTTGAGGACCAAGTCTCATAATCTTGAATGTAAAATAGGTAGATGGACAACTCCAATAGACGAGTGGGAAGAAAGAATCTGCATCTTTAGTAGGAAAGGTGAGGTTGAAACAGAATGGCACTACATCATGGTTTGTCCAACTTATGACGATATTCGTAATTAGTTTGAAATTATCCCGAAGGTGGATTGTTTGAACAAGTTGTTCGAGGAAGCAAGGCTTATCAAAACTGCAAGCTTCTTGATCAAGATTCATGACAAGAGAGTAGACTTAGAGAAAAGTTTGAAGTTGTGATGTCTTTGGAGTCCTAGGTCCCTTAGACTGCTTGGTCTTGTGGATGTCATTAAAATCCCTTCTTCTTCTTCTTCTTTATACTTGGTTGTAGTAACAATATTATTTTAAATGACACATGTCAACTCCATATCGAATGGTGAAGGAATTACACCTCCCTCACGCTAAAAAGTAGAAAGTTGTTATAAACAAAAATATAATTTTTTTACTTTCAATTACCTTATCTCTTTATATAAAAAGGTGGACATCAATTTATATGAACAATAGGTTTATATTGAGATTAATTGTGTAAGTGTATCCATTAATTTCAACTTAATTGTATAAGTGTATCTATTAATTTCAACTTAATTAATTTTATAAATCTCTATCATAGAACAACTATCATCGTAGAAAATGTGCATTGTAAAATATTAATTAACATATTAATTTAAGATAAAAACAAAAAAAAGTGTTAAACTTCTCTATAAATCACTTTTGCACCAATGTTTTTTAGAGAAGCACAAATATCGGATATTACAACTCCCAAGAAGCACCACTATCACAAGCCTAGAGACTTCACATGGTTTTATGTGCCTCAGGATCTATAATCGTGCAATGCCAATGTGTTTCTCAACAATGGCTTGACCACCTCAATACTTCACCTAGACTATGCTTCACAAATCAACACTTACATTACAATTCTTAGTTAAGTTATATAGCATAAGTCCAAACTCAATCTAAAACCAAGTATATATTTTTCTCCATCCAAAACATATATATATATATATATATATATATATCTTTGTATTGTATTCATGGTAACAGGTTGGGTGACTCTTTTGTAAACATTATATTTGTAGTCATATATATATATATATATATATATATATATATATATATATATATATTGTATTCATGGTAACAGGTTGGGTGACTCTTTTGTAAACATTATATTTGTAGTCATATCTATATATATATATATATATATATATATATATATATATATATATCTTTGTATTGTATTCATGGTAACAGGTTGGGTGACTCTTTTGTAAACATTATATTTGTAGTCATATATATATATATATATAAGAGTCATCCAACCTGTTACCATGAATACAATACAAAGATCACCCCATGGGTTGTTGCCACCCAAATTCTCCCACAACATGGGTCGTGCGCATAAGCTATTATTCGAGTCGTTCCAACAACTCTTTAGTCTAAGCATTCCAACCACCTGGTTGGAAGAATGACTGCGCAACACCAAATAAAGAAACCCCAACTCGTCTCAAATCCCTTTTCCTTGCTGTCGTGCAAATCCCCTCCATCTTAGTATGTGAACCTCTGATTTGTAGTTTTTCTCCATCCAAGATCTTATCTCCTATCTCGTTTGTCTCCTCCATTTGGCTCTTCATTTATATTTATGCTTGTCAAGGGGAATGCAAAGGGGCACAACCCTTAGTGTTTCGCCAACTGTCGCAACATTTTGGCTCCAAGTTGAACCTTCTAGATCGTTCCACATGTCGCATGACTCACCCTTTGTTTGTCTCATGTCGGCTAGATCGTCGATTGAGTGTGCATGCCTCTTGTCGCACCCTCACACCACTCGTCTTGCCCATCATTTGGGCGTGTGCACCCATCTCCGCACCGATACATAATTGTTCTAACTCTCGGTTAAGTTTTCTCCCATACTTGCACCCACATGCCAACCCTGTCTCAAGTTGTCTTAGCATATTATGTCGTCTCGATTGGTCATGCACGCCTAATCGTTCCGACTTGTCTTGGCTTGCCCATCATGTTCTCTAGTTATCGAGCCCCTCATGTTGCAACAAACGTTGTGTTTCTTATGATGGCGATGTCATTGCACTTGCCCCATATCGATTATGTGTGCACTTGCCTTGAGGCCATGACTTGCCATCCAACTCAAAATAATTGCCATCCTTGGCAATGCTCCAATCTATAACTGCCCAAGTCACAAATTGAAGTCTTGCATCATGAAGAGTCACTCCTTTGGATGATGTATCCAAAGCTGTACCTACCAAAATCATTCTTGCATGTCCTCCATGTGTTGGATCCCCTTGTGGCTCCTAGCTAATCAGGTAGCTAATTCGATTGTCGCAACCAACTCCACAAGAACTTGTTATCCACACAAGTGTAATAACATCAAACCTTCAATCATCTAAGCGAAGCCATCAATCACTTTCTCTACTCATATGGTACCTCAAAGGCATCCAAAATATGCTCGCCATCCAACTGCAATAGTGATCCAAACTTTTCATGGCTCAATGTGAAGGTGAGGTGTGATAGTCATGGTGACCACCACCTCCATCTCCAATCTCGATCTGACCTGTTGGTCGTACTCCTCCATACTTCTCTACAAGATACCTCAACAATAGTGGATGTGAACTGATCCTACCTTCCAACTCTTCAACAAGACAATCCAACTTTGGGTCACAAGGTCATCCTCCTCCCAAGTCCTTTGTGGCTGAATCAAGCTCCTCCTTGGCCTATTGTACCGAGGCACATTTCCTTGGCCAAAATCCTAGATCAAAGGTGTCATTCTTATGTCCCCACTAGAAACATCAGGCATCAAACCATCCTCCTCCAAGCTCTCAATCTTGTCAGTCAAGACCATCATAATCTATGCATCTTGCAACATAAGGGAATCCATCACATCCATCTTCTCACGAACATAATTTCCCAGTTGTTGGTCTAGTTGATCAAACATCTGAATAGAAGTCATCCTAACAACCAAATTTGTGGCTCCCTTCAGAGTCTTCACTATAATTGGATCATGTCTTGATAAAATGAACAAACATCCCATGTGTGGAATTGGCACTGCTTTCTCTACCATTAAGAACTCATGTCCCAACACCAACTCATAGTCATCTTTATGCAAAATGGTGAAGCCCATCTTCATCTCTATCCACGTAGAAATCCTATCTATGATATGACCATATGCCAAATCCTCCACTTGGGTCCTCCACCACAACTTTATTGTTCCTGTTAGATACAGAGCAACAACATTCACCTTAGCCTATTCTGAGTACCCACTCATCTGATCCAAGTACAACTCCACATCCCAACAGAAATTCCCAAGCATCTTGGCCCTCCTAGTCCCATCATACGACTCTAGTTCCTTGATCTTCACTCTCATTGAAGTATCAAACGATCCTTGTCCTACAACCTTCTTCAATACTGCAATTGTGTTGGCCTGCTCTCAGGTTAAGGCTATCAGAGAAGCCGCCTCATCCTCTAGGTGCTTCAAACTATCTCCCCATGCATCATTTCAAGCTTGCACTATTATTTGTGCAATTCCATCAAGCTCACTGATGCCATGAAGGAAAACTTCCCTCGTAGTTCGCGTGTCCCTTCTTATCTCTTTAGACTCATCCCCAAGTGCTTGCATAACATCCATCATTTGGACCGTACATTCTTCCATAGCAACAACCTCTACCAGTCTGGAGCCATTTTGACTACCACTTGATCTAGAGTCTTCCATCTCAACCACCTTAGTAGCACTCTGCTTTGCTAGCTATCCCGCACCAACACCATCTATCTAGGATATTGGTGAAAAAAAATTCACTAGTGTTTTGTCCCAATATCACCTTTAGTGGTGATATGCTCTGATATCACATGTCATGGCCTTAGATACTTCCAATGATTTTAGGTGCCTTGTGATCTCTAATCATACAACACAAACTTGTTTCACACTGATGGCCCAACCACCTTAACAATACAACACAAAGATCACCTCACATATCACTGCCACCTGAATTCTCCCATAGCACAAGTCATGCGTACAAGCTATAATTCGAGTCATTCCAACAACCATTTGGTCCACCCATTCCAACCACCTAGTTGGAAGAGTGACCATGCAACACCAAAGAGAGAAACCCCAACTTGTCCCAGTTTCCTTTTCCTTTCCACAATGCAACTCACCTTCGTCTTGCTATGCAAACTTGTGATCTCCAATTTTGCTCCATCCTAGATCTTATGTCCTATCTTGCTTGTCCCCTTTGTTTGGCTCTTCATCGTTTTGTATTTATAAACGTCGAGGGGCATCTCTAAGTCGACCAGTCCCCATCGTTCGACATGCCGCCGATTCATCCTTCGTGCCCATCTGATACATCGCTCGACTGTCAATTGGGCGTCCATGCGTCTTGTCGTGCCCTCATGCCACTTGTCTTGCACATCATTTGGGCATGTGCACCCATCTTTGTGCCCATACACCAATTGTTTTAACTCTTGGTTGGTGTGCGCTCATCTTCGTGTCTACATGCCAACCTCGTCTCAAGTCGTCTCAACATTCTATGTCATCTTGGTTAGGCATGCACGTCCACCGCTGCACCCAAACATTCCAAGTACCCATTGTGTGCTCAAGTCACCAAGCCTGCGCACACATGAAAACCCCAAATTTCCAATAAATATTGCATTTACTGTGATGGCAATGTCACTGCACTTGCCCCATCTGATTTATATGCATGCTTTCCTTGAGGGATTGACAACCGAAAACCCAAAAGGCAAAGTGAAACCAGCTAGTGAAGCAAACCCAAGGAGTGGTCCATTGAGAGAGATTATTGATGTTTTTACAATGCTTTTACTTAAAACTAACCAAATATGTACATTTTTTTTATTATAGTTAATTTTTTTTTTTTTTTTTGGTTTTGAAGGGACATATGTTAGCTTCAGGTTGAGCACAGAAGGAACTAAACATCTCTCTCATGTTGAGTTGTAAAATAAACATCTCAATGAAAAAAAAAAAAAAAAAAAATTATTTTCAGATTGCAAAAAGTTAAATTTTAATATACTAAAATAACATTTATTAGATGAAAAATGCAACTTGAAATTATAAAATAGTAATTTTTTTCTATGTATTCACCATATTATCTGAGTTAAAAGTAACAAACCATACAGTAAAGATTTGTATGGCTCTTGCATGAAGAGGTACAAGATAGCATTAATTAAAAACCTTTACAACTAAATAGGATGTGTACAGTTGAAGATAACATATTACACAACAAACAAACACATGGCTTAAACTCTACTACTATATGGAAGGGCACTTGTTTGAATCCAGTCAAGTATATGAATGGAAGAATATAACTTAAGGATGATCTCAATAGTCAAAGGCTTTTCATTATTTCCTAATTTTTAAGTAATTGACGTAAGACCTCAGGAGTGTGATGGGAAGGAATTACACCTGCAACAAGAGGGTTGGAGTTCAAATCTTACACCTGCAACAGGAGGGTTGGTGTAGGAAATGAGAAATTAGAAGTTTTTGTGAATTATAATTCCCATTTTTAGTTTTATTTACAGGTGGAAGGACCGAATTTATGGAAGTTTAGCTTGGGTTCGATAATTATAAATCGGATCGCTCATAAGACATGTTTTAGAAACGAGCAAGTGTTGTCTAAATGAATAGGAACTTGCAAACAGGGGAGAGTGTTGCCACAATGAATTGGAACTTACTAACGGGTGAGAGTGTTGCCTCAATGAATAGGAATGTAAGTTTAGTCCTCGATGATTAAACCTAATCCAAACAATTGGTAAACCAAAAGAAAACAAAGAGAAACCATTTTTAAGGTAAACAAAATAAGGGTGTTATTAGAACTTTGATTTTTTTTTTGACAAAAAAATTGGGTGAAGCTAGTACCAACAACCAGCAAGTCAATACTAGCAGAAACTTGTGACTTGGCAAGCGCTGAAACATATGGAGACGCTTTCATCAATGATCATTTGATGGTCCCAAACCAGGGGATGCTTACCCCTCGAGCCTCATCACAGTGGGTCAATCTGAATCAATCAACATGTACAAACTCTACCCACTCTCATCAATGATCATTTGAGGGTCCCACACTAGGGGATGCTTACCCCCTTGAGCCTCATCACAGTGGGTCAATATTAATCAATCAACATGTACAAACTCTACCCACTCTAATTTTGAACCTGTGACCTTCAAGAAGGAAACACATATCACTAACCATTATGCCCACTTAAGTGATTAGAACTTTGAAATGACTTAATTCTTCCCAAAATCTGCAGGGAAAAACTGGAAGCACCTAGTTAGATCATGCCATAGTAAGAAGGATGTTGACAGAAAGATGCATGGATGGAGATAATACTCCCATATGTGTGCACAATGGTTGATCACTTTTGCTATGAAGCTAGTCCACTTTGCACCCACAGTCCTACGGTTAGGGCTGAGCATGGGGTGTGGTGTTGACATCATCTCGAATACTGGAGGTACTGAACGTGGGGTGTGGTGTTGACATCATCTCGAATACTGGAGGGACTCAGATACAATGTACTGATGGTTGTTAGAACAAAAGCAATCTGGTATAGAATGAAAACCAGCCACATCAACAATCACGTCTGTGCATTGTGGCATTAGTTCAAACCTAGAAGATATTGCTTAAGAAAAGATAAGAACCAACAGCCATCATTAATCTGATTGTAGAATCTATGTCATTTGAGGGCTCAGTGGTAATGTCAATGGTAATTGCTTAGGAAAATATAAGAACTGGTGGCCATCCTTAACCTGATTGTCGGTTCGGGTTATTGCAGGGGCTCAGCTGCAATGTCAACGGTTGACTTTGGGGCTAAGCACTCCGATGAACCAAATCTACAACCGGGTTACAATCACTGGGCACTGGTTAACGCTTGTAAAAGAAAACAAATTAGTCTTCATTTTTCCACATCAAGTAGGCCAGGGAGGAGAACCCTACACAGATCTATCTAATGATCCACATGACCGGTTTCCATAGGATTGGCCTAAAAGCCTTGTTATTTACAAGAAGACCATTAAAGCCCATTGTTTCCGTTCGTCATCTAAATCATCAAGCCTATCTTGCAGCCTTAAATACCACAATGTAGAGACAACTGGATCACTATGCCCTTCTTATATTGAACATAAAACTTTACTACTGTATAAGATGTTTATGAAAATACGTTATGGGGATTACAAGCTAGTGTCCCTTTTAACTGTTATGCCTGCCAGTGTCCATGTGTAGTATATGCTGCTCAGAGTAACTAAGCAAAATATGGCTCATATTCTTCAATATTAACCACAATGCTCTAGCTCAGGTCCATAGGACTCCTCATTAAGATCCTCAAGGCTTGTTGATGGTGCACGAG
The DNA here is from genome assembly GCA_034641835.2 of Pinus albicaulis. Lineage (NCBI taxonomy): Eukaryota > Viridiplantae > Streptophyta > Pinopsida > Pinales > Pinaceae > Pinus > Pinus albicaulis. The sequence continues at coordinate 261,277,268 of CM076570.1, forward strand.
GGAGAAGCAGATATCCTCTTCGTCATGGTCCTCCTCTGCGCAGGGTGCAGATAAAATCTTCACTGTTAAGAAAATTGGAATTTGTTAGTCAATATTTGCCTTGGTGGTAACACGATGACTGATAAACATAGACTATGTGACTTTCACATGTGGTTGTCTCACATGTTCGAGCTCATTTAATCTATGATTTCCCACTGCATAATAAAAAATATTATTTGTGGTTCCATATCTCTAACAGTTTCATTCATTTGCCAAATGCCTTTATTTATCAAAGTTTCCTTCCATACAATGCCCAACAATTAAAACTGTTAAACATCTCTTCATCTGCTCAAGACCTTTCCGTCCAAGTCCCAGCTCCTTCATAAGTTAGAAAAGAGGCATCACGAACTGATAAAAGGCTCTCAAATTATCATCATTTTCCTTTAGGCATATGGTTCAAGCAACGGGACTCTTACAGATGCTAACGTCAACATCAGCTATTTGTCCAATTGGCCCACCCCTCATTTCTCAGCTTTCCATTTGCTTGAGCAACATCAACGAATCCCAATCAATTTTCCAGAATCACTGCGCCTGGAAAGTAACTGCTTTATTGACTTCAAAGGATGGTAAACTTGGAATAACTGAAATCAAATAGAATTGACCATGAAAAGCAACAAAGCTGAACTTCACATTTCATGGCAATATAATGCTTGAATTTTGCATTGTTGATATGATTGAATAGATATTTTTTCATTATTCTATCTGAAACTGCAGGCCGCCATGTACATCAGCCCATCCCAATCAAATTTCTCAAAACACTGCACCTGGAAAGTAATTTTTTCATTTACTTCAAAATAAGATAAACTTAGAACAACTGAAATAAAATGGAACTGGCCATAAGCACAAACGAAGAAGCAAGAAAGTTTAACTTTATAGTACTCTACTTATGTAACACCTGACTTTTGCATTGCCAATTAGATTAAATAGACAAAAGTCCAACTCTTTTTCATTATACTATCTCAAAACTGCAGGTTGCTATATACACGAATTTACATTTTTTATGCAGCCAGTCTACTTACAAGAAATGAATAAGAAGAAGATATCCATTCAACTGTCGTGTTCTCTCTTCCGTTTATTCATTTTTTCCAGATTTTGGGAAACCAAGTCTGTCAAATTTGGGTTCTCTACTCCAAGATTCACACCTCTGAAACCAATAGTATTATAAGTTATTACAGTAACTCAATACTCAAGAAAGAATAGCATAAATGAAACTAAGGTTCATCTTACTTGGGGTCCAATGTCAATTTCCGAATTTCTCTCACTGCTGAACTCGCTGCATAGAGTATCATTTTCTTTACCTATACATGGTCACAAACACTTCCTCAATTTCATTATCTTGTATAAAAAGGGTTAAACAATTGCCATTCAAAAAATAAAAAAAACCACAAAATCCAATATTCAAAAAATTTCCAAACCATATCCAAGACCCAAAAGCTTTACTGCCTACCTCTAACTTGTCCTCCTTGGCCTTGTGATTTTTTGGAAGCAAGCGGAACTCCTCAGTCAAACGAATACATTCTTGGACATTCTCAGGTGAAACAAAGTCAAGTGCCACTTTTATACATGACTGTGGCAAACAAGTTAATAAATGGAAGTTCTAAGACAATCAAATTTAAAAGAAAGCTTCATAAATTCAAGAGAAGACCTTGACTATAATTTTACAAGTTCAGAGAAAAGACCTTGAGAAAAACAATAATCATCAAAATTTCAATAGAAATTTCTACCCAAACTCTAAAGAATGCCAGTAGCAAAGATCAAAGCATCAAGAGAAAAACGAAAAAGTTCAAATGTTTCATTAACATACTTACAAAATAGGAAACTCAAGAGGCCTGGGTAATGCAAGAGCCAAACATACTTGCATAAGCAAGCACTAGCAAAGTTTGTGTTTCAGAGGGATGGAGCTACGTTCATGTTTTTAGTTTACTCGATGTTTCGATCTACAGGCAAAGACCATCATAAAATGAACAATTTAAAGTTGTCCTACCATGAGGAAAAGAATGAAAGGTTTAAATGTTTGGTTAACATACAAAATAAGAATGACATGTTGATTTGTCGTAGCATCAGATGTGCTCTAAGTCTCAAAACATGTATTCCAGATAATCCAGAAATCGTTTTGGGAAATTCCACCCGGAGATAGTTTTATTTAATAAAGTAATTATTTTTAATGAGACCCTAAGTCTAAACTTAGGAAATTAAAATAATTAATGGGTATTAATCTAACTGTGGGTGTAACTTCTAGAAAAAGACGAGGATCAAGTCAAAATGATCTTAGCCATTGATTAGCTTCTAATCTGGGTCGTTGAATGTCAACTAGAAGATTATTTAAGGAAGCTTGAGGGTCATTTGGAAGATACACCATTACAGATACTCAGTTGCCCAAGCATCGAATTTCTCAATCGCTGAATTTCGGCAAGAGAATTTGATTCAGAGGGAGAGTTGCAAGTGGAGAGGACAGAGAGGGTATCACAATCGTGAAGGCAAGGAGGTGACGCAATGCATGTTGGAAATGTTGTCATTGATGGCAAAGGAGCACAAAGGAGCAACACCTGAACTAGCAATAAGACAAAGTAGAAGACAGGGAACAGAGGCAGCAGAGAGGTAGCAGAAGCAGCAAAAAGAAAAGTAAGGAGCAACATCAGTCAAGGAGTAGAGGAAGCAAAGGCAGTGAATTGAGAGGTTCAATAGGAAATTGTATGAGTTTGTGTGGGCATGTATGAATAAGACTCTGTGATAGGGTTTTTGGATGGTACTCTGGTTTTGAATGTATAAATGAGGAATCTGTTCTGAAATCTGTGTGAATGGGCTTTGACTGTCAAGAAGAAATGGTTAAAGAATGTGCAAATAATCTCTGTAATTAGGGTGAATTACATTCTATGGGTTATTGAAAGAATCAACATTTATGTCGATGTTGTATTCGGCAATGCATAATATGAGCCCCTATTGTAGTTAAGGCATAACTGAATAAGAATCTGGAGTTGAAACCACTGAACTGTGGAAGTGTCGACTTAGTGTCAAAGTTGTTTGCCTATGGTGAAGGCAATCAGAAGTGGCTGGAAATTATAGAGTAACCACTGGAGAAGCCGACAAGATTGAATATGTTGTGCATTAATTGTAATGTCGAACAGTCAGGGGTAAGCGGAATCATATAAAGAAATAGTGGAAGCGGTGTTTGTTAATTAAACTATGTTGAGGAATTTCACATGAAAGTCAGAGTTCATATATATATAAGCGCGACGGAACCCTGAGGGAGAAAGTAGCAGAACCGTGACTGGAGTGAACAGTAAAGGCAGGTTTCCAGTTTTGATCGCACCGCCTTCGTCGAGCAAGCGGTAATTAGAAAATCAGCGTGATTCCATACGCTGGGCGACATGTGTCCCTGAGCGATTTTGGAAAACCACCCCTCATCTCGAGTTAAATTTCATGCAGTTAACTCGAGCGATATCCGTCGGATCACACGGGGCAAGGCAACGTGCTCTCTGCCGTCGGATGAGAAGGGCGACTTAAGCCAAGGTACGTTATATGGATACTGTGGGCCCGAGAGCTTTAAATATGAATTTCGGTAGTCAAATTAATATATGTTGCGGAATAATATTATAACTTGGGTGTTTAATCCAAAGTTTCAAAAACACTCAGACTTCTACAAGTAAAGACCGAACATTTCTATGTAACGAGGTATTTCAATGGTTTTATAACTATTGTTTCATTCATCGCATTGGTGGATAACCCTTGGGTTATTGAACTATTAAATGTTGACTGAAGATCTTATACATTTAGTGTGGGACCCCCCCCTTCATAAATTTCGAGAATCATTACCCCAGCTGGAAGGTACACTAAAGCTGAAGCGGAAAGCCTATATGTATGCAGTGCATTACATACACAAAGGTCCAAAACATACTATATACATATATGAAAGGCGCTCTATTGTTCGGCCTTAATACAACCAAAGCTTTATATGGTGGGACCCTTACCCAATCGCAACGGAAAATTGACAGCGGAACAGGTTAACAACAGATTGCGATTGTGATTGAGTTCCGGACCCGATGGGCGTATAAACTATGGTTTTTATATGTTTGAGTTCTAGCCTAATCGCATCGGCACATCAAAATGAACAGTGGTTGATCGCATCGGAGAAGCAGTAGAGCATCAGAGCAACTCAATGGAAGTCGCGATTGCAATTAATCACAATCAGAAATATGTGAAAGGTCACGAGTGGAGTATAGCTGGCATGTGGGGTCCATCCAAAAGATAAGACTAAGAATAGGTTTGCTCTAAGTTAATTAATCCAAAGTTTAAGAGGAAAGGAAAGCACTGCGGCACATATGTGTATACACAAAACAATACATGCACATTGCCAATATGTGGACAGTAATGCATCGCATCGGAAGATAGAACAAGTTCAACGAGTGGGCCCGTAAGGGCATTCTAAGTATTAAAATGTTTTATTATTCGTATAACGTTGAGAGTTGAATTACACAGTTACTTGTATGCAGCGGTTACACCACTGCAATGAAAGAGAGAGACAACTACAGAAAAATGTGCAGTAATCCAAAAAGGTGGAAGGGGTTTGATTTGGAAATATATTATATGGACAGAGAGTGTGTAAGTAGGTAGCCTGAGCATAGAGATTGATAAAGAACAGACCTTGCCCAGATCTATATTTATTTGAGGATAAACTTGGAAAAGCAGCTATATATACAACAAACACACAATCACGGTGAACAGGAATATGCACAGGAATGAACTTGACAGGTGTACATGCGCAGGTGCACAGAGTAGCAGTAAATAGAGTATGCAGAACAGTTTCTTAACAGCAGCAGAAAAAGACAAAACCAGCAAAGCCAAAGGCCAGAAAATGGGCTGAGTGAAATTGTTTTTATGTAATCGAAAAGTTGTAATGTAAATGTTTTAATTGATTTATATTGTTGTGATGCATTGGCAAGTTTCCGGAAGAGAACAAATATCCCACTGTAATGTTAAATTGGTACCTAAAGTTATATTTTCTGAATGAGCGGATAAAAGAGATGAGAAGGCAGAAGGCAAAGAGACATGGCTGTCCATTTCGAATTCCCAGTAGAATATATACAACGATGAAGCTATTTTGTATAAAATAGGGTAATATCCAAGGGGAGAAGGTTACGAAAACAGAGTGAGAGAAGAAGAGAGTGTGCAGCAGAATTGAAGAGAGTTGAAGAAAATAAGAAAGCTGCAAGAGGTTAGAGAGAGCGAGAAGAGAGAATGCAGAGTTTGGAAAATTGAGACAGAGAAGATAAAGAAGGAGGAGCAGAACGAGATGCAGTGAAAAGTTAGAGAATGCAAAAATGAAGAAGTGAGGCAGAGAAGAAGGAGGAGCTGATAGTGAATCTGAGAAGATGCAGAAATGATATAAGGCAGATATGAAGACTGATACACAACAGTGAAGATGGTACAGAACAGAGCTGATATCTGAGGTAAATCAGCAAACATTTCTTTTGATAAATTGAGGAAGTTGGAGCTTCCCTATCAAGTTGAAGCTTGGTAGGCGTGATTTGGGCGGCGAGGTTGGGCCTCCTATAGGTTGGTGCTACGAAGAAAATTGAAGGGGAGTTGGAGCTTCCTTGCAAGTTGTAGCTTGCAAAATTGAGGTTGGAGCCTCCTGTAGGTTGGTGCCTGCAAAAAATTGATGGGATTTGGAGCTTCCTTGCAAGTTGTAGCTTGTAGAATTGAGGTTGGAGCCTCCTGTAGGTTGGTGCCTACGGAAAATTAGTGGCGAGAGGGAGTTGGAGCTTGCCTTTGCATCACAACAACAATAAGATGTGGTTTTCTCCCTTTATGGGTTTCCACTTATATTTGGTGTCTCTATGCATGATGTTTATGTGTTGATGTGGTTTATCCAATCTGCTTAATACTTGCTGCTCTCATATTAAATCTGCTATTACATTATATTAATACTTGTTATACATATTAAGTAATTGTAGGTGAAGGTGTAAATTAGTTTAATAAAGGATTTTAAAAGTCCATGAATGGTGTTCAAGCGAAGTTCACCCCCCCCCCCTCTCAGTTTTACTAAGGGTTCAACAATAAAAAGAAGGGGTAGTGCAGAAGCAATAGAGGGACAACACAGAGTAGTGATGCAGAACTGCGCAGTCCTCACGCAGAGCTGACACAAGAGGGCTAGAAGGGCCTCTCAGAGATCAGATTTCCATTAGAAATTTGTGAGAAAATTTATCCAGTGTTATCACAAAGATTTCCCTTCATTACTATTGATTGCTATTTGTACAAGAAACTTTTGCTGAAGAAGAATAATAAAACCCTCATCTGCTGCACCTGTTTTCCCACATTGGGTTTTTCCAGGGGTAATTGTCCAAAAATAATTGTCATTCTTGTGCTTGCATTTCTTTATATTTTGCTCAGTATTTTATGTGTGAAGGCTGCAGTAGAATTTATTTTGATATTTACTAAAGTAATTTATGTAAATGACTTATTGCTGAATAATAAGTAGGAGAAATAATATTAGATAATGCAGTACGATTTCGTTTTAGAAATTTTCACATGACATGCACAAGTAATGCAAAAAACCAAACATATTTACAAAAGCAAGCTCTAGCAAATTTTCAGTTACCACAAGGTTCAGGTATGGGGGGTAGATGGGTGCAGGAAGAATGGGACAACATCCCAGTACAGCTGGAAACTGTTTCCCAATTTTCAAGGGACAAGAAAATAGGGCGAGCAATAAAAAATGTATAGATAATAAAATAAGTTTTTAAAGAACTAAATGAATATAGAAATTAAATTTTAATATTTAGAGATCTCAATTTTCAAAAAATAAAATGCATAAACACCAATTAAAATAACTAGAAGCGGAGTCTAGTTAGACTAAGTTGCACTGAAACAGATACGAAAACAGGGTTTGAAACGGATACGGCAAATTTTCAAAATATCCGGATAAGATACGACAAGGAAATGGCATATATATATATATATATATGACAAAATAAATATTTCATATTACCATTCATCTTTTAAAATCTAGATTCTATATTTAAAAATAGTAAATACATAATCATCATCATCAATTCAGCATGAACAACGTTATCATCATTAGTGATTATTATAACATTTAACATATCATCAAGTTTTTGTTTCCAATTTCAATCATCAACATCATCACCAAAATTAATAATGTTAAATTAATATGTATAGACTGCTAGTTTAATATTTGATAATCTGCATTATTATGAATGTTAAATTCAATCTAAATAGTTTTGTCTTTTAATTTAATTTATAATAATTAAATCATAGGTAATTTATAATAATAATAATAATAATATAATAGTTAATAGTATGTTTTACATTAGTTATAAATTATTTAATTTGTATGAATGCTTACTATTTATTACATAAATAATATATTGATTCTAAGTTTATTAATGCAATATATTAATTATTTTATATAAGTATTACATTTTACAAATATATATAAACTAATTATTATAAAATTTAAAATTTTATTTTAAAATTATAAAAAATCTACTTATATTATTTGTATTTTTCATTTCCTTCACGTATTTGGATCCTAACTTTTCAAAACATTGGCAGATCCGGATCCAAATTCATATCCGTATTTTGGTAACTTAGGTTAAATAACAGGTCCACTGATGAACAACCCTAGAGGTAGTTGTTAAATTATGATTGATATTGTATTTGTTAGAGAATCAGAAAGGCAGAAAGATCCTCTTGTTCTTGATTATTTACTTGTGATCTTATTATTATGTTCTTCTTATCTTTGTTCTTATTAGTTCATCAAGCAAATATACATAGATCAAGGACACCAGATGTATGCTAGCAGCCAGGGCAAAACCCCCTTCGAGGGCAAAACCCAGTCAAGATAATTCTTTCTTTCAATAGTGATTCTTGAGACTATATCTTGAACCAGGGTTCCTCCACACCAAGTCAACCTTCCTTGTGATCCTTCTCGAATCTGGCAGCAACAACACCAACAACAACATTGGAACTTCAACCTTGCATCTTGACACTTCGATCTAGCTTCCAAGGCTTCGATTTAGGCCCAATACAACTTCTCTAAGCAACAACATCCAACATAATTACTTTCTACTTCTCCTTCACTTAGCAGCAACAACTGGTGCAGCAACTGCAGCAGCAAAACTTTGAGAAATTTGATCTCCCAAACTATAGCTCAGAATGCAGTAATAGTGCCAAAATTTTGATTTTCTTCAACTCTATAAGTGTACTAAAAACCGAACCCAAAAAGTCCTCCAAGATTTCACAATTTCTCCTTGTCCTGACTTCTAGATCGAATTTTTGTGTTGCAAATTGATGTTTCCAAATGAGTTTGATTCCACCCTATCTATAGGCTTCTGATGGGTTCGAATTCCTTGAGTTGAGGCCGACTTGATGTGGAGGCTTCATAAATTATATTTTACTCAATACTTGACCTAATTGCATGATTCAAAAGCCCAATATGGATCAATTTAAATATGCAAGAAACCTATATACTCGTAATAAAACCTAAAAGTCCACTATAGGGACTTTGACCTAAAATAAATATGACCCAAGCTTTAATAAGTCATTCAATAATTATATAAAATTATTTTCTTTATCCTTTTGACAATTACAATAAGTATTGACTGAAGTACAATTTATGAAGACCGAACCTAGTTACATTCTTCAACACTCCCTCTTAACTAGGGAGGTATTCATAACTCAATAGTACAAGGTAGATCTCAACTATATGAACCATGAAAAAGTTTAGACACTTAAATGACATGGACTAGATTCCTGACTAGGGAACTCTATCCATTGGTCACTCAACACTTTAGGCACCACAATGACATGGACTAGATTCCTGACCAAGGCAATCTATCCAAGTGGGACTAAGATAGACTAAAGCTTTCAACCTCTATAGGTACCATCAGGCTTACTTACTAACCATCAACCCAAGGAACTAGGTGCGCATCCACCCGATGCCACCCTCCCAACTAGACATCAACACAAAGTGCCGACCAGATGTCTTTCTAGGCAATGCTTCACTTACAAAGGCTCGACACAACATTTTCAGGCAATGCTTCACTCATAAAGCCTCTGGCAATGCTTTATTTGTAAAGCCACAACACACCTTGAACCAACAGATCAAGAACAACTAATTTCTCCCAATCAAACTGATTGGTAACCAACATGCTATCAAGTCCTTCGAGAGATTCTCCTGTGCAAGCACAAACCCCATTCATCAGTAATGCATAATAATAAAAAAGACTACGGGGTTTCAATGTTGCCCTTCAACTAATTCCAGTAGGATTATCAATAGAATCTTTCAAGAGAAGATTCCTCTTCCTACTTTACATGTGGCAACATATCTTTCCATAATATATTGTCCAACCATGACTATGATTCTTACTCATGGACTTCGCTAAGACTTACGGCTGTTAGTCCTAGTCTAGTGCATGATACATGAAGTAGAGAACCATAACCATTTCTTCATTTATCCAGGCTCCCTCTTAATCTAGGGAGATCAACTTCTATCCAAGCTCCCTCTTAATGTAGGGAGACTTAACTTCTTCTTTAGGTGGTGGAGAATATTTCATGGCTTCCATTCTTTTCATCATACTTATCAACTTCTCATCTTTATGATGTACTTGAACAACTTTCAACAACAAGTACAACCAAAACTAGAGAAGCATGAAGTTAGCCACATCAGCATTTTCAATTTTATACATATCGGATACCCAAACAAGAGACATATACTTTTCAACATTTTTGCTAGGGACTTTTATCATAAACCCTAGACTACTCCATAATGTCCTTCATTCTTAGGGTTTCAATGTTTCTTCTAAAGGTATAACATATCTTGTTACAACATATAGAAAACCCTAGAACTGACATAGATATACAAGATATTTGACAATATTTAAAGTTCACATGATAGACCTTTTACTAGGGATTCATAGACATCCTAGATTTCATATAATGAAGTCAATCAAGATTAATCACAACTCAGACATGATCAACTTTTACTAGAGTTAGTTGCAGACTCTAGATTTCAAATCAATTATCAAAACACATCATGAAGAGCTACTAGAATTCAACAAACACATCATGAGTAACTTTTACTAAGGTTTGATGTAAACCTTAGACTATCTACTTATAAATTCTCATCACACATTATATAGATCAAACTCAGCATTCATACTAGAGAATTTATTCATCACTAGGGTTTATTTATAGATCCTAGATTTTTCAATCATCATCCTAGATATTTCAAACTTGACTAAGGTTTGTTTTCAAACCCTAGATTCTTAAGACCATTAGAAAAATAGGTCAACGCACATATCTAGGAGATCATCATTATAAGCACATCATATGTTAGTCAACATTTATACATTAGACACACATTGACCTAGACTAGGCTAGGGATTCATTCAAGAGAACATATACCTAGGGTTTCACTCCTAGGACTTTACATAATAGGGATTTAGCCTATAGACTTAACTAAAACCCGCACATCCTTATTATATCAGACTTCAAGGTTCGAGATTTCGAACAACATCATATTAACTTTGACAAGTTTAGAGCTTCCATGATCTTATCAAAATCCCAAACTCGACATTATCAAAACATTGATCAGAACAACAATTTTCACAAATAGCCCTAAATAGGTTTAGGGTTTCACATGTCAACAACATACCCTTAGGTTAGGGTTTTCGAGAAAACCTCCTTAAGGTTCTATATAGGCAATTTGAGGTGTATAAGGTGGGTAGATTCATCAGGTGATGAGTCATCCCAAACAAGAATCCTTTTAGGATTCAGTAGCGCTAGACATACCAACAGTTAGTAACATATGAGATAGATATTTCAAAGAGAGTAGTAAGACTATGCATTTCAAGATAAGCCTTTGATTCTTTGACAAACCTTTTGACTTGTGTTGCCTTGTTGTTTGAGCCTTCTCCATGATTCTTAGACATTCAACAGATTGATTCCTAGACAAGGAACATAGGTGGATGTAATATTCCTAATTAGCAGTTTTGCTAATTAGAATATTAATTTTTGATAAATTTTGATATTTCTAATGTTGGGCAGAAATAGGGTGGGTCGGGGACCCACAATTAATAATTGACGAAAAGCTACATCCTACTCCTATAGTTCACAAGGGAAAAATTGCGGCCTTAGTGGGGCCCAAGTGGGCAACATTCGATTTGGAGGCAGCTCCCTAGGTGGCAGTGTGGGAGAGGCACAATGGAGGTAGCACAGTGAGTGGTTGGATTAGGGGACTGCGCAGTCCATTGTGGGCCCAAGAGGAACGTTGGGGGCTTAATTGACAAAAGGAAGTGAAGGCAACTCATTTCCTCATTCATTCAACTTACCTTTTGATTGTCTTCTTGACATAGCACGCTTGTGTCAGGTGCCAAGTCTGCAGTGTTGTTTAGGCGAAGATCTCAATCTCTACCTCGAGGGACTTCGAGTGCCTGCTCAAGGGAGGAGATTCACCATTTTGGAGAAGCATTACACAGACAAACTTGCAGGGGGAGCTTTACCAATTCAAGGACTGCATAGGGGACGTAGTGACTACAGAGTGGGGATGCAGTCCAGTTTGTGAGTTGTTCTGGGAGGTGAGAAGGAGGATCATTTGAAGCTGAGATTTGGTGGGGAAGCTAATGGCTTCCTAACATGGGTATTGCTCAAAATTAGAGGCGTTATTGCAATGATTTTTCCATCAGAGGAGCCTTAGCCAGATGCGCAGTGGGTCAAGTCCAATAGGGGAAAATTTATGAATTCAAGCACTCCACAATTCCTTCACGGGTTTTTGTGGGTTCCTTGAGTAGAGTCTGGTGTCCAAATCCCAAAATTTTCTGAGCACTGGAAGTAGCCCAACCAACAGTCCGAGGTCAACCAGCAACAACAATTCAGGGCAGAGCAGCGCAACTCCAGAGCTACGCAGGGCCAATTGCAGAGGGTCATTTTAGCTTGGGTTGAGAAGTATTTCAGCCTGCTCAAGGCAGTCCCAGGTGTACCTATTCTAGCACCTCTTTGTACTCAATTCCCAACATTAATAAAATGGCCCAGCTCATCTTTCGACTTCAATTTTTCATGTGTTGATGGTGTATTTTTATTTGTTGTAGTTTTTATTCTATTTTTGCTTGTATTACTGTCAATTTCCCTTTTGGGATATTATAGTGGTATCATAGCTCATAGATTTGGTGAAGTGAACAAAGTTCCTTCTCAAATTAAATACTCCAGAAGACTTGGAATATCAGAATATCCATTGAGGATACAAATATATATTAAAAATGTATGATGAATGAATTGATGATTGAATGTTACAAATGAGGCCTGCTTATATACCTAGGCATGTGCTTCTTCACGAAAGGTCATGTCTCCTCAGACATGCCCTTTCAACCTAATTACTAATTAACTAATTAATCATTATTTATATTATTTTATTCATTACATTGCCTTCCTCCTCAAAAAGCTTTGTCCTCAAAGCTTTTTGATGAAAGGCCTTGATTTATTTTCCTGCTATGAACGTCTTCTCGTCTCGGGGCAGTCATCCTTGTCGATACAAGTTGATATGATCCTCTAAGTGACAAACAAAATTGTTGCACTGAGAATGGATCGGACCATCCTAAATCAAACTTCTGTGGAATCTTACGACGACTTGAAACTTGTGATGAATTATCACTTGAGCGGACTGTACTGACATGAGTATTCTTCAAAACATCAACTTGTTGTTTCTGTTCTAAATACAGAGCTTGGTCGAGTTGTCTGCTCCCGTGATTTGGATGTCGATAGGGAACTTTTTTGGTTTGACTTCCCCTTCTTAGGTGTGATGACCCAACTCGAATTATAAGGAACATAGAAATATTAACATACATATGAGACCTGCATATGATAGCTACATATGCATGTATCACGTGTACTGCACTAATCAATAATGAAAAGTCTCAGTATATAGAGTAATGAGTGAATTATTGAAGTATTGAGTAAATACCTAACTCATCAGAATATAATGAATGTATTGTAAGGTAAAAGTTATACCTACCACTATCATAATATAACTAATATTATGTTCAAAGGAAAGTAAAAGCATTGACTTATGCAAATAAATGATGATACTTTATAATAAATCCAAGATATTTAGTTAATCCAAGATATTTATTAAATAATAATATTTTACTAAATCTAAGATATTTTAGAAATCCAAGATATTTATTAAATAATAATATTTTACTAAATCTAAGATATTTTAGAAATCCAAGATATTTATTAAAAGAGGATATCTTCATAAATATCTTGAAAGGAGATCGTGTATAAAAGGAAAAGGGGAGGGCAACTTGATGGGCATGGGTTCCCACTTGCCGAGTACACATTCATCTAAGTTTTTGGTTTGTACAAGGCTCCCCATGCTATGCCCCGATATGTCACAGATGAAATGCTCATTCAAGAAGTCTGTTTCTAGATGACTTCTGGTTTCTCTAAGGCCCTGACTAAGGGCAAGAAGAAGCCGTGGCCTACACTACCCCTCAGTATCGGTACCTACACGGTCAAAGATTTCAGGGAGGTGGAGGCAGAAGCGGAAGAGATGAAAAGTTATCGCCTTGGGTCATTGGACCACCGGACATATGACTCGGAGAGGATAGTCCCTAATCACTGTAAGCGAGCTAAGTTCAAGTGGAATTACCAGCACACGGAATGCCCAGGCGAAGATCAAAAAAGAAATTGGTATAATGCAGATAGGCAACTCGCTCGGGGGGTGTGGTCTAATCAAGAAGACCCAGATGACCAAACATTGGAGGAAAGGAGCCGTGAATTAGGAGGCGCTTCTTCTTCTCAGGCTAAGAAGCCTTGAACTAATACAGGGCACAACACTGCTGCCCAGCAGAAAGAGCAAGAAGCCAAAGCCCAGCACGAAGCAGAGAAGAAGATGAAAGAAGATGAAGAAAAGCACAAAAGGAGCCTGAGGTCAGAGCAGAAGAAGAAACAGGCAGAAGAGGCCAGGAGTAAAAAGGAGGAACAGGAGGCAAAGGCCGAGGCAGAACGGAAACTCAAGAGAGAGTTAGATCAAGTGGAGGCCAAACGCCAAAGGAAAGCAGAACAAGAAGCAGCAGCAGCAGTCGAACGTAAAAGGAAAGCCGAACAGGAAGCAGTGGCAGAAGCAGAGCGCAGGCGGAAAATAGAACATGAGAAGGTAAAAGTAGAGCGGCTGTGAAAAGAGGAAAAGGAGAAGAAAAGAAAAGAAGAGGAGGATAAAATACTAGAGAACATCGAGACATCTCTCCAAAACGCAGGATCACAAATAGAGCTACAGCCCCTCGAAGTACCTGTGGTTAGTACACACGCTACACTCTCCGATGTGAGTTCCTACGAAGGGCAAGAAGAGGAAGTATTCAATCTTACCAGGCTCACATACGATCAGTTCTCCTTCAAGATCCGACAGGAGAAAAGAAGATGCCTGGCACGAAACCCTTCTGCCTCATTCACAGTCGCAACGGAGAAAGATATAGTCCTAGACACTAGGACTAACCCAGTAATGATAGCATCGGTCGGCACAACTTTCGCCGCAGCCACGGAGGAAAATGTAAACAGAATGAGCAAAGAGATTCTCTCTCTACAAAATAAGCTACAAGAAGCAGAGTAAAGGGGGCAAGGGCAGAGCATGATAGGGTAGCATTAAGGGAAGAGATTCAGCAGCTCCAAGACAAAACTGCCCCTATCAACGAAGTACCGCTCACCGTCCGAAGAGAGCTGGATGTATTAGAGGCCACCATGAGATAGGTCTATGGGGAAATGTTTACTATAAAACAAATAGTTGCCCCCTTGGTAAGAGCCCAAGCAGAAACCAAACAGAGGAGCGAGCAGCTGAAGGAGGCCTCAGCCGCTTTGGATAGAATGATAGAATGGACAGGTCGGTACCCCCAGGCTCCCGAAAACCTGCCAAAGAAAGACTGGATCCACACACGAGATGCCAAGGTCTAGATCCGGATTAAAATGCAGTCTATAGATACGCTGTCCAAGGACTTAGATAAGGTGATGGCCGCATACGAGCATTTGATCAGCGGCATCGATTCAATGCACATCCTACATCACATTCCATCGCTGGGTGCATTAGGCGAGGAGAAGACATGGGAATAGGTGGATCAGGAGATCCAAACATTTTTGCAACCCATCAAACAAGCCGCTGCCACTTCCGATCTTGCAGCATCACAAGACAACTTGAGGAAGTTCATTGTCACACCAGTTTGGATCTACACCAAACTGGCCTCCCTATCCAACCTGGTCACGCAGAAAAGAGAAACTTTAATTCCTAATGCTTTGGAGTGTCTGCATCGGTTGAGAGAAGAAGTTCCCTTGATTTCCCCTATAGCGACGGATTATCGTGTGGCAGAAATTCCTCAGAGAACAACAAGTTGATGCTCTTGACCTCACGATCGCGCACCTCCTCATGATCATATAGCAATAGGTCGCAGGTCGCACTTGGCAATAGGTCGCGGGTCACACTTCGCAGCTGGGTCGTAGGTCACACTCTCATTCAGGTCGCAGAGCAACTCAACAGTTGGGGAGGCAAAAAGTCAGGAAGCCCAAAGGGCAATTTTTGGTCTATAAAACTCCCTTCGGGAAGATTGTAAGTGATCTTTTGTTTGGGACTCGAGCTAAGTACATTGTATTACCAGGATTATACAATTTAAGCATGAATACAAGCATTTTGAAAAATCCCTTTGTGGATCTGGTGTTGACATATGTATGAGCACTATTGAGTATTATATTTTCAGTTTCTGAACATCTTTAGATTAAGGGAACTGTATCTTCAATTCATATCACAATTGCATAACAGTTTGCTGAATATGTGTTAATGGTGATTGAGTTCAATTTCACTTTCTTAATGAATGTTGATGACTTTGTTTATTAGCATTTGTGTTATCATTTAAAACTTTTAGGAAGTGAAGGGTGTTCTTGCCATAAGGAATTGTTTCTTTTGTGGTCAGAATAGTTTATAAGCATGACTCTAATGATGTGTTGTTAACAACACTTCCTTCAGTACTTATGCTTTATTATTTCCTCTCATAGTTTTATATGTACATTTAATGCATCAATCATATGTTGTGTATCATTTGATTAAGTGTGTATCCACAGGTTTATAGAGTCTAAGCGAGACCCAAAGAAAGGAGAAATCAGCAGTAGCTGGACCCACACCCCGGATGGGATCCCTACTCCAAACGGTTTAGAGTCTAGTTGGGACTTTTTACCGGGGAGATCCCTTGCTGTTGGCCGGACAAACTTTCCCGTCAACAATACCTAGATAGGTGCCTCTTCACGAAAGGTCATGTCTCATCAGACATGCCCTTTCAACATAATTACTAATTAACTAATTAATCATTATTTATATTATTTTATTCATGCTCAGCCTGTGGAGCACGCAGTCTATGACACAAGAGAGCAGACATAAGGTGACTTACTAGAGGCAGAGATACAAGAACAGAGAAAGGAGGCTCGAAATCACTCTAGATCAAGTTGACAACATTTTGGAGGTTGCAGATAGAGAGATGGAGCACGCAGATGATGGGAGGAATGAGGAGAAGGAGTTTGCTCACCTTCTTCTGAAGTTGGTACAAGACCTCTCTAAGAGGATTGAGGAGATGGGCCAGAGGCTTATTAATGGTCGTAAGGGAAAAGCAGTTCAAGCGGAATTCCAGATGGGAGTGTGAAAATTTCTAACTTAAAATTCTACTGCAGTAACTGATTTATTTCTCCTACTTATTTCCACAATAAGTTATTTATGAAAATCCTTCAGTAAACAACAAAAAAAATTCAACTGCATTTATCACATAATTACATAGAGAAAATAACAGTGAAATGCAAGCACAAGAATCAATGACATCAACACAGTTGTTTTTGGACAATTGTCCCTGGAAAAACCCAATGTGGGAAAATTGGTGCAAGATATGAGGGTTTATTTATTATTCTTCAATAACAATCTCTTTACAAGAAATGATTTACAAAATTGCAGAGAAACATTTGTGAAAACACCTGAGATATTTTTCCTCCAATCACTAGAGAAATTCTAACACCCTAGAGACCCTCCAGCCTCCACTGCGTCACCTCTGCTTCTGCGTGACCATTGCGTCCTCTGTTGCGCTGCTTGACTGCGTTGTCTCTTTGTTGCTTTGTGTCCCTCCTCCTCTGTCTCTGACTGCTGCTGATACCCTCTTCTTCCTTCACCCTGCAACTCTCCCTCTTAAATCGAACTCTTCTCCCAGAGCATCAAATTCCCTCGGATTACTGAGTATTTGCTTGACTTATCTCCAATTGACCCACAAGTCTTCATTTATACTTTTCCTCTTGATGAATCAACAACCATGATATAATATTTAATCAATGAATAAGATTAAAATAGACTTGATCCTTGTTACTTATAAGCTTCTCACCCACATGTGAATTAATTCACTTTAATTATTTTAATTCCCTAAGTTTTAACTTAAGTTCCATTAAAAATAATTAATTATTTGAACAACTTGCACTCTAGGTGGAATTCCTCCAAACGAATTCTGGGTCTTGGAGATCTCATGTGTTCTAGCCCCTCCACAAAATTTCAGAGCTAGAGCACATACTTCCCTCTTAGCTAGGAATGTGCTCTAGCAATACTTCCCACTAGAAGCATCACCTTGATCCACAACACTGGTCCTCTGCGTTGGTAATGCTCGGTCTACTGACCCTCATCTACTGCGCTGCTGCTATTTGTATTGCAGCCCACAACACTGCCACTGTTGTTGTTGCATATGTATTGCAGCTCCCTCTCAAGTGTTGCATTATCCGCTTCTACTGAAACAGATTCTCAACCATCCCCAGCTTCTCCCTTAAATAAACAAACTTTGTTCTCCCAAGGGCCTTGGTGAGAATGTCTGCTACCTGTTCTCCTGTAGGAGTGTACTGTAACTGTACTTCTCCTCACTGGACATAGTCTCTGATAAAGTGACACCTGATGTCAATGTGCTTCGACCGATCATGAAAAACCGGATTCTCGAAGAGCTTGACGCAACTTTGATTATCACACATAATACTGGTCGCTTCCATCTTTCTCCTGAATAGATTCACAAGCAGCTTTCTAAGCCATATGGCTTCACACGAAGTTGTGCTTGCTTCCATATATTCTACGTCGGCTGAGCTCAGTGCTACAGATTTTTGTTTCCTGCTGCACTAGGTCATTTCTGATCCAATACTAAAACAATACCCTGAGGTACTTTTCCGGTCTACTGAACTTCCTGCCCAATCTGCGTCAGTGAATCCACTAAGTCTACTGTCATTGCTTCAGATGTACTTTAATCCATGCTCGATTGTTCCCTGTATATATCCATGCTTGGTTATTGCCCAGTGAGCCCTCTTTGGTTCCACCATGAACTGACTGAGGGTGTTGACCGCATAGCAGATGTCTGGCCTAGTGTTGACTAGATACATAAGAGATCCTATGAGTTGTCAATGTTATTGGCACCGAACTGGTTCTGGAAAACCGGCCGGTCTGACTGGTTTGGAGGTAAAACCGATCCGAACCGGAAATGGCCGGTTTGATACCGGTGTCAAAACCAGCCGGTTCCATACCGGTCTGGTTCAGAAACCGGTTCCATCGGTTCACAAGCTTGAGCATTAAATTTTTTATTTTATTTATTTATTTATTTTTAATTATTATTTTTACTAGTTACTAACGCTACCCTAGGCCCCCCTAAAGCCACTTAAACACCCCTACCCCCTCTATTTCACTCACACTATTCATTTCAGTCTCTTGCAATTCTTGTGCTGAGTTTGATGAGGAGGATTCAGAGAGTTTTTTGCAGGGTTGTTCTAAGGGAGATTTTTTGCAGATTTGAGGAGCTGATTGGAGTCTTGGAGAGTTGTTGGGTTGGCAGATTTTCGAGCTACTTCAAAAAATATTTTTTTCCCAAAGATCTTTGGGTTTTCTGTAGTGGTTTTTGCAACTAGTGGAAGATTTTTTTATTTTATTTTGTTGGGGTTGCTACATAGTTGGTTTCAAATGATTTTGGAGCTGATTTTCTCTAAAATTTTAGAGGGTAAATCAAGGGCCATGGGAATCAAGCCATAATCCCATTGCAAACTTAGATGCTACTCATTCTTCAGATGAGGATAAGGAGAATGATCAGGATGATGATTGATGATTGATGATTTGATCATTGATTTGTTGTAGCTGTGGCTTGTAGTATTGTAGGTTGTAGAATAATACTATGATTGATGATGTTATTTTGGACTATAAAGACCTTTTAGAGCCTGCTTCTTGATGTTTGTAGCATTTTTGTTTCAACGATGTTTTGCACTAAGTGCTATTTTGGTTGTATGCACTATTACTTGCTATATAAATGAGAAATTTTGCATATTTGTGTATAAATGGATTGGATTCATATGGATGCACATGAATATATTTGTTTTTTCTTTAAATTATGAATATTTTATGTGTTTTTGGTAAACTGGTTTTTTTTTCCGGTTTTGGTTCGGTTCTGACCAGTTCCCGGTCCACAAGGTTTTCCGGTTCGATGACTGGTTTGGTTCCGATAACATTGTGAGTTATCTATACAAGGTGGGGTCTACTTCTTTGTCGTCAGACGCATCAATATTTTTCCAGTTGGTAAAAATTGGTGTAGCCATGGGTCTACAATCTTGCATCTTGAATCTCTTTAGAATTTCTGTAGCATATCTCCCTTGTCCAAGGAAGATTTCACCCTTTTACTGCCAAACTTCCAACCCCAGGAAATAATGCATCAGCCCAAAATCCTTCATGTCGAATTCTGCTGCCAGGTTCTCTTTACAGTCCTTGATGAGCCTAGATGAACTTGCCAGAAACAAGTCATCTACATATAATACCAGTATTAGAGGCTCATCCTCTACTATCGGATAGTAGATACTGGGATTTGCGTCACTCTTGACAAATCCCATCTTGTGTAAGTAACCATCAATTCGACCATACCAAGCTCTAGGTGCTTGCTTAAGCCCATACAAAGCTTTCTTTAGCCTGCATACATGAGTTTTCTTCACATGTGTCTCAAAACCCTCTGGTTGTTCAATGTACATTTTTTCTTCTATCACCCCATTCAAGAAAGCAGTCTTGACATCCATTTGGTGAACCTCCCACCCCATCTGTGCTGCAAGGGATATCACGAATCTGATAGAAGTATACCTGGCCACTGGGGCGAAGGTTTCTTCGTAGTATATTCCTTCTTTTTGAGCATACCCCTTGGCCACGAACCTAGCTTTGTACTTTTCCACGCTGGCATCTGCAGCATACTTGATCTTGTAGATCCATCTCGAACCTACAATTGATCTGTTCTGAGGTCTAGGTACCACTTCCCAGACATAATTGGTCATAATGGAACTGTATTCTTCCACCATAGCATCTACCCATACTTGATGTTGAACTTCCTCCTGAAAACTAGAGGGTTCTCCACCCTGAGCTACCAAAGCTTGGTATCTGTCTAGTTGTCTACGTTGCCTTTTCTCGGTTCTAGGAGCTCCAATGAACTCCTCTGCGTCCCTTAGTATCTGCCGTAATTCCCGATTCGTTCTTCCACAGGTAGTGGGTGCATCTTCTTGCTCCTCCTCCTGCGAATCTTCCTGCGGTGATACTTTCGGATTCTTATGCCTTGGAGAAGCGTTGGTGCTGGTTTCGACTCGTCGAAGTGGCTGAACCAATCGATCGTCCTCTGACTGCTTTTTGGAAGGCGTTTCTCGAGATTTCCTAAAAGTTCTGTCCTCCATGAACTTTACATCTCGTCGTACTACGACTTTCCTACTGCCAGGAATGTAGATTCTATATGCCTTAGCATTCTCGCTATATCCCATCAGATATCCTTTTTTTGCAGTTTGATCTAACTTCTTTCTCTTTTCTTCGAGTACATGGAAGTATGCCAAACTCCCAAAGATCCTAAAATGACTCACTTCTGGCTTTCTTCCATTGAAGACATTCCTTGGTGTAATCTTACCTAGTGCCCTGTGAAGAATCCTGTTTTGAACATACACAACTATGATGCATGCTTTCGCCCATAGAAATTTCAGCATATCTTGATTATACAACATTTCCCTCACTACTTCCACAATAGTTCTATTTTTCCTCTCTGAAACCCCATTCTGATTAGGATTATATGGAGCAGTCCATTCTCTTTTGATGCCTTCCCTTGCACAAAACTCAATGAAGTTTTTATCAATATATTCTCCACCATTGTCTGAACGTAACACTTTTATCCTCTTCCCTGTCAGATTCTCAACCAGAGCCTTAAACTCTTTGAATCGAACAAAGACCTCATCCTTTGTCTTTAGAAAGTAGATCCAAGTCTTCTTGGAATGGTCATCAATGAAGGTAACGAAATATTCGACACCACTAAGAGCTCTAGTGGACATAGGTCTACAGATATGTGAGTGTGTTAATCCTAAAACACTCTTTGCCCTATTGTTACTTCTGGAATAAGTCGCTTTGGCATACTTTCCTAGTACGCACCCTCTGCAGACATAATCCTGTTTGGTGCTTAATTCTGGAACTCTTGTGACGGTTTCTCTGAGAATTCTTAGAGCCCCATGGTGTAAGTGCCCCATCCTTCTGTGCCATAGTTCATTCAAATATTTTTCATTATGATTGCCTATCAATGCCATTGGAGATTCTAGCCGCAACTTGTACTGTTTGTTGCTTCTGACCCCAATTTGGGCCTTCTTCTTCCAACTCGGGTGTTTGGCATATACTTTCTTTCCAATGAAGTATAAATCATAGCCCTTGCTTTGTAACTGAGATGCACAAAGCAAATTCATCCCCAATCTAGGCACATGCAGCACATTGGTAGCCCAAAGATGATCTCCTACTTTTGTTTGAAAAACTATAGTACCTCTTCCAATAGTAGTACATTTAGCCTTATTTCCCATGGTGATTTGGAAATTCATCTTTTCCTCTTAATAGCTCGATAAACATTCTCTTATTTCTGTCATGTGTGCATAAGCCATGCTATCAATATACCAAACCTAAGAGGAAGCAGAGCTTGATAAAACATGTGACTTCTTCTTCCAATCTAGAAGCCAATACAGAAATCTCGTGATCCATTGTATCTTTTGTGCTTTCCTCTTTTCCAGGAGAACTACGTGAGCCCCTTCGAGTTGTTGCTCCAGCAACATCAAGACAACAACTCATTGTAGAATCTCCAACCCCATTGCCCAATCTCTACTCTGATACCATGTGAAAATTTCTAACTTGAAATTCTAGTGTAGTAACTGATTTATTTCTCCTACTTATTTCCACAATAAGTTATTTACAAAAATCCTTCAGTAAACAACAAAATAAAATCTATTGCAGTTATCACATAATTACATAGAGAAAATAACAGTGAAACGCAAGCACAAGAATCAATCACATCAACACAGTTTTTTTTTCGACAATTGTCCTCAGAAAAAGCCAATGCAAGAAAACCGGTGCAACAAATGATGGCTTATTTATTATTCTTCAGCAAAAAACTCTTTACAAGGAATGATTTACAGAATCACAGAGAAACTTTTGTGAAAACACCTCAGATATTTTTCCTCTAGTCACTGGAGAAATTCCGACACCCCTAGAGACCCTCTAGCCTCCACTGTGTCACCTCTGCATCCTCTTCTACGTGAGGATTGTGTCCTCTACTGCGTTGTCTCTCTGCTGCTCTACATCTCTCCTCCTTTGTCTCTGACTGATGTTGATACCCTCTTCTTCCTTCACCTTGCAACTCTCCCTCTGAAATCAAACTCTTCTCCTGGAGCATTGACCAGTGAAGCACCACTCGTATAAGACCCACGGGTACCCTCGGGTCTTCGCGGGTTATATAGTGAGCCGGGTCACTCGCATAGAACTCGTGGTCTCTACCCTTACCCGCGCAAACTCGCATTAAACCCGCCTACTCGCATAAGACCCGCGGGTTTCTCATAGCACCCGTATCAGACTCCTATAAGACCCATTCCACAACAGAAAGCATTTTTTTGGGATTTTTCTCAATTTTTTTTATTTTTCTATTTTTTTTGGAAATGAGGTGGAGGAAAAGGGAATTTGGAGGGAAGGAAATGTTTTATAAGCACCTCTCTCCCTTTCGGAGTAGCAGCACTAGCGAAGTGAGCACTGGCGAAGTAGCAGCACATAGTAATAGCAAGGCAGAGTCACAGCACAGGCGAAGTTTCAGCACAAGCAGAGTCACATCACAGGCGAAGTTTTAGCACAGGCAGAGTCACAGCACAGGCAGAGTTTCAACACACTGTCCAAGTAGGTTTCATGATCTTTGTTTCATTGCTTTGCAACTAGCTGCTTGCGAGTAATTTTTTAAAAATTTTATCTAATCAATTCAATTTTATTTTATTTTGTTCACTTGCAATTTGCAAATTTTTTTGGCCTTGTAGTTGAGTTTCTCAGCCACACAACGGCCCTGTGTGGCTGAGAAACTCAGCCGCAAGGGCTTGCGGGTTGTCTCCTCAGCGCGCAAGCGTTGTGGCTGAGTTTCTCAGCCACATAGGGTCGTTGTGTGGATGAGAAACTCAGCTACAGGGCCTACGGTCTGCCTCCTAAGCCTGTAGGCCCTGTGGCTAAGTTTCTCAACCACACAGCTCCAAACAAAATTGTAAATTAAAAAAAAAATTAATAACCAAAAAACCAAAAAAAAAAAAAAATATGAATTAGATTTTAAAAATTTAATGTTTTTCTTCCAGATTTCTTCACCATGCCACCAAAGGGGTATAGAAAGTCTCGTGATCCGACATGGGCACATGGTCAACGAATCATTGCCGGTAATGACCACCATGTGAAGTGCAATTATTGCAATGCCACAATGTATGCAGGAATAAACAGGCTAAAATACCACCTGGCTAGAATTCTTGGGAAAGGTGTGGGATGTTGTCAAAATTGCCCTGATGAAGTCACTACTGAAATGGCAGCTGCTTTGGAAGCCATTAAAGAAGAAACTTCTAAGAGGGCAAGAAGGAAGGATGAGATTGTTGGGATAGGTAGATCTTCATCTCAGAGTGAAACACAGATTGAAAGTCCGGGTATTGGTAACTCCTCTTCAAGTGTTGCAGCAAACAGGAGTATAACCTCTTCTTTCTTCACTCCTCGTACAACTCCAGGATCTCAACCAACCTTGGATAGTTTTAATGAAAAGAAGAGGAAGGAGGCAAATATGGCAGTGAGGAGGTTTTGGTACCATAACAGTCTTTCATTCAACTATGCAAAGTCATATTTTTATCAGCCCATGGTGGATGCCATTGCAAGTGTTGGCCCTGGATACAAAGCCCCATCTTATAATGCACTTAGGGGGAAAGAGCTAGATGAGGAGTTGGAGTGTGTCAAGGAACAATTGGAGAGCATTAAAAGCTCATGGAAAATTACAGGTTGTACAATTATGTCTGATGGGTGGACAAATCAGAGGGGTAGAACAATAATAAATTTTTTTGTAGCTTGCCCTAAAGGAACCATGTTCCTAAAATCCATTGATGCATCTGCAAATGTAAAAGATGCACATTTGATTTTTACATTGTTGGCTGATGTGGTGGAGGAAGTTGGGGTTGCAAATGTTGTCCAAGTAATCACGGGCAATGCAACAAATTATGTAGCAGCTGGAAGGTTGCTTTGTGCCAAATATCCCACAATTTTTTGGACTCCATGTGCTGCCCATTGCATAGACTTGATACTAGAGGATATTGGGAAGTTGGAGTGGGTGCAGGATGTTGTGCAAGAATGCAAGCAAATTACCAAGTATATTTATAATCATGCTTGGGTGTTGAACCTTATGAGGGAATTCATACAGGGTGAGCTTAGTCACCCAGCTGTCACACGATTTGCTACAAACTTTCTTTCCCTCCAAAGCCTTTTGTATGAGTACCAAGCTTTGCGAAGAATGTTTTGTAGTCAACAATGGGTATTTTGGAAAGATAGCACAAAACCAGAAACATTGTCTGTGAAAGCATCTGTCTTTGGTGATAGTTTGTGGGACAAAGTCACTGAGATTGTCAGCTTCACTAAGCCCCTTGTGAAAGTCTTGAGATTGATGGATGGAGAGAAACCTCCAATGGGATATATTTATGAGGGCATGGATAGGGCCAAAGAGGCCATCAAGACTTTCTATAAGGGAGATGAATCTAAATATCTCCCTCTATGGCAAATTATTGATTCCAGGTGGGACAAACAACTACATTCACCATTGCATGCAGCAGGAGCATATCTCAATCCGAGCTTATTCTATAATGAGGGGTCTAACATTCAAAGAGATCCCGAGGTGATGAGATGTGTCATGATATGCATTGAGAAGATGTTCCCGGATGTAGATATTCAAGACAAAATCAACCTACAACGAGATATGTACAAGGAAGCATCTGGCATGTTTGGATTCAACTCAAGCCAACGTCTCAAGGACAAGAAAATGCCTTGTAAGTGCAAATTGTTAGAACTTAGCTTGTAATTTTACTAGTTCTCTTTTATATGTTTGGCATTGCAAATTGATAATCTTTGTTGTTATTTTTTTACAGCTCATTGGTGGATAGATTGTGGCTCTGAGGCACCGCAATTACAAGAATTCGCCTTCAGAGTTCTGAGTCAACCCTGTAGTGCTTCTTCTTGTGAGCGCAATTGGTCGGTGTTTGAGCACATCCACAACAAAAAGAGAAACAAGTTGGAGCATGAAAGGTTGGAGAAGTTGGTTTTCATCTACTACAACCTTCGAATGCTCACAAAACAAGTGCAACCAAAGGATACAGATCCAATTTTATTGGATACTATTGATTTAGAGTCTGATTGGGTTGTGGAGGAGGAGCCCCCTAATTTGAGTTGGCTTGATGAAGAGACTGAGGATCTCTCTAGTTTTCCATCTCAAATGGAGACTCCCAATACACCTGCCTCACAGTTGCTTCAGCCTTCCGATACTACCATGAGCTCCATGAGGGCTTATTATAGGCGTGGTCGTCCATGAGTGATGAGACTCAAGATTGTTAGAAGACAATCCTTTATCATTTATGACATATGTATTTGAATATTGAACTTGCTGACATTTTCTATTTTAATTATGGAATCATGATTCCTTTTCTTATTCAGTATCTAAATGTTTTGCTTACAAAAATCGAATATGCTATGTTGTACTTTTATAGATATGAGATGATGTTATGAATTATTGCATATATTGTGGTTTTTATAACTTATAAGGACTGTAATTATCATTAGTTTCTTTTTTCTGCTTAAAATTTACCATATTTTAATTCTTTTTTGCATTTTGACAAGTCTTATACGAGTTTTATACGGGTTGTTCCCGAGTCTTATACGAGTCGACGAGTCAATGGTCAGACAAGTCTTATACGAGTACGAGTCGTGCAACATTGGCATCGACTTCCCTCAGGTTACTGAGTATTTGCCCGACTTATCTCCAACTGTCCCACAAGTCTTCATTTATACTTTTCCTGTTGATAAATCAACGGTCGTGATCTAATCTTTAATCAACGACTAAGATTAAAATAGACTTGATCCTTGTTACTTAGAAGCTTCTCACCCACGTGAATTAATTCACTTTAATTATTTTAATTCCCTAAGTTTTAACTTAGGTTCCATTAAAAATAATTAATTATTTGAATAACTTGCACTCCGAGTGGAATTTCTCCGAACGATTTCTGTGTCTTGGAGATCTCATGTGTTCTAGCCCCTCCACAAAATTTCAGAGCTAGAGCACATCCGATGCTACCCAAAAATCAACAGGGAAAAGGGTCTGGCACTTCACAGCATCAGGCAGGCCTTCACACTACTTTGTTGGTTGTACCCTACACTCCACCACGATCCATCATTCCCACATTCCTAGCTTCAGGGACAGGGGGACAACAGGAGCTTGAGGAGGCTCACTATGGGGAATTTTTCGTAGAGTTCCAATCCTATGGGCCAAAGTTTGGAAGGGCCATTACATTCAATGAGTTTTTCCAACTGAAGAACAACAATAAGCCTAAAGGCCAAGCTAGAGGAGGGTACACGCAGGGAAGTGACTTGCAACGTACCGTGGGTAGCTTGTTCCTTCCAACATTTGAAGGTTCCTCAAAGAGTTCAGCTAAATCATGGGTGGAGAAACTGGATATTTATTTCCAGCTCAATCAAGTGACTGAGATGGAGGCCATCAAGGTGGCTACCTTGCATTTGGAAGGAGAAGCCCATGACTAGTGGTTTCATGGGTTGACTGCGTTGGGGCACGAAGGTGTGATAGCATACGATGAGTTCACCAAGAGGGTGTTGGAGTAGTTTAAGAGGAAGGATCCAGAGGAATACTTTGGAGAGCTGACAAAGCTCAAGCAAACCA
The DNA here is from genome assembly GCA_034641835.2 of Pinus albicaulis. Classification (NCBI taxonomy): domain Eukaryota; kingdom Viridiplantae; phylum Streptophyta; class Pinopsida; order Pinales; family Pinaceae; genus Pinus; species Pinus albicaulis. The sequence continues at coordinate 261,304,606 of CM076570.1, forward strand.
GGAGCGCAGAGGCCTATATTTCGGAGTTTGTGATGTTGTCAGTGATGGTTCTGGACTTGTCGGAATCTCAGAGGATCTATATGTTTGTGGGCTTAGCATAACCACTTCGGGGGTTAGTGAGATCAAGCAGATCCACTACCTTGCATGACGTAATAGGGAGAGCAAGAGATCTGCAGGATGCTCTACCCAGAGCTCGAGCACCCCAGCCAGCTAGGTTAGTTTTCTAGCAGAGGGGGAGAGATACGAGAGCCCCCCCACCGAGGGGTAACCAGGGCCGGGGGCAGTTGGATGATGAGAACCGAAGGGACCTTCGGAGGAAGAAACTATGTTTCACTTGCCAAGAGCCATGAGCACCAGGCCACAGATGTGAAGGAGGGAAGGCACACTACATAGAGGTCTTCTCAGACAATGACGGGGACAAATATGCATTCTTTGAGATGGGAGGTGATGATAGCATAGCAACCAGGGAGGAAGGACCTCAACCTCCACCCCCACCAGCAGCAGGAGGGGTCCTTGCATCTTTGCATCGGTGTTAAATTTGGACAACTAGGTCCAAACTTCGGGTTGTGTTGCTCAGATGACGATCCCAATATTTTTATTGGATTCCTCTTTCGGAGAGGTGTAAGATTGATCTAAAGATCATCTCGATCGAATGAGCAGAACATGTGCTTTGAATTTATTCCACTTATGTGCTAGGTCGGCATGGAATATAATATAGACCTAAATGTCTTAAAGAACGTGTCACACACCCCCAAAGATGCCTATATTGGAGAGACTTGGAGTTCATTATACACACAATGTGTGGAGGATTTTCTTCTCTCTTGATGGCGATGGCGCTGCGTTCTTGGTGCTGCGGCTTTGTGGAGTATTCTTTGTCTAGGTTGTCTTGGGGTTGTGTGACACGCTTGGTTGAATGACATATTGGAGACTTTATTGGTTGAAGCATCCTGCTAATTGCTGTAACGCCACCATTCATTATCTATGTTTTGGCTTGTCTTCCATCGATCTATTGGTATGTTCTATCTGCTTCAGTATTTTGTGCCCTAATCTGAAATGGCATAGAACATGTTTACAAATTAACATGGTATCAGAGCTGAGGTGAAGACAAAGCCCAATTTGTGTTGAGAGCAATCTCCGATCTATTGATCCATTGTGCAACACACAACAAGAAAGGGAGCTCGATAGAGGAGGGAACTTGGTCGCAGCAAGGAGGAGGGAACAACATGGGCAAGAGACTGTTTCTAGGGCTGTTTTTGGTGACCAAAGTGTTGTAGGAGGTCGAGGAGAAGAGCTGGAAGGCTGAGACTGCTGTAGATGTTTACGACCTTGTTTGAGGGTCAAATAGAGGTATGAGGAGGCTGTTTTGGAGGGCTGTTAGGGAGCCGCAACAAACTGAGGTAGGCCGCAGACCTAGCCTCTCCAAAACAGGCCAGTGTGAAGGTGTTAAGGGCTGCCACTTGCCCAAAACCGCAGCCCACAAGGAGGCCATCTCACCTTGCCTAAGCCGCAACCCTAATTGAGGTTTGTTAGGCAGAAAAGAGGGCTAAGAATAGCCAAAATCTTCAGCATATATGAGTAGCCCTATAGGTGATGAAACCCACAGATATTAGAAGGATTTTTTAGCAAAATTTTAAGGTTGGAATAATGGCAACTAGCCCTAACTAGGCTGAAATCAACAGTAGAGGAGCAGACCAAACAATGAGCAGAAAAGGTATGTTTGAATAAGGTTTCTGTGCTACTTATGTGTGAGAAATCTTTGTAACAGGTTACAACTTACAGAAAGGAGGCTGCTATAGTAGCAGTATAGGATGCCAATTTGAAGACGTGAGGACTTGGAGAAGCCCTTCTCTCTAGGCCAAGTATCTGTTTGGGTATGTCGTAAAGCCTAAAAAGACGTTCAAGTTAGGCCACAATTGATTAAAGCTTAAACGAAGGAATGAAAGACCTGGAATAAAGATTATGCATAGGTTTTATTCAGGGTTGTCATGATTTAACAGAAAACCCTAACCAAGGCCAAGATCAGTGCACAAGTTGAAGTGTAATCAAGGGTTGAAATATGTAGTCCTTCAAAGGTATGCATTTGTATTTTGGTTTCGATTTATTCTGAGAATAGAAAGGCTAAGTTGAACAGTCTAGTATGGAAGCTTATCTACAATTTAGAGAGCTGTTGAAGACCCCTTGTTCGAAAGGCATTTTTTGGGGACCGATTTACTGTGAAGGGAGGCTGAGGCAGCTCCCTAGAGGGTCGAGTCAATGAAAGGTTGCTTTAGCCTGTGTAGAAGTGTTGTGGATGCAAGGAATGGCAGCGTACGCTGCTGTTGATGAGGCGTTGCACTTGGAAGGCTACTTCAGCCGCTTATGTTCTATGTTTGGTGGAGATTACAAACTAAGCCGCAATCTCTGCAAGTAAGTGTGGTAACACATAGTGTAGTCTCCTGAAGTAGAATGCGGACAATACAATGCAGATTATACGTAACACCAAATGCGTCAAATGCATAAGCAAGACAACAGTGACATTTAGAAGATGACACACTGTGTCATTTAAGACCACACGTTTAGGAGTTGTGCACTGTGATTAGAGGGGCCAAGAGGGCAGATGTGTACGGGTCACCTTGAAGAGGAGAAATCAAGATGAGGTATGTTCATAGGTGATGAACAACAATGGTTGATGTGGGCTTATGACTGTGCTAGATCTGCGTAAAAGAAAGGTGTCATATAAGGTATGGACTAGCATGAAGAAGGGTCGATTCAGTGTTTGGAACAACTGTATGATTGGTTCCTAGATCTGTGCAATTTAGTAGACAAATTGCAGAACTGAGATCTGAAGATTTGAAGCCCTAGATCAGTCAACCATTAATTGTAGTTGGGCAGATCTGGAAGCCCTAAGAAGCAGTCTTTTAGTGGAGTTGGAAGAAATTTTAGAGGGTTGACTGTGGAAGCCCTTGGTGTAATATTATGAAGCGGTCAGATTGTTGACAAGATGGGCAAATCTGTAAGCCTAGGGAGAGTGACAAAAGAAGTTGATTTGTCATAGAGTTAGGCCAATTTTGGTAGCTTTAGGAGCAGTCTTATGAAATGACCAGAAGAATGACAAATGGGCAAATCTAGAAGATAAGAAGCAATGCAGGATGCAATGCCAGATGTAGTAGATGAAGAACTCAAGTGCAAGATCATGAGAGAAGGAATCATGATATGTTAGAAAGCAGATTAGGATCCCTAGTTCAGTGAGTTGCAGTAAAGAAAATCTTGAAGGGTTGCTTGAGGAAGCTACAACAGATCTCCACAGAATAACAGTAGTTGCTGTAAAGTAAGTATGAGTACTTCTGACACAAGCTGAGGCTTGTAGATATATTCTCCCTGTTTGAAAGTGACATATGGCAGAATATGTATGACCATGAAGTTTTAAATCTTCAATACTATATAGCAGTATGACAATGATGAAGAAGATAGTGATGGGTACGATAAAATTATGGCAACATCGTAATCAGTGATATGACAGTGATGACAGTTCTATAGTCGCAAATTTGAGGAGCTAAATTTGTGATTCTATGTCACTGTCATTATGACAGTGACATAAACAGACACCCATGTTTACGAAATTCATAATAGCAGTAAGCTTGTGACAGTATCAGTCTTACATTGGAGCGCAATGATAAACTTGAAAGTGTGAACTGAGAAGTTTTTGCAACCTTCAGTCACGTTGTTGGAGTCTTGAACCATGATCAACAAAGCCTGTGAAGTTTTGAACAAATACTGTATATGATACGTGCCAAGATGCATGATAACTATATGACAGTATATGGCTATGAGTCTTGAATGGCTTTGACAGTGGGAGAATAAGATTTAGGCCCTTGAGTACAAAACTCCTTTCCAAGTTGGTGTCTGGGATGCCCTCATTTAAAATAGATGTCTTCTCTCACAAGAGAAGCTGGCAATAAGAGGGAGAATACAACTGTATATGCTCCTGAGCTAATATCATTGTTGAAAGAAAGAAGACCCTCATGGCTCAAAGATATATCACTTCAAGGGGGAAATTCCGGTAGAAAAACAAGAAGCCATATAAATACCAGAGGTATCTAACTGCCATGAGTACAATATGAGCCAGAATCATTTGAAAAAAAAAAAAAAACTGTAAAGTATCAAGTCTGGAAGGATGTGATGCACAAAGAGTACTAGTCCATTATGGAGGATGATGTCTAGGATATGGTCCCTAGACCACAGGAAAAAGCTGTTGTCACCTCGATATAAGATCAAGCATGGATCTGATAGAAAATGTGTTGCCTGAGATTTCTTTCTAGGAAGGCATTGATTATGTTTGCACCTGTAATTTACTATTACCCTTGCTGCTACGTAAGGACAGAATCTTCATCAAATGGATGTGAAGAACGCCTTCCTGCATGGTGCGATAAAGGAATAGGTGTATGGAGAGCAACCTTTGGGATTCAAAGTCCAGGATCGAGCCACCCATGTTTGCAGGTTGGCTAGCCCCCAGGGCTTGGTACAAAAGGATAGATAGCTACCTGATGAAGCTGGGCGTCACTCGTAGTAATGTTCATTCACACCTTTACTTCAAGGTTGATAAAGAGAAGCCTCTCATTCTGGTGCTGAATGTGGATGACCTCTTCCTGACAGATGCTGACCCTCTCAATCATCTGTGCAAGAGGGAGCTCGCTGTTGAATTCGAGATGAAGGACCTAGGATTGATGCACTAATTCCTAGGCCTGGAGGTCTGGCAAAGACCTGGCGAAACTTTTCCTTTCTCAAGGAAAATACATTGTGAAGCTTCTGGAAAGAATTGATATGGTGGACTGTAAGTCCGTGTCGACACCGATGAAGCTCAACTTTAAGAAGTTGAGTGGCAATGTTGCTGGCCCCGTGTTAGCAAATCTTACTAAGTATCGTTAACTCGTAGGGGCCCTGATGTTCTTAGTGAACATTCGTCCGAACGTATGTTGTGCAGTGAACACTTTGAGTCAACACATGGTTGATCATAACATTCACTGGGTTGGTGCCAAGAAACTCTTGAGATATCTCTGTGGCACGATAAACCATGGGCTGAGATACAGTGCAGGGAGCATGACACTCCTTGGATATACTGATGCTGATTGGGCTAGCAGTGTGGTGGATCGCAAGAGCACATTTGGATGCTGCTTCACACGTAGATCTGCTTCAGGCAGGAAACAGAAGTCGGTAGCTTTAAGCATTGCTGTGGTCGAATACTTTGTAGCATGTATGGCCCGTTGTGAAGTCACTTGGTTGCGAAAGCTCTTCTGAGAGTTGTTCGAGCATGTGCTAGATGCCACCGTTATCCCTTGTGATTCATTTGTCATAGAATCCCGGGTTTCACGATTGATCCAAGCATGTTGATAGTTGGTACCACTTTATCCGAGATATGGTACAGTGAGGCGTTGTAAGGCTCGATCATATAGGAACTGATGAGTAGGTCGCGGATATTCTCACAATGCCCTTGGGGAAGGTCATGTTCCTAACCTTCCGTGAGAATCTTGGAATTGTGGAACGACCCTAATTGGAGGGTCCTGTTGGACGATGACCTCTGGGAGCTCTCGGGGGGATTTTGGGGATAGCTTCTTGGTGCTATAAGCAACCACTGGGCTAGGCTTGTCAAACCTAGTTGGTGTGCTTCTACCCCACCGTGATGATATTGAAATGGTTTACCTCTCTCTGATCTATGCCCCGTATGCATCGTATCCATGGAGTTTCGAACTCATAGGAAGTACCTCTCATTTGGCCAATGAGGTGGAAAATGTGAATAAAGACAATAGCAAGACAGATGGACGCATCGGAGATTGTCGTACTCTCTATGTTTAGGATGGCACATGTCCAACAACTTGATGTAGGATCAATTTTAGCGAGGTTTTGGACCTCCAACTGACTTTGGGTCAGTGAAACTAACTTTGAGATAGTATATGACTCTCTTGAGTCCTAGTGAGGTTTTGAACCTCCAATTGACTTCGGGTCAGGTAAACCAACTTCGGGTTGGTATGAGACTCTTTGTCAGTCCTATAGAGGTTTCGAACTGGGCCGAACTGCCAAATGAATGACAGTTCATGACCGACCACTGCTCGGCTGAAGAAAGATGAGAAGCAAGTTGGCTTACAGATGACGATGATGCTTCTGATTGAACAGGACGCAGTTCTCCCTAGTTGAAAGGAGTGTTAATTTTGGACAACTAGATCCAAACCCCAAGCGTGTCGTCGTATGACGATCCCAATATTTTTATTGGATTCTCTCTTCGTGGAGAGGTGTAAGATTGATCTAAAGATCATCTCGACTCTGATGACAATACATGTACTTTGAATCTATTCCACGGTGTGCTAGGTCGGTTCGGAATATAATATAGACTTAAATGTCTTAAAGGACGTGTCACACACCCAAAGATGCCTATATATTGGAGAGACTTGGAGTTCATTATACACACACTGTGTGGAGTGATTTTCTTTTCTCTCGATGGCGATGGAGTCGCGTCTTCTGGCGTATTCTTTGTTTGGGTTGTTCTGGGGTTATGTGTGACACGCTTGGCTGAATGACCTATCGGAGACTTTGCTGGTAGAAGCATCCTGCTGATCGCCGTAACGCCACCATTCATTATCTCTGTTTTGGCTTGTCTTCTATCGATCTATTGCTATGTTCTATCTGCTTTAGTATTTTGTGCCCTAATCTGAAATGGCATAGAACATGTTCACAAATTAATAGTCAGGTACCCAAGTACCTGACCTTGAGGATCTGAGGTACTGTACAGGGACAACGTGTTTCAGTGCTTGTGGATAGTGGGGCCACGCACAACTTCATTGATGCACAGATGGTGCGTAGGAGGGGTATCAAGATGGAGGAGTTTAAGGGGTTCTCTGTGCTTGTGCTAGGGGACCGGACCATGCAGTGCACTACTTATGTCCCAGCGCTAACAATGTCTATGTGGAGCTACTCCATGACTGATCGAACGAAGGCACAAGGACACCAACATAGTGTTGGGAGTCTAGTGGCTGTACGTACTTGGCAGGGTCACCATTGATTGGCAGAGACTGGAGATGGAGTTCTTGGACACCGATGGAAAGCCAATGATGTTGAGAGGCATGCACTCGTACCCACCGCAGACGATTTCTACGCACGGGATGGAGGTCGACTTGAGGCATGGGGATATAGAGTGGGCTATCGAGTTGAGAGTCTCGGTAGGCTTGGGAGTGAAGAAAGCTACTCCCCACCCTAGACATACCGGTGCCATTCTCGATGATACCTAAGGCCAGATACCGCCGAAAGGGTACCACCTCGACTGCTGTCAGTGGATTCGAGCACACCATCGAGCTAGAGCAAGGGATCTAGGCCAGAAACATACACCGTACAGTAACCTCAAGTCCTATTGGGATGAGATTGAGAGGGCTATGACATGAGCTCCTAGCATTGGGGTATATTCATGCCTGCCAAGTTTGAGCCCTTGCTTCACCGCTGTTCTTGGGTGGAAGAAGAAGGACAAAGGTAAATTGCAGCACCTCCATACATGAGCTCCTAGCATTGGGGCATATCCGGCCAAGTTTGAGCCCTTTTGCATCATCAGTTGTTCTGGTGAAGAAGAAGGACGGTACACTGAGAATGTATATCGATTAGAGGGCCTTAAACAAGAAGATGATGAAGAACCACTACCCCATCTCGCGGATTAATGAGCTGATGGATGAGTTGAGGGGAGCCAAGTTTTTCTCCAAGATAGATCTAAGGTCAGGGTACCATCAGATACGAGTTAGGGACAAGGATGTCCTTAAGACAACGTTCAGGTGCCATTATGGGAACTTTTGAGTTTCTGTTGATGCCCTTTGAGCTAACCAATGCTCCCGCTATCTTCCAGTCATGCATGAACCATGTGCTTCGCGGGCAGCTGAGGAAATTCGTGTTGGTATTCTTTGATGACATACTGATTTACAACCGAACTTGGGAGGAGCACCTACAACATGTGGAGACAGTGCTTTGCATATTGGAGCAACAATTTTGTGCGAAGCTGTTCAAATGCAAGTTTGGGCTAACATAGATGCTCTACCTGGGGCACATTATAGGCATCGATGGAATGAGGGTGCATGAGGAGAAACTTAGGACCATCTGGGAATGGCGAGAGCCCAAAAACATCAGAGTTGAGGGAGTTTGTGGGTATTTGCACCTACTACAGGAAATTTGTGAAGGGATTCTCACAGCTCGTAGTGCCCATCACAAATTTGACAAAGAGGGGGGCCTTCACTTGGACCTCTACTGCGCAGGAGGCATTTGATCGCCTCAAACAGGTGATGAATAACTGTCTGGTCCTTGCACTTCCATATTTCGCGAAGCCTTTCATTTTGGAGTGTGATGCATTCGGTGTGGTAGTGGGGACCATACTGATGCAAGAGGGGCATACCATAGCCTTTGAGAGCCAGAAACTCTTGCCCAATGAGAGGCTTTACCCCATTTATGACAAAGAGATGTTGGCCATCATGCATGCGCTAGCTAAGTTTAGATAATATTTGGTGGGGAACCAGTTCTGGGTTAGGACAGACCACAACAACCTCCGGTTTTTCTTAGAGCAGAGAAAGCTTCAAGAGAGGCAGAAGAAGTGGGTCAGTAAGATCCAGGCTTACAACTTCGACATTGAGTATGTCAAGGGGAAGCATAACGTGGTGGCTGATGCCTTGTCGAGGAGGCCGGCGTCCCTCTCACTGATGAGTATCGAGGCAAATTGGAAGGCCCAATTGCCAGTTGAATACTCAAAGGATCGATTTGCATGTGAGGTTTTGGATGGGCAGGTGACAAATGATAGATACTGGGTCATGGATGAGGTGATTTATCACTAGGACCAGATCTATTTGACAACCAACTCCCAGTTGCGGGAGAAGATTTTGCATGCAGCCCATGATTCTCCTCTATTCGGGCACCAGGGGTTCACCAAGACTTACCGGACCATTAGAGAGAGGTTCTCATGGAAGGGCCTCAAGGAGGATGTTTTGAGACATGTCTGGGAGTGCAAGGTTTGCTAGAGGAACAAAGGGGAGTTGACCCATCTGACAGGTTTGCTACAACGGCTTCTGATCCCTGAAGGGAAGTGGGAGAGTATTTCGATGGATTTCATTACCGAGTTGCCCACGGTGCAGTGCAAGGACTGTATTTTCGTAGTAGTGGACAGATTGACGAAGTACGCACACTTCTTCGCCATTTCAGCCCGGTACATTGCCTCTCAGGTGGCCGAGTTGTTTTTCAAGGATATTTTCAGATTGCATGATCTTCCCAAGACCATAGTCAGTGACCGGGATAGTAGGTTCATGGGGGGATTTTGGCAAGAGCTATTCCGATTGATGGGCACAGAACTCACTCCGAGTACGAGCTACCATCCACAGACAGATGGGCAGACCAAAATAGTCAACAAGTGGCTGGAGGGCTACTTGTGGAACTATGTCATAGGGCAACAGAAGGCTTGGCTACGCTGGCTACACTCAGGGGAATACTGCTACAACACTACATTTCACATGTCTATCGATATGACTCATTTTTATGCTTTATATGGTTATAATGCACTGACTTTTGCTGATGTGATGTTTGGAGCTAGCAAGGCCCCTAGGGCCAAAGACTGGATCCAGGAGAGCCAAGACATTCTCGGGGCTCTCAAGGATAACCTGATGACATCCCAAAATCAACAGAAGATGTATGCAGACCGAGGTCGTGTGGAGAGGCAGTTTGATGTGGGGGACTTGGTCTACCTACGCCTTCAGCTTTAAAGACAGTTCGCGCTGAAGTAGAAGGGGACCGAAAAGCTCAAACCCCGCTTCTATGGGCCGTACAGAGTCATCCGAAGAGTAGGAGAGGTAGCATATGAGTTGGAGCTACCGCAGAGGAGCCAAATACACAATATTTTCCATGTGTCTTGCCTGAAGAAAGCTTTGGGACAGCAGGTGACAGTAGCCACCAAGTTGCCTCCTCCCGATGATGAGGGGCACTTGTGCTCCAGCTAGAGGCTATTATTGACACCAGGGAGAGGCATTTGCAGAGCAGGGTGGTGAATGAGTATTTGATCTAGTGGAGGAATCTCCCAGATGAGGATGCCACTTGGGAAGGGGAGCAGATCCTCCAGCACCCATCACTTCAATTGCTTGAGGGCAAGCAACTTATTGGTGGGGAGGACTGTAATATTCCTAATTAGCAATTTTGCTAATTAAAATATTAATTTTTGATAAATTTTGATGTTTCTAATGTTAGGCAGAAATAAGGTGGGTTGGGGACCCACAATTAATAATTGAGGAAAAGCTACGGCCTTAGTCGGGTCCAAGTGTCCAGAATTCGATTTGGAGGTAGTTCCCTAGGTGGCAGCGTGGGAGAGGCACGATGGAGGCAACATAGTGAGTGGTTGGATGAGGGGAGTGCGCAGTCCATGGTGGGCCCAAGGGGAACGTTGGGGGCTCAATTGACAAAAGGAAGTGAAGTCATCTCATTCCCTCATTCATCCAACTTATCTTTTAATCGTCTTCTTGACATAGTACGCTTGTTTCGGGTGCCAAGTCTGCAGTGTTGTTTAGCACACGAGATCTTCAGGTGGAGATCTCAACCTCTACCTCGGGGGACTTCGAGTGCCTGCTCAGGAGAGGAGATTCACCATTTTGGAGGAGCATTACACAGACAAACTTGCAAGGGGGCTTTACCAATTCAGGGACTGCGCAGTGGGGACGCAGTCCAGTTTGTGAGTGGTTCCGGGAGGTGAGAAGGAGGAGCATTTGTAGCTGAGATTTGGTGGGGAAGTTAAGGGCCTCCTAACAGGGGTATTGCTAAGCATCAAAGGCATTATTGCAGTGATTTTTCCAGCAGAGGAACCTCAGCCAATTGCGTAGTGGGTCAAGCCCAACTGGGGCAAATTTATGAACTCAAGCATTCCACAATTCCTTCACGGGTTTTTGTGGGTTCCTTGAGTAGAGTCTAGTGTCCAAATCCCAGAATTTTCTGAGCATTGGAAGCAGCCCAACCAGCAGTCCGAAGTCCTCCAGCAGCAGCAATTCAGGGCAGAGTAGTGCAGCTCCAGAGCTACGCAGAGCAAGTTGTAGAGGGTCATTTCAGCTTGGGTTGAGAAGTATTTCAGCCTGCCTTGGCCCAGATGCACCTCTTTTACTCCATTCCCAACATTAATAAAATGGCTCAACTCATATTTCGGCTTCAGATTTTCATGTGTTGATGGTGTATTTTTATTTGCTATAGTTTTTAGTCTATTGTTGCTTGTATTACTGACATTTTCCCTTTTGGGATATTACAGTGGACAATTGATTAGTACATAATATAGTCAAAATCTTAAACAAGTACATGAAGACAAATAGAGGGAATGAGATACTTATCTTGAGGAGTTGATGTGGGCTCCCTCCCAAGCTTGAGGGAAAACCTAAAACTTATAAAACAAAGAAATATATTTGCAAGAAGATGTTAAACCTATACTCCATAAAATATACAAATGAAACATAAGATGGAAGGGGCTTAGTAGTGCAAGTCCCTTAGTTCTTCTTCAGTCTTTTCTTTCTTCGGGGATGATGTCTCTTCAGCGATGTTTGCGTGATCTCTATCTCTCTTCCTGCTCCTGGGGTTGTCAGGACAATCACTTCTATAGTGTCCCATCTTGTGACAACGATAACGCTCGATCTTGGACATGTCAATCTTCTTCTTTGGCCCTTTCTTCTTAAATCTTCTTTTAGGATGAGCAACATAAGCATTTGATACTTCTTCATTGTTGGTTACCATGGAGACCCTTAACTCTTCTTGACTGCATGTTTTCCATAGCTCTTCAAAGGTGGGTGTTTCTTTCCAACTGTTGAGATCCGAGGCAAAGGAACTCCAAGAAGATGGTAGCCCCATAATGGTTGCAATTATTATTTCTTTATCTGGCACTATTTCATCAATGGCAAGGAGCTCATCCCTTATCCTTTCTATTTTCACAAAGAAAGAGGAAACAATATCCTCTTTTGTCTTCTTAACAGTTCTTAGATCATTCTTCAGGCTTGCCACCTTTCCAATGTTTTTGATAGTGAATAGTTTTGACAAAGCCTCATACATTTCCTGAGCATGATCAATATTTGCTATGAAGGGGACAAGATTCTCCTTTATGCCTTCAACCATCAAAGCCATAGCACCTTATCAGCATCACTTGATTCTTTTGTAGGTATTTTCATTTTTCTTTTGACTAGATTTAAGACCTTGTTCTTTTCAAGGATGATGTCAATCCTTTTCTTCCAGGACCTATAATTTGAAGCTCCTTCAAGCTTGTTCTCTCCCTTGATAGAGTTAGAAATAATTCTTGAAGATAGTGAAGACTTCTTTCTTCTAGTGAACTTCTTCCTTGATCAAGTCCTTGAGACTGTTTTTTCTTCTTCTTTCACCAAAGCTACGATACCATGTTTGAGAATCAGAAAGGAATAAATATCCTCTTGTTCTTGATTAATTATTTGTAATCTTATTATTATGTTCTTCTTATCTTTATTCTTATTAGTTCATCAAGCAAATGTACATAGATCAAGGAAATTAGATGTAGGCCAACAACTAGGACAAAACCCCCTTCGAGGGGAAAACCCAGTCAAGAAATTATTTCTTTCAATAGTGATTCTTGAGGCTCTAGACCTTGACTCGAACTTCCTACACACCAAGTCAGCCTTCCTTGTGATCCTTCCTGAATCTAGCAGCAACAACAGCAACAACAGCACTAGAACTTCAACCTTGTTTCTTGAGACTTCGATCTAGCTTCCAAGACTTCAATTTAGGCCCAATACAACTTCTCCAAGCAACAACATCCAACAGAATCACCTTTTACTTCTCCTTCACTTAGCAGCAGCAACTGGTGCAACAACAACAACAACAAAAATTTGAGAACTTTGATCTCCCAAACGCTAGCTCGGAATGCAGTGAGAGCAGTGCCAAAATTTTGATTTTCTTCAACTCTATAAGTGTGCCAAAATCGAACCCAAAAATTCCTTCTCCAAGATTTCGCAATTTCTCCTTGTCCCAACTTTGAGATCAAATTTATGTATTGCGGATTGATGTCTCCAAGTGAGTTCAATTCCACTGTATATATAAGCTTCTGATGGGTTCAAATTCCTTGAGTTGAGGCCGACTTGATCACCTTTAGGCCGACCTGATGTGGAGGCTTCATAAATTATATTTTACTCAATACTTGACCTAATTGCATGATTCAAAAGCCGAATATGGATCAATTTAAATCTGCAATAAACTTATATACTCAAACTAAAACCTATAAGTCCACATTAAGGACTTTGACCTAAAATAAATGTGACCCAAGCATGATACCCATGCTTTAATAAGTCATTCAATAATTATATAAAATTAATTTCTTTATTCTTTTGACAACTACAATAAGCATTGACTCAAGTACAATTTATGAAGACCGAACCTAGTTACATTCTTCAACAGTATTATGAATTGTTGTATGTCCATATCTGTTTGAATTTGAAAACCAATACAATAAAAAAATTCTAGGGACATTACATTGAAACCCATGTACAATATGTAAAAGCTAAGATGATCCAAAAAATGAGAAGAACAAGAGAATTAATCACAACAATCATCCCTTTGAAATGTTGCATTTCCTGTTTTCATGAAATGGAGGCTTTGCTTGTTATATTGTTACTGCTAAAATTACAATTTCTAAATCACAAAAAACCCAAATTGAAACCCATCATGCAAAACCATTGTTCTGAGTTGCAACTTGTATAACATATCTAGATTCAATGCAATACAAAAATAATGGATGAAAACTGATCATATTGTCCAATCATCAGTGTCCTTGATTGTCAAAGCTAAAGTTACATGATTAGAATACCCATGAAATCTGCCAAAAACATCCCTAAATCTGTCTAGAATGTCCTTGAAATCTGTCGGGAATGTCTTGGGACATCTGACAAGTCCCCAAGTCCCCAATAAAGTCCGTGAAACATGTGAGCACAGGGTACACAGGTTTTCTTTGAGGAGATGGGTCCCCATGCAACATATATATATATACATAGAACATGTTATTTTATAAACATCACATTATATTGAAACACGGAAAGAAAGTATTATGAATAAATGAGAAAGAACATTTAAATGACAAGCAAAGTTCCACCATCATTTATATCGGGATCCTCATCATTAATATCACCATTTGCTTCTACCTCAACCCTCCAGGGACATCAGTCAACACCACCTAGTTTTGATGAAACTACCTAATCCAAACTTTAAAATATGGAAGAAAAGGCTTAACATGCCTAATCAATGGTTTTAGTTTAAGTGAATGATATATTTTTTCTAAGGCGATGACAGAGTCCAACAATCAATATTACCAACATTGGGGTACATAACGGGCTTGGTGCTCTTGATTAAATGCCAACCCCCATACCCTCATGCATGATCGAATCAAATGAGAATGTTGTAATGCTACCAATTCTAAAATCCTGAAAACTATTAAGTTTACTAAATTTTGAATGGGATAAGAAACTTTGTTTTTTTCCATATGAAGTCCGATGAGGTTGGAACCACTCTCAAACATCCTAAAACAATTAATGGTGATGTTAAAAATTTAAGTAAAAGGATGAAAAGTTGACTTTTCATCCTTCTACTTCAATAATTTAACATTACCATTAATTGACAAAGTTTTTGGTGCAAACTGAGACTGAAACCCTCTTTTAAAGAAAAAATTCTGATCTTAGATGCTTCTAAAAGTCTCATTAATTCATAATTAACCTCTAATTAGGCATTTGAACAAAAAATGTGGGTCCCAAAAATCAAATAAAGGCAAAATCAAACAACTTTTCTTGGAAATGTGTAGTACAAACGATGAGATGCATTTGAAACACATTTCAAACGTGTTTCAATTGTGTTTCAACATTTCGATAAGGAAACACAACTGGTTCGAGAAAGGGGGCGGGTTTCCTATAACATAGGTCTAGACCAAGTGAACATTTTGGTTGTGAACCATGTTTATTTGAAGAATAGATCCCAAATTTGTTACAAGTATCTGTAACTTAAAGAAACAAATCATAGTAGTTAAAACAAGACAAAAACTCAATAAAAAGCAAGAAGCAAAAAAACCTTATAATTGAACTCCAGAAATAAGTAGACCTTATAAAGTTTAGATTATTCGTTTCAGGTTGTCATTAACAAGTGAAACCAATCAGAGGTTATGTGGTCCTAATCTCTGTATCCATATGTTTTTTCAAAACATTCAAAATGTTTAGTCCAAGCTCATTAATAACATTTAAAAGAAAATGTCCAATTAAAAAAATAGAACTAGAGAAAAAAACAGGAAACACCAGGAGGGAAGGATAGAAAAACATAAATGAATAAGTGGAAAATTTTTAAATGAAAAATCAACAGCTTCATATCAAAAGGAAATAATATATTGTAGAACAAGCCCAATAAATATAAGTTGAAAGGTTAAAGGAGAAAAAAAGAACATATCAATTTTGGTTGCACGGCTAAGAAGTCCTAGCAGACATCACACAATCTTTGGCATCTCATTGTACTTGTAAGGAGAAAAACTCATGTTTTACAAACCAAGTCCAAATTGTTGAGAAATCTAGGGGCAACAATGTAGGTGATTTCTCTCTTGATGATAATTATTTGTGATGTGTTTTTACTTCTTTAGATTAGCTTCTTCTTTACACTTGATTATTATTAGTGTTTTCTTCATCAAACAACTATCAAACCATAAAGAACAATAAGACAAAGTACACAAGATATAAGCGATCAACCAGGGCCAAAACCTCTCCAAACTTGAGAGGAAAACCAAAGAGAATTCTTCTTCTTATAGAATCTTCAATTGACGAATTCCAATAACTAGACCCTTGACCAACAACCCTTCCAAGACCAAGTCAATCCTTGCCTTGAGTCAAAGTCAACATCTTCTTGATACTGCTGCAATCTCTCCTTAAACTTTAACCCTCAACCCTGCAACACTAGTTTGAAAGGTAGAAATTTCTGAATCCTTATACTTATGTAGAAATTATTACTGTTAATCCGATTAAGCTCCTCCTACTTATATAAGTTATCAACTGAATAAATTCAAGTTAACATCGAAGCAAAACACATAACAGATCTCTACCAATTTATATCTAGAATAAGCACATGCACACATAGACAAAGTGACAGTTATTTCTGGACAAACTGTCCCACAAAAACCCCAATGTGGGAAAACCAGTCTCTGGCTGCTGGAGGGTTCTATTATTAAGAATGTTTCTGAATACACATCTATGGGTTCAAGATCTGGAAAACCCTACAGAGAAAACTCTAGATCTACAACTCCTGGGTGATCTAAGACCAAAAATACTAACGGATCCACGCCCTCAAATGAGATTTACAAAACTCAGCCAAATCTAGGCCTAGAAACCCTAGCGCTGCCCTTGAAAGGCTCTGCGTCAGCCTCTAAAGCCCCTAACAGGCTCAACGTCAGCCTTGGAAGGCCTCCAAACCCTCAGCGCTGCCTCTGGAAGGGACTGCGCTGCCCCTAAGGGTCTCTACGCAACCCATGAAGGGTTTCCTGAAAAATGGCGTTGTCCCTACTATTGCTGCTGCTGCTGCCTTCCTCTGCACTGTACTTGAGCTGATCTCTTCTCTGCCTCTTGTGTATTCTAGACCCTGGGATCAAATCATCCCCATGGTCTAAATTCCCCTCTCTGCAACTGAAACTCTTCTAAGTATTCTTAGCAACCTCGCCCTTGAATCTCAGCTTAGCTTCAGTGCTCTGCCTTTGTGTGTCTTTACAAATGACCCCAAGCCTTTCCTTTATACTTTTCTCGTTGACAAATCAACGACCATGATCAAACCTTGAATCAATGGCTAAGATTAAAAGAAAGCTTGATCTGTGTGACTTAAGACAATTTCATCACATGTTTAATTAAATTCACTTTAACTATTTTATTTTCCTAAGTTTTAACTTAGGAAATACATTAAAATAATTAATTAATTTAATATCTCCTAAACCATATGAAATTTCCCAAATCCATTTCTGGGTCGTCTTGTAGATCAAGTGAACTCTAGTCCCTCCTCAAAATTTGGGACCTAGAGCACAACTGATGCTACCCCAAATACACAAAATCTCAACACTCCCTCTTAGCATCAAGGGTATGCTCTAGCAATACATCACACTTATGCATTACATGATTTTGGGCACTAGTTCTGTGCTGCTGAAGCTTGGCCTCCTGCCACTCAACTTTGCACTGTTGCTGCCATTTTGTACTGCTGCCCATGACTCTGCCACTGTCACTACAACCACTGTATTGCAGTTCCCTCTCAATATGTTGCATCTGTGCTGCTCCTAGCATTGCCACTGTCACTGCAACCACTGTACTGCAGCTCCCTCTCAATATGTTGCATTTGTGCTTCTCCTAGCACTGCCATCACTGATCTGCTGCACTGCAACTTCAGTTGTTGAGAGTAACAACTAAATCTCTTGCCCAATCTTTGACAGACAAGTCAGATTGGCTACATCCTCATCATTGAAGCTCCATAGGCTACAGATCTGTGCTGGCATCTAAAGAACGATGCACAGCTACAGCTCTGCCAGTGTAATCATACTTCCTCTGCACTACTGAAGTCACATCAGCTCCTTGTGCTGAAGTCTATCACGCTGCTGCTGCATTGCAATGTCCCTATGAAGCTCTTTGCGTTGCTGTAGCTCTGCACTGCGTAAGCAACACTACTCTGCACTACTGAAGTCACATCAACCTCTGTGTTGCTACTGCTTCTACGTTGTTGTTGCTTTGCTCTGCGCTGCTTATTCCAGACTTCAGATCTGCCTCTGCTTCCGCCTCTTCTGTGATCTATGCACCCACTGCTCCACTTGCCCCGCTCAATGTTGCAGGAAACGTCCCCCCCCCGTGGGCTCCAAGGCCCGAAGCGCGTCCCGTACGGATCCGTACGAGATCCACACCCCGAACTGCAGATCCGAATTTCAGAAACGCGGTTCGCAAAAAAAATTGTGTTTCCTGGGAATCCAGATCCGCGTTTCCGTACAGCAGATTGGCGGATCGCTGTACAGAACCACCGCGATTCCGGCATGGATTCATACGGATCGCAAACGGTTCCATATAGCGGCGTACGGATCCGGTTTGTGGACTTGAAAAATGTGTTTTTTTTAATTTTTAATTTTTATTTTTGATGTTAGCTTGGTTAGTTAGTGAGTTAGTCTTGGGTTAGGGATTAGATGAAAAGCTTATAAGCTCTATTCTTCCTCTTATTTTCTCATTTGTGTTTTTGGAGAGCTTGGAGAAGAGAGGAGAAGAGAGCTTGGAGAAGAGAGAGTTGAGGAGAGCTTGGAGGAGTGAAGGAGGAGGAGCTTGGAGGAGTAAAGAAGGGCTTCCATCTACAAGAGCTAAAGAGGTAAGTGCAAACCCCAAACTCTCTTATTTTTTTTTTCATTGTTTTTTTGTATTTTCTCTCCTCCCTCTCCTACACTTCCCCATTCTTTCTTCTTGTACATTTATTTGCAGGTTGTCCACCATCTATATTCATACTCAAAGATGATGTTTCTGGGTTCTATGTATCATTCCCCTCTTGGTTTTGATGATGGTAAGGGGGAGTAGAAATAGAAGAGAAGAACATGAAGAAGAAGAGGAAAGTGGTCACCATATGAGTGACCCAATGTATGATGAGGAGGAAAGCTTTGAAGAGGAAGGGGATGATGAAAACATTGAATCACAAGATGGGAAAGCTGCATTGACACCTTTGTGGAACTATGTGACCAAACTTGAAGGGGGAAAAGGTGGTGGAAGCTACAAGTTTTTGTGCCCTCATGGTTGTCAAGGAGGAAAACCATATAGCGGTTCATATACCCGTGTGAGGAGGCATCTTTGTGGGGCGATGGAAAGTGATGAAAAAAAGGGTGCTGTGGGGATAGCAATTTGCCCAAAGGTTTCAGCTGAACAAAGAAGAAAATACATCCAAATAGAGGAGGCTGCACAACAAAAAAATAAAAAACAAAAAACTCAATCTGAATCAAGTGCAACCTCTAGATTTGGTAGCTCATCTGCTCATGGTGTTTCTGCAAGTTCTGGAGGTAAAAAAACAACAGCAGATTTCCTTAATGTTCGATTTCTTTGTGCTTGCGATGTACCATTCAATGTGCTTCGCTCTCCCTATCGGCATGAAATGGTAAAGGACATCAATGAAGCCACAAAAGGATACAAGTCCCCCAAATATGAGAAAGCTAGAACAATGTTATTAGAAAGAGAAAAAGGAAAGGTTCAAGCAGCTTTGACACGTTTTACAAATGAGTGGGTGGATAGTGGAGTATCCATTGTATCAGATGGGTGGACAAATATCAGAAACCAACATTTGATAAATGTTCTTGGTGTTTATGCTACTGGTGCAGTGTTTATGGCATGTCATGATTCCTCCTCTGTCAATGCAACTTCCCAAAATATTGCAGATCTCCTATTGCAATCAATCAGAAATGTTGGTCTTAGCAAAGTGGTTCAAGTGATCACAGATAATGCAGCAAATTGTAAGGGAGCAGGTAAAATTATTAAGCGTACTTATCCACACATATTTTGGTCTGGGTGCTTGGTGCACATATTGAACCTTTTGATGCATGATATTGTGAAGCATAAAGAATGTGGGTGGATTAATGAGCTTTACAAGAGAGGGAAGAAGCTCATTAAATTTATCACAAGGCATACAAGGGTAAACTACTTCTATGGCACTTACTCCAAGTTGCAGTTGCTTAAACTTGCAAAAACTAGATTTGCAAGTTATTACCTCACCTTTAGGCGGCTAGTGAAGGTGAGACAAGCTCTAACTAATATGGTCACCGCCGAATCATGGGAGGAGATTAACACTGATAGAGATGGTGCTAATGCAACAAAGGACACTATTCTTGACATGTTATTTTGGTTACAGGTTAAATATGTTTTGCAATTCACCAAACCAATTTATTACATGATCAAGTTTGGCGAATCAGATAAGCCAATAATTGGGGAGGTGTATGAGCAAATGGATAACATGTTGGAAAAGATTAAAGACATTGTTGAGCCTAGACATACCACCTTGTACAAATATATTCGTGCAGAGGTGGTAAAGCGCTAGGATATGCTAAATATTCCATTGCATGCATTAGCATATGTATTGACACCTAAATATTATAGTCCATCATGGCTTTCTACAACAACACCTAGGGGGGTGAGCAGGAGAAAACCACACCTAGATCCAGAGGTCCTACAAAAATATATGCTTGCACTGGATAAATTAGTCCCTGATGAGGATGAGGCACACTTGGAATGGAAACAATTGAGCAGCTATACACTTTCCACTGGTCCATTTGGGAGCATGCATGTTATTAGAGATCGAGAGAGTTTTTCTTCTATTGAGTGGTGGAACATGCATGGCGGTGCTACTCCACTTCTACAGACTTTGGCATTGTGGGTGCTATCACAGGTGGTAAACACTTCTTCTGCAAAGAGGTGTTGGAGCTCTTATTCTTTCATCCACAGTGTTAAAAGGAACAGGTTGAGTTTAGACCGGGCAGAGAGCTTGGTTTATGTTCATTACAACTTGAGATTGTTGTCCCATTACTATGATGATGCAAAGAGCAACAAAGACCTTATTGTTTGGGACAGGTATCCAGAGGAGACCAATTTGGAGGATGGAGTGTTGCGATTAGAGCAATTAGAGGATGCTCTTATCCATGATGATGATGATCAAGTTGACATGCCACCCCCCACTAGTCCCTTGGTTCCTAGGTCCCATGGTTCAACACCAACAGCAGGGGCTTCGTCTTCATCAACTGTAGTGCCATTGACACAGCTTCCACATCCACCATCTTCTTCATTGCCACCACGTGGAGGCGCACCGTCACGTACTCTTCGTGGTGGAAGGAGGAGAGATAGGTAGATATTTTCAATGTTCACAGTGCACACTTTACTGCTTTTGTCATAGATTATCATTAGACTTGTAGGCTTGTTGTGAATTTGAACTTTTTTGTCTTGGTGGTGGCCAAGTGGCCTATTTTGTAAACATTATTATTTGAATTTTGGACATGACTAATGTTGATAGTTGCTCACTTATAATATGCTTTATGTTTTATAATATGGTTAAATGTTTTATGTTTATCATTTATGTTTTATAGTATGCTTAATTTTTAAATGTTTTATGTTTTAAAATTTATAGTATGCTTAAATGTTTTATCACATGTGAGTATTTGATGTATGTTTGCAATTTGCTAGGATATAGAATCTAGATTCAAATTTATGATGCTCGAATAATTAATTATTGATGTGCAAATGGAATCATGGATGTCATATCTAATACAGTTTATGTAAGAATATACATGTTTTCATGTCTTCTACAACTAATATGGTATTTGGGATTATTGTTTTGAATATAAATCCAAAAAAATATAATATATATATATATATATATATATATATATATATATATATATATATATATATATATATACTAGACGCTTCTGCATCCCCGCTTTCAAAAAACGTCCTCGCTTCGTGCAACGTTAGTCCCGCTACTGTCTTAAGGCTGTCGTAGCTCGCTTGTGATCCAAAAGATCAGTTGCTCAAGGATCCCGCCTCTCTTCCATGTAGCTCCTCTACATGTCCATGTCACCCCACCTTCGTGGTTCATGAGCACTCATGGCTACATCATCCCTTGACCCATCATCTGCCACCGCTGCTTTGGAAGAAGATGCTTCCTTGTCCTTCTTCTTTTCTGGACAATGACACGGGTAGCTCCTCATATACCCGTGTGAGGAGGCATCTTTGTGGGGCGATGGAAAGTGATGAAAAAAAGGGTGCTGTGGGGATAGCAATTTGCCCAAAGGTTTCAGCTGAACAAAGAAGAAAATACATCCAAATAGAGGAGGCTGCACAACAAAAAAATAAAAAACAAAAAACTCAATCTGAATCAAGTGCAACCTCTAGATTTGGTAGCTCATCTGCTCATGGTGTTTCTGCAAGTTCTGGAGGTAAAAAAACAACAGCAGATTTCCTTAATGTTCGATTTCTTTGTGCTTGCGATGTACCATTCAATGTGCTTCGCTCTCCCTATCGGCATGAAATGGTAAAGGACATCAATGAAGCCACAAAAGGATACAAGTCCCCCAAATATGAGAAAGCTAGAACAATGTTATTAGAAAGAGAAAAAGGAAAGGTTCAAGCAGCTTTGACACGTTTTACAAATGAGTGGGTGGATAGTGGAGTATCCATTGTATCAGATGGGTGGACAAATATCAGAAACCAACATTTGATAAATGTTCTTGGTGTTTATGCTACTGGTGCAGTGTTTATGGCATGTCATGATTCCTCCTCTGTCAATGCAACTTCCCAAAATATTGCAGATCTCCTATTGCAATCAATCAGAAATGTTGGTCTTAGCAAAGTGGTTCAAGTGATCACAGATAATGCAGCAAATTGTAAGGGAGCAGGTAAAATTATTAAGCGTACTTATCCACACATATTTTGGTCTGGGTGCTTGGTGCACACATTGAACCTTTTGATGCATGATATTGTGAAGCATAAAGAATGTGGGTGGATTAATGAGCTTTACAAGAGAGGGAAGAAGCTCATTAAATGTATCACAGGGCATACAAGGGTAAACTACTTCTATGGCACTTACTCCAAGTTGCAGTTGCTTAAACTTGGAAAGACTAGATTTGCAAGTTATTACCTCAACTTCAGGCGGCTAGTGAAGGTGAGACAAGCTATAACTAATATTGTCACCGCTGAATCATGGGAGGAGATTAACACTGATGGAGATGGTGCTAATGCAGCAAAGGATACTATTCTTGACATGTTATTTTGGTCACAGGTTAAATATGTTTTGCAATTCACCAAATCAATTTATTACATGATCAAGTTTGGGGATTCAGATAAGCCAATAATTGGGGAGGTGTATGAGCAAATGGATAACATGTTGGGGCAGTTTAAAGACATTGTTAAGCCTAGAGATACCACCTTGTACAAATATATTCGTGCAGAGGTGGTAAAAAGATGGGATATGCTAAGTATTCCATTGCATGCATTAGCATATGTATTGAAATTTGACACCTAAATATTATAGTCCATCATGGCTTTCAACAATAGTACTTGGGGGGGTGGCGAGCAGGAGAAAACCACATCTAGTTCCAAAGGTCCTACAAAAATATATGATTGCGCTGGATAATTTAGTCCCTAATGAGGAGGAGTCACACTCAGTATGGAAACAGTTGAGCAACTATACACTTTCCACTAGTCCATTTGGGAGCATGCATGCTATTAGAGATCGAGAGAGCTTTTCTTCTATTGAGTGGTGGAACATGCATGGAGGTGCTACTCCACTTCTACAGACTTTGGCATTGCGGGTGCTATCACAGGTGGTAAACACTTCTTCTGCAAAGAGGTGTTGGAGCTCTTATTCTTTCATCCAGAGTGTTAAAAGTAACAGGTTGAGTTTAGACTGGGCAGAGAGCTTGGTTTATGTTCATTACAACTTGAGATTGTTGTCCCATTACTGTGATGATGCAAAGAGTAATAGAGACCTTAAGGTTTGGGACAGGTATCCAGAGGAGACCAATTTGGAGGATGGAGTGTTGCGATTAGAGCAATTAGAGGACGCTCTTATCCATGATGATGATGATCGACTTGACATGCCACCCTCCACTGGTCCCTTGCTTCCTAGGTTCCATGGTTCAACACCAATAGCAAGGGCTTCATCTTCATCAGTTGCAGTGCAAGTGCCACAGCTTCCACGGCCACCATCTTCTTCATTTCCGCCACGTGGAGTTGCACCCTCACATATTCTTCGTGGTGGAAGGAGGAGAGATGAGTAGATATTTTCAGTGTTCACACTTTACTGCTTTTGTCATAGATTATCATTAGACTTGTAGGCTTGTTGTGAATTTGAACTTTTTTGTCTTGGTGGTGGCCAAGTGGTCTATTTTGTAAACATTATTATTTGAATTTTGGACATGACTAATGTTGACAGTTGCTCACTTATAATATGCTTTATGTTTTATAATATGGTTAAATGTTTTATGTTTATCATTTATGTTTTATAGTATGCTTAATTTTTAAATGTTTTATGTTTTAAAATTTATAGTATGCTTAAATGTTTTATCATGCTTAATTATTTGATGTATGTTTGCAATTGCTAGGATATAGAATCTAGATTCTAGATTTATGATGCTCGAATAATTAATTATTGATGTACAATGGAATCATGGATGTCATATCTATCTTGATTTATGTAAGAATATACATGTTTTCATGTCTTCTACAACTAATATGGTATTTGGGATTATTGTTTTGAATATAAATGCAAAAAAATATAAAATATATATATATATATATATATATATATATATATATATATATATATATATACTAGACGCTTCTGCATCCCCGCTTTCAAAAAACGTCCTCGCTTCGTGCAACATTAGTCCCGCTACTGTCTTAAGGCTGTCGTAGCTCGCTTGTGATCCAAAAGATCAGTTGCTCAAGGATCCCGCCTCTCTTCCATGTAGCTCCTCTACATGTCCATGTCACCCCACCTTCGTGGTTCATGAGCACTCATGGCTACATCATCCCTTGACCCATCATCTGCCACCGCTGCTTTGGAAGAAGATGCTTCCTTGTCCTTCTTCTTTTCTGGACAATGGCTGGCAAAATGTCCCATTTCACCACACCGGAAGCACTTGATCTTTGAAAGATCCTTCTTCTTCTTCGGCTACTTCTTTGATGCCAAGGCTGCATCTTCCTCCTCTTCCTTCTTCACATTGCTCAACCTAGGGTTGTGCTGCTTCTTGGTGAATCTGCGTAGTTCTTCTTGCCGCAGGATTGACCACAAGTTGTCCCAATCTGGGAGGTCTGCTCTGCCCAAGATACTTTGGACAAAGGTTTCCCACTCATCCGTGACTGCATTGAGGGCAATCCTGACTATCACTACATCATCTACGGTTGCACCCGTTGCAGTCAGCTAATCCTTGATTGACTGCAATCTGAAGAGGAAATGCTCGATGTCTTCTCCCTTGGTCATCATGAATGACCTCATTTGAGCCTCCAACAGCATCTTTCTTTGGACTGATTTTCCCTCATACAGGGAAGTCAAGGCCTTCCACATTTCGTTAGCTGTCCTTTTCTTAGCTATGTGTGGTACAATATGGTCCTTGATACTGTCCATTATCAGTTGCTTGGCATGCCCAGTAGCTTCCTTATACTTTCGTAGGAGATCCGCATCTATTGGTGTGGTCAAAGTCTGCTCTGCGTGGTCTCTTAAACCGTATGCCTCAAGGACAATCAAGATCCTTGCTTTCCACATCGAAAATTTTGAGAGGCCCTCTAGCCTATCCTGATCACGTAGTCCATGAGGAGCCATTTTCTCAGAATGTGTCGGAGCTCCTCCTCTCTATACTAGAGATCTGGATCTAGGGTCCTTTATGAACTAGGCACCCTCTACTCCCTCTCACACTTGATTTCCTGCTTGGAAATCTACCAAATCAACTATGATTTAGCTTCTTTGATCCTCTGATCAAAATGCAAGTTTCCTTTGGCAAGAAACTCTCTGAGAAGCTGATCTCCTCCCAATCCTTGTCACTTGTGCTAAGGCTAAAAATCTGAAAACTTCAGAAATTTAACCCCACCAGCTCTTCTGAATTTCTGCAGCTTTTCAGAAATCTTTTCTGGATTTGACAGATTCAGATCTGAATCACACTGGCTGGCTTCAGACCCAAATAGCGCTATTTCTGAGCTACCTCTGCGCAAAAATTGTGTGGGCTTGCTAGGACACAGCGCTGGACAACGTCACCCTTCCCTCTGCGTGAATCTACTCCCGAAAACAGCGTTGTCCTTTCAGATCTGCTTCTCTGCTGCCTTTCCAGCTGCTTTCTGCAACTAGATCCTTCAGATTCTTCTGCTGGTGACCCTTCTAGATCTGCAATTGCTCTGATACCATGTAGAAATTTCTGAATCCTTATACTTATGCAGAAATTATTACTGTTAATCCGGTTAAGCTCCTCCTACTTATATAAGTTATCAATTGAATAAATTCAAGTTAACATCGAAGCAAAACACATAACAGATCTCTACCAATTCAGATCTAGAATAAGCACATGAACACATAGACAAAGTGACAGTGATTTCTGGACAAGCTGTCCCCGGAAAAACCCAATGTGGGAAAATCGGTCTCTGGCTGCTGGAGGGTTCTATTATTAAGAATATTTCTGAATACACAACTCTCGGTTCCAGATCTGGAAAACCCTACAGAGAAAACTCTAGATCTACAGCTCCTGGCTGATCTAAGACCAAAAATACTAACTGATCCACACCCTCAAACGGGATTTACATAATTCAGCCAGATCTAGGCCTAGTGTTGAAAATGTAACTAGGTCGGTCTTCATGTTGACTATGTAATTATGTACTTATGTAAAGAAGAAATGAAAAATAATAAGATGTATTTAAGATTCATGTTGATGAAGGATCTAGTCATCAAATATACTCCAAGCTCTTGGCAAAATACCGTGAAGAGATGAATCCCTAAAGATGCAAGAAGATAATCTTATAAATGCTGGATTAACTATCCTTCATGTCGGCCTATAATAAACTATGAAGTCGGCCCTCTATTTTGTTGATTGGTCGGCCTGAAGACAGTTAGACTGTCTCTATAAATACCTTCTCTGCGGCTCATTTGAGGAGGTGTGTTTCTCGGTCATCCAAGAGACAGTTTGCAGATTCAATGCAGACTTGAGATATGAATTACAGATTGATTTAAGGAATGTAGATCAATCTGAAATGAAGGGTACATGTTACGAAAAGGACAGGAAGACATAGACTGCGGATAGGCACAGCAAGGGATAGACTGCGTATAGGTAAAAGCAAGGGACAAATTTGCGGATTGATGAAGCTAGTTTGCTGACAGGTGCAGAAGAATACAGTGAGGATATTTACAAGGATGCAGTGCAGATATCGTAAGGGTTATGATGAATTCTGAAGTGCAATGTAAGGAAGGTAAATCTGTGATTTACCTTCCTACAATAAAAGTGTTACTTCTGCGTAAATATTTGTGTCCTATGCATTTTGATAATTGACTTGATGAAAGATTAACTAAGAGAATACATAAGCTACACTAGCAAGCTCACAAGTAATTATCAAGAAGAGAATTTGTATTAACTATAACCCCTCCAAATTCTCAACATGGTATCAAAACTATGGTAAAAGAAGATCACCTTATTGACAAGAAGATTTTGGAATTAGATAAAAGTTACTATCTGAGATCAAATTCAGAGAAAAGTTTGGTGCTAATACAAAGAAGAAGTTGGGTGCTATTGCAGAGATACAAGCTCGGTGGTATTGATACAAGGTTGGTCCAATTGCAGAGATACATGTTCAATGCAATTTCAGTGATACAAGTTCAGTGCAACTTCATAAAACAAGTTCGGTGTAATTGCAGAATAGAAAAGAGTTCGATATATCTCAAAGATCAAGTTTGATATCTTAGAGAGGGAGTTCATAATATGATTTCATATAGAAGTATTATATAACTACAAACTGAGATATTCAAGCTGTCACAAAATCGTAGTGTAAAACCTTTTCTATATTTCCATCAAAGTAATAAAGGATCAAGTCATATCTATACTACCACCTCATGACTAAAGGAACAAAGATATATATATATATTGACACCGCAATCTTTGAGAACTCACAGTGCAATCACAATAATGTAGTGCTATCTTAAAAGAATGATTTCAGTATCAAAATGAGACCTCGGTTTCATGACAGAAATAGTACAAGACATAGACAACCAAAAGAAGGGTTTATCATCATTACAACAAGGATCTAATCCTTACCTTTGAAGAAAGATCATCCAAAGAAAAAGCACTAACACATCTTTTCTCAACAACCATCGAAGAAGTCAAACTGGAGACTTTATCTTCACTTATCAAGTAAGTATCTTTCATTCTATAATCAAATTTGGTTAAATGACTTTGTTTTTGTAGGGAGATCTATAAGTTGGTTAGATTACCAAGAATCCTTGCATGAGGAGGATAGTCACAGTCCTCGGAGAAAGCAAAGTCATGAAAATTCTATGAAGGATTGGAGACATCAAGAGAATATATGATAAGTTGAAAGAACTATTCTATGCAATAAATAAGGTTATGTCACTTAGACCCGATTTACACAAAATTGAGGTATCAAAGAATGAAGGGATATCTTCATAAGATCTCAACTGTGAAATCTGAAAAGACGATAAGATGGACAACGTAACAAATAGACAATAAAATTACCTCATTCAACTTGTGGTCTCTATACTAAATGGAAAAAGACAAATCAAGGGCAAAAATGTTTAAGGATAAAAGACTCAAACATTTGCAGAAGAAAAAGGGAAGTTGAGGAAATATGGAAGACTTATGGACATTACAAGAAAGATGGTCCTAAAGGGACAATCTCAATAGGAGAAAGAAAAGAAGATTCAAGGAAAATCACGCAAACTTATGAATAAGGAATTGATTTCTGTTGGTTATATGATAGGAAGCAATGTAGCATCCTGATCTAAGCATGGCAGGAGCTCTTGGTGAATCAACTTCAGGAAAACCTCTTTGACAAACTTTAAGAAAGTAGTCATCAAGATCAAGGGTCATCATAAAAACATACTTTTGGAATGTGATGATATATTGATGAAACAAGCCAAGGGAATGAAGCTATTCATTCCTAGAAATTGCTACAGGATGACTCAAGGGAAAAAGGTATGAAGTATGTATATATTTATATGCTGACATTGGATGCTGTGATGTCATGTTACATGGTTGCATGTAATGAACTTATGTACTTAGAAGTATGATCTATGGAGAAGTATCTCTCAATGCACAAAACAGATGAAATCAACATAATATGTCCTCATGAAATATGAAGTGGTTGTATA
Source organism: Pinus albicaulis (assembly GCA_034641835.2). Classification (NCBI taxonomy): domain Eukaryota; kingdom Viridiplantae; phylum Streptophyta; class Pinopsida; order Pinales; family Pinaceae; genus Pinus; species Pinus albicaulis. Next base: position 261,333,493 of record CM076570.1, read on the forward strand.
TGAAAAAGGAACTGGAAAATGTGTAAGTTCTTGGGAATGGAGAATGCACAGAAAGGAAGAGATCATGAAATGCAACCATATCAAGAGGCAGTTATCATCCGAAGACCAAGAAGATGTGACTAAAAGATCTCCTAGGAAGATATGTAAACTCTAACGGAAGTCTGGTAAAGATGAAGACTCGTAACAAAACCATATCATTAGGAGATGTGCAGTATGAAGGATGTCGATGCCTACAGGAAGATGTCATGGTCAAAGATCATTACTAAGGTAACTTTAGTTAATATGAATATGTTTATCTGGATGAATTTGTGCAGGGCTGCTAATCATAAGAAAGGATGTATGGTCCTTGGAAATGATTGAAAGGAAAGAAACATCGCATAACAATGGACCAGATAAAGGACGTCTGATGAATCACTCTATAATAGACTGACATAACTCAGGATGGAAGTGATGGATGATCTGTGCCCTATGAAGCTAAAAGTTGGAGATTCCTCGATATCGAAATCCATGACATCGAGGACAAGAATTCTTCATGAGCAGCTGGGTGTCTCACCATTGCTGCTAGAGGTCCCTGGTTAAGAGGGAGCCTGATGGTAAGTTTCTTACTTAGAAGAAACTTGGTAATTCCTAAGGATGAGCTTAGGAACATTCTTTGTATAAGAATGATTACATTCCCTTGTGGAATAAGGTCCTCCCTGGTTGAGAGGGAGAGATACACACATCATTCTGGTCTTGGGAAGACAGAATGGAGGATTGGGTAATCATCTAGCGTTCGATACTCTTTGAGAATGTGATAGGGCATTCAAGATAAGAGTAGTCGGGGACCGATATTCTTTGAGGGCTAGCTACCCAAGAGAAGAATAGTCCAAGAAGGTCATACTTTGGGAACGCTTGGGTGGAGTATGTGCCTTGGAGAGACAATGACAAAGGTGTCTATAAGTCATGTGTCTCGCTAGCATTGCAGCCCATTGTCTCATTGAAGAGATGGGGTTGTTAGTCAAGGCCTTGCACTAGGACAATGCTGGTTGATATGATACTATACAGATGCGATTACCAATCCAATTCTTCTTATGAGATTCTTCAATTTAAAAGTAACCATATACTTGTATGAATACCTCCCTAGTTAAGAGGGAGTGTTGAAAATGTAACTAGGTCGGTCTTCATGTTGACTATGTAATTATGTACTTATGTAAAGAGGAAATAAAAAATAATAAGATGTATTTAAGAGTCATGTTCATGAAGGATCTAGTCATCAAATATACTCCAAGCTCTTGGCAAAATACCGGGAAGAGATGACTCCCTAAAGATGCAAGAAGATAATCCTATAAACGCTGGATTAACTATCCTTCATGTCGGCCTATAATAAACTATGAAGTCAGCCCTCTATTTTGCTGATTGGTCGGCCTAAGGACAGTTAGATTGTCTCTATAAATACCTTCTCTGCGACTCATTTGAGGAGGTGTGTTTCTCGGTCATCCAGGGGATAGTTTGTGGATTCAGTGCAGACTTGAGATATGAATTACAAATTGATTTAAGGAATGCGGATCAATCTGAAATGAAGGGTACAAGTTACGAAAAGGATAGGAAGACATAGACTGCGGATAGGCACAACAAGGGACAGACTATGTATAGGTAAAAGCAAGGGACAGATTTGCAGATTGATGAAGCTAGTTTGCTAACAGGTGCAGAAGAATATAGTGCGGATATTTACAAGGATGCAGTGCAGATATCATAAGGTTTATGATGAATTTTGAAGTGTAATGTAACGAAGGTAAATCTGTGATTTACCTTCCTATAATAAAAGTGTTACTTCTGCGTAAATATTTGTGTCCTATGCATTTTGATAATTGACTTGATGAAAGATTAACTAAGAGAATACATAAGCTACACTAGCAAGCTCACAAGTAATTATCAAGAAGAGAATTTGTATTAACCGTAACCCCTCCAAATTCTCAATACCTAGAAACCCCAGCGCTGCCCCTGAAAGGCTCTACGTCAGCCTCTGAAGCCCCTAACAGTCTCAACGTCAGCCTTGGAAGGCCTCCAAACCCTTAGCGTTGCCTCTAGAAGGGATTGCGTTACCCCAGAATGGGTGACGCAGTCACTGCGCTGCCCCTAAGGGTCTCTGCGCAACCCCTGAAGTTTTTCCTGAAAAATGGCGTTGTCCTTGCTGTTGCCTTCCTTTGCGTTGTACTTGAGCTGATCTCTTCTCTACCTCTTGTGTATTCTAGACCCTGGGACAGATCATCCCCTTGGTCTAAATTCCCCTCTCTACACCTGAAACACTTATGAGTATTCTTAGCAACCCTGCCCTAGAATCTCAGCTTAGCTTCAGTGCTCAGCCTCTGTGTGTCTTCACAAATGACCCCAAGCCTTTCCTTTATACATTTCTCGTTGACAAATCAATCGCCATGATCAAATCTTGAATCAATGGCTAAGATTAAAAGAAAGCTTGATTTGTGTGACTTAAGACAATTAAATCACATGTTTAATTAAATTCACTTTAATTTTATTTTCCTATGTTTTAACTTAGGAAATACATTAAAATAATTAATTAATTTAATATCTCCTAAACCAAAAGAAATTTCCCAAATCCATTTCTGGGTCTTGTAGATCAGGTGAACTCTAGTCCCTCCTCAAAATTTGGTACCTAGAGCACAACTGATGCTACCCCAAATACACAAAATCTCAACATGAAATTCGCAACCTCTCTTCCTGCAATTCTCGGCCTCTAGTAGATGACTGCAACTTCCGTACGAGTGACAGAATTAGGGCAACTTTAGCCCTTTTTCTCCTTCACTAGGCTTTTGCTAGTCCCTTTATGACTTCGGCTTGCAAGATAACCTTTCTTCTTGACTTGTTTCAACCTCCTTGAGTTGACTATCTTTCTGATTTGTTGTTGTAGGATAAACCCTAGTCTCCTCGCACGTGTGAACAGAATTAGCCCAAAGCATCTCCAAAAATCTCTTCGGTCTTCCTCCTCTTCTTCACTTGATATGAGACTCTTTCTTGTACAATGATCGAACTTCTGTGATGCTACTTGAATGCCCTTCAAAGTGGTCGACTAGCCTTGTATATATAGGCTTCTTGACACATCAAATAGGTCGACTTATCATTGTCCCTTAGGCTGAGTTTTTTTTTGAGAAGGTCGACTTGTTGCATGCATTTGACTTGGTCTTGGAGGGTTATTTTGACTTTACTTCAACTCTAATAATTTATTTCTACAATATGTGACATGCCCAAATGGGTCATTCATACATGACATTGACTCATAAGTCCTAGAAGCTCTCAATGGGATCTTTACCTCTAAAATATTTTTTTCTTGAGCATGAAACCCATGCCTCAAGAAAACAATAACAAATTTATTTTTCTCATTACATCAAATACATAAAATCATGATTACATGTCATTATGAAGACCAAACCTAGTTGCATATTTCAAAACTCCCTTTTAACTAGGGAGGTATTCATAATCCATACAAGGTACTTGGACATTCTTAATCTGAAGAATTCTCATAAGAAGAGTCAAATTGGTAACTCATTTGTATAGCATCATATCATCTAGCATTGTCATATAGCAAGGCCTTGACTAACAACTTTATCTCTCCACAAGATCAGGGCATGACGCTGGTGAGACCAATGATTTATAGACACCATCATCATTGCCTCTCAAGGTACATACCCGATAGGGGTGTTCACATAGTATGTCCTTCCAGGACTATTCTTATCTTGGATTCTCATTCCTCAAAGAATATCAGTCCTCTATGATTACTCTTATCTTGGATTCCCCACCACATCCTCAAAGAGTATCAAATGCCAGATGCTTACCCAATCCTCCATTCTTTCTTCCCAAGTGAAGACAAGAATGATGTGCCTATCTCTCCCTCTCAACTAGGGAGGATATACCCATTCCTGTGAAGGAATGTACCCATTCCTATAAAGGAATGTACCCAAGCTTTCTCTTAATTAGGGACTTGTCCAAGCTCCCTCTTATCCAGGGACTTTCCTTGAATAGCATCTTTCTCATGGGACCTTCTGCTGCTTGTAGAGCTCCTCCATTCGATGTCAAGAATTTCATTTTAATATCGTGGAGCCTTCATCTTTTGGGACTTCTTTGTGTTAGATGATCCAAAAATACATAAACTAAAGTTTAATTATTTAGAATATAATAATCAATTATCTAGAATATTTAATTAGATATTGGAGACATTTAAGAATAGCTAATTGTTGTAAAAGATATGACATCTAGAAAGGTGTCGTATCTTAGGAACTAATTTAGGAAAATAGTTAGGAGTGTTTTTATGAGAGCATTAATTGTAAATGGACACTTGTAAATGAAATAAGTGATCCATAAAAACATTAGGTTAGGACATTAGCTTATTTAAAGCTTGTTTCTCTTCTTGCAAGAGTGTTGAGTGATTGTGTGTAAACTCTTGCAGATTTTATGTAATTTTCTTTTCCTTAGTAATAAAATTTGTGTGTCTGAGGACACTTCTGCTATTACTTTGTAGGGCATCGACCATCCATCACTTTCCTTCTCAAACCATGTCAACCATGTCATCCTTCCTTTCATTGGAAAGTGATGCACTAGTCCATAGCTGGTCTTTCTTCATACAACTACCTTTTCCATGCCATGCTTCCTTTACGATCTTTTATCCACCACATGAGTACTAGTTGTAGGCAAGATCCACAACTCCCCTTTTGGTAGCCTTGTATTAGCCCATCCAAATATTGTTCAAAATAAAAAATGAACATCAAATCAAATTTTACCTTTGTGATGGCCCTCCATCATGACATTTGCTTATTGCAAAATCAACATCCTGCACACATATTGACACATCTCCAACATATTCAATTGTCAAGGGTCTTCTTTCTTTCCAGACTTTCCCAAGGTCTTCATATCTTTCCCATGGAGATATCATGGTCAATCCTTCTAGTCATTGAATGTTGATTTTCTTTTCTATGTGATCACAGTTGCATCTTTCATGATCTCTTCTTTCTATCTTCACATATTGCTTCCCAGGAACTTCTAGCCATAGTTCCTCCATCTTTGTCAACCACCTCATATTCCATATGAGGACTTATTATGTTGATTTTATCTAGTCAATATGTGAATCATGCTTTCATTCATCTCTAGAAGAGAACCCTTTCCTTTGATCATACTCATGAGGTAGAGTATCCATCCATGCTATCGACAACTATATGATGACATGATCTAATTTATTAAACATATGCATACATACCTCTTTTTCCTCTTTTGATCATCTAGACTTTCTTCAGCAGCTTCTTTCCCTTGAAAATACCTTAATCATCTTGACATGCTGCATTCCTCTATCATCATATCATCATTCTTCCAAATAATGAATCCCGTCTAAGGTGGAATTCCCAACGAGCCAATTTCTTTTTCCAAGAGATGAACCTTCTAATGAAGATTCCAGTGGAGGATCTTGATTATCCTCATCTACAAATGCTCCTTTCCAATGAAGTATGATGAGCTCTATGCTATATGACTCCCTTCTCTTCATCAGTACTACTTATGCTTCTAATGAGGTTACCAAGAGCTACTTCCTTCTAATGATGACTGACATAGACTTCTGCTTCATATATCTTTCAAGCTTCTTTTGATGTTATGTCCTCTTGCTTCAATGGTATGCAATAATGATGCCATTTCCTAAATGATGCAACCTGTCATAATGTTTGACTTCCAAGGTGAAGGCCTTTTTCACCCTTCTCTCCATCTTGTTGTGATCTAGATATCGATAGTTATATAACTTCCTATTGATATTTTTGGGTAGCATCCGAAAATTTGTGGAGGGGCTAGAACATGAGAGATCTCCAAGACCCAGAAATCGTTTGGAGAAATTCCACCTGGAATATAAGTTATTCAAAATATTGATTATTGTAATGAAGACCCTAAGTCTAACTTTGGGAAATTAAATAATTAAAGTGAATTAATTTAGACATGTGGGTGAGAATGTTCTAAGTGACGTGGATCAAGTTAGACATATGGGTGAGAATATTCTAAGTGATGTGGATCAAGTCTTTTCTAATATTAGTCATTTATTAGAGATTAGATCACGATCGTTGAATGTTCAACGAGAAAAGTATTAAAGGAAGGCTTGGGGTCAGTTGGAGAAGACACACAAAGCGGTAGCACTTGAGCTAAGTTGAAATTCTAGGGCACGATTTGCTGAGAATTTTCGAGTGAGCTTGCAGTGCTGGTGAGGGGAAGATCGGTAAGGGATTATTCAGATCCGAGGCCGAAAATACATAGGCAGAGAGGCAGATCCATACCAGGCAATGCAGAAACCCAGCAGGAGGGATGCAACCCAGCTAGGCTGACGCAGAGGCAGCGCAAAGGCTGACACAGGCCATTCAAGGTGACGCAGAGGCAGCACTGAGGCCAGAGGGGTGACACAGGAGCAGCTTGTGTTGCACAAAGGCTCTAGCAGGGACGTAGAGCTGGGATTTCCAGTGGGCCAAAAAGGGCTCGTATTCGGCAATTCAAAAGGTGTGAAGCCTCAGTTGAATCAGCCATAGTTTTTGTCTCCGAGTGATAGAGGTACATCTGTCGTGATTTCTCTGTTGGGAAAACCACTACTAGTGCCTTTGATGTATTTAGATAGTTTGCATAATAAATAAACCCTCTATGAGCTGCTACACCGGTTTTCCCGCATTGAGTTTTTCTAGGGGCATTGTCCAAAAAATATTGTCCTTTGTCATGTGGGCATTATGCTTCAGTAAATGATCTATATGTATGTGTAGGTTGTAGTAGTATTTACTTTGATGTTTTTACTGAATAATTCAGAAAAATAACTTGTTAATTAAATCGAACAAGTAGGAGAAGTAAATCAGAAAACTACAGTAGGGTTTTTGTAAGTTAGGTTCAGAAATTTTCACATGGTATCAAAGCTATTGCAGATCAAGCTAAAGCCATCAGCAAAGAGCTGAAGATTTTTTTGCTGCAGGAGGGCAACTGAAGCTCACAGATCCAGAAAAAGGCATCGTAGCACAAGAGGGACAACACAGCTCAGAGGGGTGACGCAAGAGAGCCTCTCTGCTCACGCAGAGCTGACGCAGGCCTAGAAGGGCGACACAGAGCCTGTCAAGCTCACGTAGAGTTGACGCAAACCTAAGAGGGTGACGCAGTCCAGGAGGGAGTGACGTTGTGCCGGTTGATATGGCTGGAAGTGAAATTTTCTGATCTTCGAAGTTGTTGGTGGGCCATTGTTTCTGCTGGTGCAAAACAGTGTTTAGCAGGGTTGACAAAGAAAGGGGGAATAGTTCCTCAGCAAAAACAACGAGGGCAGAGGAGCATTCTAGACCAGCACAAAGTCAGCCAGAGCTATGCAGTCTAGCCAAACGCCCAGCAGGGGCAACGCAAAGGCAGCAGGAGCCACATAGGGCTGATGCAGGCCCAGTTAGGGCAGCGCAGGGGCAGCGTAAGCCCTTCTAGGGTGAAGCAGGCCCTTCCTGAGCAGCGCAGAGGCTAAAGCAGGCCAATCAAGTTGACGCAGAGGGTTTCAGAGCAACATTGGGGTTTCCAGTGGGCCAGAAAGGACCGAGTTTTGTAAATCCCATTTGAGGGTGTGAATCAATCATATTTTTTGTCTCCAAGGATAGAGGTATTTCTGCCATTTTATTTCTCTGTCGGGTGAACTAGTTTTGGTGCCTAGGATTGTTATACTTAGATTCTGCATAATAATGAAAACCCTCCAGAGCTAGCAACATCGATTTTCCCACATTGGGTTTTTTCGGGGACATTTGTCCAGAAAATTTGTGTGTCACTTTGTCTATGAGCATGTTATTAAGTATTTGATCTGTATGTGTAGGCTGTTAGTAGTATTTACTTTGATAATTTACTGAATATTCAGAAATTAACTTGTAACTTAATTCAAGTAGAAGTAAATCAAGATGTTGTAGTAGGGTTTCTTAGATTAAGAAATTCTCACATGGTATCAGAGAAATTTGCAGATCAAGCTGGATCCCAGCAAAATCGACTGAAGAAATTTGTGTTGCAGAAAGCAGCAGGAGCAATAGAGAATCCGGAGAGGGTAGTGCAACACCAGAAGGACGCAAAGGCAGCAAGAGCCATGCAGGGGCGGACACAGTCCCAGTTGGGTGACGCAGAGACAACACAGTGCCTTCCACAGGAACGCAGGAGGAGCCTGCACTGCGCAGTCGTTGCGTAGAGGTTGCGTTGAGCCAGTCTGCTCATGCAGAGGCTAGCCTGGGTGACGCAGTGCAGTTTCGAGTGTTGTGCAGATTTTCTGTGGACCAAAAAGAAGGCTTCAAATCTTCAGCAGTTGATGGTGGGGTAGAGATTTTGCCAATGCATAATTGTGCATGAGCTAAGTTGACAAAGAGAGGGAGGAGAATAGCTACTCAACATATTTCATTTCAAAAAGAAATCTGAGGATCGATCGTAGGGTGATCGAAGAGAGCTGATTCATTGTGTTTGGCAGATTTCCAAGGAGGAAATCAATTGTCAGAGGGAGCAGAGGGTGCCTTTTGCTAAGGAACCTAGATCCGAGTTTCCATTGAGAAGCGAGGAGAGGAAGATCTGTTCCGATAGAGTATCACTGAGTAGATGGCACCACACGGACTGCGTGATCAGGATAGGTTGGATGGCCTGTCCAACTTTGCTATCTGGAAGGCCAGAATCCTAGTAGTCCTGGAAGCATACGGCTTGAGGGAGCATGTAAAGAAAGTCTTGGCTACACCAACCAATACTCTTCTCCTAGTGAAGCATAATGAAGCAGTGACACATGCCAAGCGCTTCATCATGGACGGGGTTAAAGATCATGTGGTACCACACAGCCGAAAAGAATACGGCTAATTAAATCTGGAAAGCTTTAACCCCATTGTATCAAGGAACGTCCGTCCAAAGGAAGATGATTCTGGAGAACTAGTTGAGGTTATTTACGATGACCAAGGGAGAGGAAATCGAACCTTTCCTCTTCATATTGCAGTCGATTCGGGAGCAGCTAACTGCCATGGGGGTCAAGGTGGAGGATGATGTCATGGTGAGAACTACTCTTAATGCAGTCACACAGGACTGGGAAACATTTGTCCAAAGCATCTTCGGCAGAGTGGACCTACCTAACTTGGACTATATGTGGACTATTCTCCGACAAGAGGAGATCTGCTGAATGACCAAGAGGCTGTGAAAATTTCTAAATATTACTTACGCGAAAACCCTACTGTTAAATCTATTTATACTTCTCCTACTTAATTAAGTAATTAATCTGAAATTCCAGCATTAACATCGAAGTAAACACATTAACAGTCTTCCCAGATTCACATCTAAACATAATACATGCACATAGACAAAGTGACACACAAGATTTTCTAGACAACTGTACCCGGAAAAAGCCAATGCGGGAAAACTGGTCTTCTGGTTGTTGGAGAGTTTATATTATTAAGTAGATTCTAAGTACAACAAATTTGGGCACCTTACTAGTTAACCCGATAGAGAAATATAAGATCTGCAGCAATACCTCTATTCCAGAGACGGAAAAACTGGACTGATTCACACCCTCAAACAGGATTTACAAAACTTAGCCCCTTTCTGCCTCTAGAAACCCCAGCGCTACTCTAAAGCCCACTGTGTCAGCTCTGCTAGCCTTCTGATGCCCCTGCGCTGCTCAGGAAAGGGTTACGTAACCCAGACTGGGTGATGCATTCCCTGCACTACCCTGGCTGGACCTTCGTAAGCCTTGATGGCCTCCTGCTGCCTCTGCGCTACCCTTTCTGGGCCTGCGTAGCGGCTGAAACCCTTTGCGTTGCGGCTGCTGCTCCCTCTGCACTGCTCTATCTGCTACTTCTTTGCCTCTTGCTAACACTTGGCTCTGGGATCAGATCATCCCCTTAGCCAATACTACCCCTCACTGCAACTGAAACACTTTTGGAAATTCTTAGCATAATGAATGAATGAATTGAATTGATTTACAATGACCAGTGAAGCTCAATAAATAATACAATTGTATTTACAGAAACAACAAGTTTCTACTAAGAAAGTAGAAACAACAAGTTTCTACTAAGAATATAGAACAGCAAGTTTCTAACAAGAAACTGCTAATTACAATCATAGATGAGCAGTAAACACTAAAATAGCATTATTCTAATACCCTCCCTTAATGCTCAATCTATTTACAACACCGATAGACCCTCTGAATTTTACAAACTTATCAGGACCAAGAGGCTTGGTAAAGATGTCTGTTGGCTGCTCCGTTGTGGGAACATATAGTAACTAAATGGATCCGTCTTCAACAAGCTAGCGAATGTAGTGACAATGAGTTTCCACATGCTTTGTTCGTTCATGGAAGACTGGATTCTTGGCAAGTTTGAGCACACCCTGATTATCACAGAACAAGGGAGTAGGACCTGCCTAGGAAACATGCATATCAGCAAGCATACGTCGAAGCCAAACTGCCTCGCAAGATGCCTTAACTGCTCCCCGATATTCTGCTTCTATCGAGGAGAGAGCCACTGCCTGTTGCTTCTTACTAGCCCATGTGATAGCGCTGGATCCCAGACTAAACACATACCCAGCTGTAGATTTACGGTCATCAACCGAACCAGCCCAGTCTGAATCTGTGTAACCACTGAGTGCAGGATCTGAACTCCAAGTGTACAGAAGTCCATAATTAGGGGTTCCTCTTACATAACGCAGCACACGCTTTGCTGCTATCCAATGATCAGCTTTAGGAGCTGACATGAAGCGTAAAATGTAGCTCATTGCAAAACTGATATGCAGTCGAGTGGCAGTAAGGTAGATGAGGCTGCCCACTAATTGCCTAAATAAAGTTTCATCCACAAGTGGTGAGGATGACTGAGCTGAAAGTTTGAGCCCTAGTTCCATAGGAGTCGTGGTAGGTTTGCAATCCTGCATTCTGAACCTTTCCACAAGATTTCTGGCATACTTGGACTGAGAGAGGAAGATGTTGTTCTCAGTCTGCCAGACTTCCACCCCTAAACAGTAATGAAGAAGCCCCAAATCTGTCATATCAAAAGTGCTGCACAAATCATGTTTGATCCCATGGATCAAATATGCTAAACTGCCAGTAATAATAAGATCATCCACATAGACAACCACAAACAGAATATCATCACCAGTATGTTTGATATACAGGTTTGCATCAGATGGACTCCGCTGAAAACCATGATCTGTTAGGTACTTATCAATTTTCATGTACCAAGCTCGAGGGGCTTGTTTCAGACCATAGAGTGCTTTTACTAATCTACAAACTTTTTGTGCTTGATTAGCAACCTTGAATCCTGGAGGTTGCGTCATGTAGACTTCTTCCTGTAAGTCACCATTCAGAAAAGCACTCTTTACATCCATTTGATGGACTTTCCAACTAAACTGAGCTGCTAAGGCAAGGACAAGCCGTATGGTACTCATCTTGGCTGTAGGAGCAAAGGTCTCCTCATAGTCTATGCCTTCTTTCTGTGAGAATCCTCGAGCAACAAGACGAGCCTTATACTTTTCGAGGGTTCCATCAGCTTTGTATTTCACTTTATACACGCATTTGCAGCTAATGTGTGTCTTCCCTGCAAGAAGATCAGAAAGGGTCCAAGTGTGATTCTTCTGAAGACTCTGGAATTCAGCCTCCATAGCCTATTCCCACTCAGGTATGCCCTTAGCCTCTGAATAGGTTTGAGGCTCAAAAACATTGTGTCTGTTAGCCATAAGAGAAAAATTTACTGTAGGTTGTTGTTTGCTCTTATTTCTGGAAGTTCTACCTTCAAGGAGTTCATTATCCCGAAGATCACCAATAGTTTTAGCCCACCATTTAGGCCGGAAAGTAGAAGAACCAATATCTGTAGGAGGTGGAGGAGGCTAAGGAACAATAGGAGCAGCAAGAGGAGGATTATTTTCCAGAGGAAGCTCAGGTAGTGCATCATCAAAAGACTGATGCTGCATCATCCCTCCCATCAGGTGGACCTAACGGAAGAAAAACACTGTGAGGTTGATCCTCAGAACACTGCTCAGAAGGAAGGGACTGAAAGAACCCTCTGTCTTCATCAAATACCACATCCCGACTGAAGATAAGACGATCAGTGTCTATATCTATCAGCCTATAAGCCTTCTGGTGATCACTATACCCGGTCATCATGAGTTTTTGGCTTTTGGAATCCAACTTAGAGCGCTTAGCACTGGGAATCCAAACATATGCAACTGAGCCAAAAACTTTGAGATGGCTGATCTTAGGCTTTCGACCAGACCAAACTTCTTCTGGAGTCTTCCCTTTAACAGCCTGAGTAGGTGATCGATTAAGAAGATAGACTGCAGTAAACACTGCTTCAACCCAAAATTTGTTCGGAACACTCCTATGTTGTAACATAGAACGAGCCATTTCAACAACCGTACGGTTGCGACGTTCTACAACATTGTTTTGCTGAGGAGTGTAGGGTGTGGTTAACTGGCGTTTGATGCCATGGGTATCACAGAAGTTGGAAAAAGCAGAAGAACAAAATTCCCCCCTCGTTATCTGTCCTAAGAGTTATGATATTACAGCCAGACTCTTTTTCAACTAAGGACTTAAACTTCTGAAAGATGCTAAATACATCAGAATTATGTTTTAAAAAGTACACCCACATTTTTCTACTGAAATCATCTACAATGAGAAAAAAATATTTGCAACCAGTAACTGAAGATGTATTCATAGGACCACAAATATCAGCATGAATTAACTGGAGTACCTTAAATGCGCACCAAGATTCTCCATTCTTGAATGAAGACCGATGTTGCTTGCCAGCTTGACAGGCGTCGCACACTCCCAAATGCTGTGTCTGAATATCAAGTAACCCTGACACAAGTCCCTTCCGAGATAGCTAAGAGAGATACTGAATGTTTAAATGCCCATATCTCTGATGCCACAGAGTGCTGATAGGAGAAACACGAGCTGCTAGAGCCACTTCTGGGGAATCACCAATGTCAAGAAGCCTATATAGACCATGATCCTCTAGGCCAACAGCAACAGTAAGCCGAGTGTCCCTGTCAATAATGGAGCACTTGTGCGCACTGAACACCACATCGAGCTGAGGAGAGTTTCTCATAATCTGGCTGACAGACAGCAGATTAATTTCCAAACCAGGAACATAGTACACATTCAGGAAGATGAGTGTGCGCCCACCAGACTGGATCTGAACTGTACCTCTACCAACCACCATGTACTCCTCACCTCCGCCGAAGACCACGGAATCACTGAAAGATGAGAAGTCAGTAAACAAGTCACGCCTGTGAGAGAAATGACGTGATGCACCAGAGTCAATGTACCAGGCAGATGACGGGGCACGATCTGAGTACCTTTTAGCCATAAAGGCGTAAAAGGCAGATTCCTTCTGCTCGGAATGTTCTGTGACAATTGCTTGCTGATGAGACCCTCCCTGCTTCTTCTATTTAGAAGCAATCCTCTGTCGGAAATCTTTCTTCAAATGACCAAACTTGTGACAGTAATTACACTGCACATTTTTCTTCTTATCAGGATCATAAGACTGAGAAGAACCTGTCTTCTGAAATGACTGAGAGGACTGATATTTGGCAGCAAAAGCATTTTCAGAGGAGGCTGATGAAGCACCACTACCAAACTGTTGTTTCCAACAATCCTGTTGCAGAAGTTTGGTGCATAGCTCTCGAAACTTCAAATCAACATTAGTGGAGGTAATGTTGAGAGTTTCTATAAAGTGTTCATAAGATTTTGGTAGACTTTTCAGGGTGATGACTACCATATCTTCTTCCTCCATGGTCCAACCAATGGCTTCGAGCTGATCTCGAATGGCTTTAATCTTGTTAAGATGTCACTGTAAAGACATATGTTCATCCATCATGATGGAGAACCACTGATTCTTTAGAAAGAAAGCTCTGCTCTTGTCGAATGTCTCATGCAATTCCTTCAAATGTTTCCAGATTTCGGCAGCTGTCTTGTCGGAAGGGATCTGTGGTAACTGATCATCAGTTACAGAGAGTTTGAGAAGCATAACAGCCTCTCGATTTCGATCATCCAACTCATCTTGATCTGTACCAGGTGTACCAGGACGAGGCTCTTTGCCCAAAACGAGTTGATCAAGACGCCTATATTCAAAAATGGTCAACATTCTCTATTTCCAGATGTTATAATTGTTGCCACTAAAGCGTTGATTGCCTTCCAACATCAGATTGGTTAGTGAGGCCATTGTCGGATATCTTAGATCACTGATCAGAGATTCCTCCAATGCACAAGTCCAGGATCAAACCCCAGAAACCTCAAAAATGAATAGAATAAGAGGCAGATTCACGACATACAGATCAAAACCCATAAACTCCACAATTTAGCTCAAAAATACGGATGATCAGCCAAACGTCAGCAATCCTTTTTCTGATCGAAAAAAAAAGGAATAACAGAAGAAATCCGATACAACTAAAATTCAATGCCCAAAAAACAGCATTTCACTAACCACAATTACTACTGCAATACCAAAATGACAGGACATGCAGGAAAGTGGCAGAAATAGCAAGATAGAAGGCGCAGTCTCGGAGATCTACCAGAGAAAAATTTACCCAAATGATGAAAAGTTGCAATCTGAAAGATCAGTGTATCGAAAACAGTATTTCATGAACTACAATACGTCAATTGTGAGGAGAAACGAGCATCATTCTGGAAGAAATCTGGGCAGCTTTTGATGAAGAGATGCCTTATAAGATAAGTCGATCCACAAGGGATCAGAGAAAACCATATGCTATGCAATAAATCGTATCTGGGAACCCAAAGCGATAACTCGTCAAGGGGATTAACAGCGGGGATAACACACCAGGCGCCCGTAAACGAGAGATTAGATGGCAATTTAACAGTGTCACACTGTCTGCGTCAATATGAAGGCAGAAAGAGAGGCCCTGCTCGATTTATAAATTGTAATTCTTATCGAAATGGCGGCTCAGAAATTGTGACGCCAAAAAAAAATTTCAAACTTCTAGAGAGCTATTTCGAAATGAAGCACAAAATTTTTCAAATAATGAAGAATTATTTCGAAAAAATACCTAAGCTCTGATACCATAATCAATGAATGAATTGAATTGATTTACAATGAGCAGTGAAGCTCAATAAATAATACAACTGTATTTACGGAAACAGCAAGTTTCTACTAAGAATATAGAAACAGCAAGTTTCTAACAGGAAACTGCTAATTACAATCATAGATGAGCAGTAAACACTAAAATAGCATTATTCTAATATAGCAAACCACGCCCTAGAATTCCAGCTTAGTCTCAGTGCTCTGCCTCCGTGTGTGTGTTCTCCAACTGACCCCAAGCCTTTCTTTTATACTTTCTCACTGGGAAACCAACGACCATGATCTAATCTTGAATCGATGGCTAAGATTAAAAGAAAACTTGATCCGTGTGACTTAAGTCATTTCCATCACATGTTTAAATTAATTAGCTTTAATATTTTAATTTTCCTAATTTAGACTTAGGGTCCTTAATTAAAAATATTAAAAAATTAATTTTCTCTTAAACCGGATGTAATTTCTCAAATCCCTTTCTGGGTCTTGGATATCTCATGTACTCTAGTCCCTCCACAAAGTTTGGGAGCTAGAGCACATCTAAAGCTACCCCAACACTCAAAATCTCAACACTCCCTCTTAGCGAGGAAAGTGTTGTAGTACAACACTACTTCACCTCGAAGCTCTGCACTGATCTCTGGTGTGGGTCTTTGCGCTTATGCTTGGCCTGCTACCCTTCATCACTGCGTTGTTGCTGCCATTCTGTACTGCTGCCCATGACGCTGCCACCGCCACTGCCACATTTGTACTGCAGCTCCTTGCTGCATCGTGTTGCCAACTGCTACACTGCAACTCAGTTGCTGAGAGAAGCAACTGAAACTCCTGTCCAATCGTTGACAAAAAAGTCAATTGGCTTGCAACCTCATCACTGAAGCTCCATAGGCTGCTGCTCTACGTTGTCTTCCTGAAGCCATTGCATTGTTGCAGCTTTGCTCTGCGTAAGCCAGCCTGCACTGTGATGCCGAAGTCACGTCATCCCCTCTATGTTGCGATGCTATGTTGTTGCTGCATCTAAACTGCATTGCTCCCTCTCAGCATCCAGTTCTGCCTCTGCTTCATCTGTGATCCTCTGCACCAACTACTCCACTTGTCCTGCTACTGTCTTAAGCTTCCAGTAGCTCGTATGTGATCCAAGAGTTGGGCTACTCAAGGATCCTGCCACTACTCTGTAGTTGTTCTACATATCCATGTCTCCCCACTTTCGTGGTCTATGAGCGCTCATGGATACATCATCTTCAGAGCCATCATCCGCCACAACAGCCTTGGAGGTAGAAACTTCCTTGTCCTTCTTCTTTTGAGGACAATTGCTGGCTAAATGTCCTAGTTCGTCACACTGGAAACACTTGATCTTTGATAGATCACGCTTCTTCCTCCCTTGCTACATATTTGATTCCAAGGCTGCATCTTCTTCCTCTTCCTTCTTCACCTTACTTGATCCGATGATGTACTGTATCTTGGTTAACCGATGGAGTTCTTCTTGACGGAGGATAGCCCACATATTGTCCCAGTTGGGAAGGTCCGAACTGCCCAAGATACTTTGGACAAAAGTTTCCCAGACCTCTACGACCGCATTGAGTGCAGTCCTCACCATCACATCATCCTCCACTTTCGCTCCCATGGAAGTCAACTAATCACTGATCGCCTGTAATCTGAAAAGGAAGGGTTCGATCTCTTCTCCCTTGGCCATCATGAATAAGCTCATCTGATTTTCCAGAAGCATTCTCCTCTGGACGAATCTTCCTTCATATAGGGCGGTTAAGGCTTTCCACATCTCATTAGCCATCTTCTTTTCGGCGATGTGTGGTACTACATGATCCTTAACCTCGTCCATTATGAAGCGCTTGGCATGTGCCACTGCTTCTTCATGCTTCTTCAGGAGATCCACATCGGTCGGCATGGTCGGGACTTTCTCTGCATGCTCCCTCAGGGCGTATGCCTCCATGAGTACCAAGATTATGGCCTTCCAGACAGCGAAATTGGATAGACCGTCCAACCTATCCTGATCACGTAGTCCGTGAGATGCCATCTGCTCAGCAAATTTGTCGGAACAAATCCTCTTCTCTATTCTAGAGACTCGGATCTAGGGTCCTTGGCAAGAAAGGCACCCTCTACTCCCTCTAAAAACTGACTCCCTCTCTTAGAAGTCTGCCAATCACAACGAATCAGCTCTCTTCGATCCTCTAATCGATCTGCAGATTTCTTTGGCTGGAAATCTTCTGAGAAGTTGTTCTCCTCCCACTCTCTGTCAACTAGTGCTCATGCTAATTTCTGCACCTTCAGAAATTTAACACCACCAGCAACTACTGAAGTTCAGCAGCACTGCTTTCGACACTTTTTGGATCAGCAACAACTTCAGGACTGTGTCACCCTGGTTGGCCTCTGTGTGAGCAGACTGTCCCAGCATTGTCTTTGCGTTGCCTCTGCGCACTAAGTATGTGGGCCTGCGTGGAGACTGTGTCACTCTAGCCTCTGCGTGGCTCTGCTCCCTTTTGCTGCTACATTGTCCCTTCTGGTCCGGCTTTCTGCAGCTGTTGTTGCTGCTTTCTGCAGCAAGGATTCTTCAGTCTTTTTGTTGGTGATCTTGCTAGATCTGCAATCGCTCTGATTCCATGTGAAAATTTCTGAATATTACTTATGCAAAAACCCTACCATTAGATCTGGTTATACTTCTCCTACTTAATCAAGTTATTAATCTAAAATTCCAGCATTAACATCAAAGTAAACATATTAACAGTCTTCACCAGATTCAGATCTAAACAGAATACATGCACATAAACAAAGTGACACACAAGATTTTCTAGACAACTGTCCTCGGAAAAACCCAATGTGGGAAAACCGGTCTTTTGGCTACTGGAAGGTTTATATTATTAAGTAGATTCTAAGTACAACAAATCTGGGCACCTTACTGGTTAACTCGACAGGGAAATATAAGATTTGCAGCAATACCTTTGTTTTGGAGACAGAAAACTGGACTGATTCACACCCTCAAACGGGATTTATAGAACTCAGCCCCTTTCTGCCTCTAGAAACCCCAGCACTGCTCTGAAGCCCTCTGCGTCAGCTCTGCTAGCCTTATGATGCCCCTTCGTTGCTCAGTGGAGGGTTGCGTAACCCCAGACAGGGTGACGCAGTCCCTGCGCTGCCCTAGCTAGACCTGCGTAAGCCTTAATGGCCTCCTGCTGCCTCTGCGTTGCCCTTTCTGGGCCTGTGTAGCACTTGCGTAGCAGCTGAAACCATCTGCACTGCACAGCTGCTGCTCCCTTTGCACTGTTATGGCTGCTGCTTCTCTGCCTCTTGGCTCTGCGATCAGATCATCCCCTTAGCCAATACTACCCCTCGCTGCAGCTGAAACACTTCAGGAAATTCTTAGCAAACCATGCCCTAGAATTCTAGCTTAGTCTCAGTGGTCTATCTTCGTGTGTGTGTTCTCCAACTGACCCCAAGCTTTTCCTTTATACTTTCTCGTTGGAAAAGCAATGAAAATGATCTAATCTTTAATCGATGGCTAAGATTAAAAGAAAGTTTGATTCATGTTACTTAAGTCATTTCCATCACATGTTTAAATTAATTACCTTTAATATTTTAATTTTCCTAAGTTAGACTTAGGGTCCTTAATTAAAAATATTAATTAGTTAATTTTCTCTTAAACCGGATGTAATTTCTCAAATCCCTTTCTGGATATTGGAGATCTCATGTACTCTAGTCCCTCCACAAAGTTTGGGAGCTAGAGCACATCCGAAGCTACCCCAACACTCAAAATATCAATAGAGTCAAACCAGCACCGGATCGGGCAAGGTGAAGGAGGAAGAGGAAGATGCAGCCCTGGCATCAAAGAAGCAGCAAGGGAAAAAGAAGCGTGATCTATCAAAGATAAAATGTTTCCAATGTGGCGAACTTGGACACTTCGCCAGCAATTGTCCTCAAAGGAAGAAGGACAAGGAAGCTTCTAGTTCCAACGCTGCTATAGCAGACGATGGCTCCGATGATGACGTAGCCATGAGCGCTCATGAACCACGGAGGTGGGTGATATTAATCTATAGAGCAGCAACAGAGTGGTGGTGGGATCCTTGAGTAGCCCAACTCTTGGATTACATCCGTGCTACAGGAGCCTTAAGACAGTAGCAAGGAATGACTGGAGCAGTGGGTGCAAAGATCACAGATGAAGCAAAGGGAAAGGCTAAGACGCTGAAGAGGGAGAAACGCAATGCAGATGCAGCAACAGCACAGAGGAGGCATGCTTACGCAGTGCAAAGCTGCAGTAGCGCAGTGGCTTCAAGAGGACAGCGCAGAGCAGCAACCTATGGAGCTTCAGTGATGAGATGCAGCCCGACTGACTTGTTTGTCATTAGGCAGCGGTCCTTCAGTTGCTTACTCTTAGCAACTGAGTTGCAGTGCAGCAGTTGGCAGCATAATGCAACAATTTGAGAGGGAGCTGCAGTATGGATGTAGCAGTGATGGTGGCAGAGTCATGGGCAGCTGTATAGAGAGCAACAACAACGCAATGATGAAGGGCAGCAGGCCAAGCATCAATGCAGAGACGATGCCAAAGATTAGAGCAGTAATTCGGGTGAAGTGTATTGTTAGAGCACATTCCTCGCTAAGAGGGAGTGTTGAGATTTTGGGGTAGCATCGGATGCGCTCTAGCTCCCAATTTTTGTGGAGGAGCTGGAGTACATGAGATCTCCAAGACCCAGAAAGCGTTTAGAAGAATTCCATCGGGTTTAAAAGATATTCAAATAGTTAATCTTTTTAATTAAGGACCCTAAGTCTAACTTAGGAAAATTAAAAGATTAAAGTGAATTAAATTAAACATGTGATGAGAATGACTTAAGTGACATGGATAAAGCAGCTTCTAATCTTAGCCGTTGATTAGAGATTAGATCACGGTCATTGGTTTCCCAACCAGAAAAGTATAAGAGAAGGGCTTGGGGTCAGTTGGAGAACACACACATTGGCATAGCACTGAAGCTAAGCTGAGATTCTAGGGCGTGGT
This sequence comes from Pinus albicaulis, assembly GCA_034641835.2. Lineage (NCBI taxonomy): Eukaryota > Viridiplantae > Streptophyta > Pinopsida > Pinales > Pinaceae > Pinus > Pinus albicaulis. The sequence goes on from CM076570.1 coordinate 261,353,530, forward strand.
TTGCTAAGAATTTCAGAAGTGTTTCAGCTGTAGCAAAGGGCAGTATTGGCAAGGGAATGATTTAATCCCAGGCCAAGAGTACAACGAGGGTAGAGAAGGAGCATTCCAGACCAACGCAAAGGCAGCCAGATCTACGCAGTCCAGCCAAAAGACCAGCAGGGGCAGCGTAGAGGCAGCAGGAGCCACGCAAGGGCAGCGTAAGCCCTTCTAGGGTGACGCAAGCCCTTCCTGAGCAGTACAGAGGCTGGCACGAGCCAGTCAAGCTGACGCAAACGGCTTCAGAGAAGCATTGGAGTTTCTGATGGGCCAGAAAGGGCTGAGTTCTGTAAAACCCGTTTGAGGGTGTGAATCGGTCATATTTTGTCTCCAAGGATAGAGGTATTGCTACCATTTTATTTCTCTATCGGGTGAACCAGTTTTGGTGCCCAGGATCGTTGTACTTAGATTCTGCATAATAATGAAAACCCTAGCAACACTAGTTTTCCCGCATTAGGTTTTTCCGAGGACATTGTCCGGAAAATCTGTGTGTCACTTTGTCTATGAGCATGTTATTCAGTATTTGATCTGTATGTGTAGGCTACTAGAAGTATTTACTTCGATAATTTACTGAATATTCAGAAATTAACTTGTAACTTAATTCAAGTAGGAGAAGTAAATTAAGATGTTTAAGTAGGGTTTCTTAGATTAAGAAATTCTCACAATCTGTACCAGTTAGTGTGGAGACCCAGTAGGTGGGACGCAGCCCAGCCAGGCTCACGCAGAGGCTAACGCAAGCCCTTCAGGGTGACACAGAGGCAGCGCTGAGCCCCGAAGGGTGACGCAGGTGCAGCCTGTGCTGCACAGAGGCTCTAGCAGGGACACAGAGCTGACGCAGTGTCAGGAGAGGCAATGCTAGGATTTCCAGTGGGAGAGAAAGGGCTCGTATTCAGCAATTAGAAGGTGTGAAGCCTCAGCTGAATCAACCATATCTTTTGTCTCCGAGTGATAGAGGTACATCTATCGTGATTTCTTTGTTGGGCAAACCAGTATTGGTGCCCTTGATGTATTCAAATATTGTGCATAATAAATAAACCCTCTAAGAGTTGCCGCACCGGTTTTCCCGCATTGGGTTTTTCCAGGGACATTATCCAAAAAATACTGTGTCCTTTGTCATGTGTGTGTTATGCTTCAGTAAATGATTTGTATGTATGTGTAGGTTGCAGTAGTGTTTACTTTGATGTTTTTATTGAATAATTCAGAAAAATAACTTGTTAATTAAATCGAACAAGTAGGAGAAGTAAATCAGAAAACTGCAGTAGGGTTTCTGCAACTCAGGTTCAGAAATTTTCACACTTCCTTCCTCTATCATGTTTATTAAAAATAAAGGCTTAGCCCATCCATCTTTACTTCTTTAACCTGCAATATTTATTGACAAGCACCCCAAGCAAAGTATACGATACCAAAACATGATGCCAAAATTTATTTCTAGGGTTTCTAAAGTTCAAACCCTAGATCAGATTCTATTCCCTTTTCATGAGATGTTAGAGTTCATCCTTTTCCTAGAATAGTAACAAATCCTAGAATTATATCTTGAACCATAAACATCATATGATGGATCCTTAAAAATATATATCAAACATACCTTATGTTTACTTTGTCGTGATAACTTGCAATTCTGGATGCCATCTTCATTAATCTGGTGTGAGTATTCTTTACTGTACTCATCTGCTCCTTCTTTCAAGTATATGATTGCCATAGAGTTCACTGTCCTTGGATCTATGTCCCTATAGCTTAACTGGTCTTCATGCAAAAATTGATAGCTATAACCATATCAGTGTCTCTCTAGTGATGATATAGTTTTTGACATTTGCTTGATGACTAAATTGCTTCAGACTTGCTTCCTTAGTCCTTTTCAAACTTCTTTATAGTGATTGGATATTTTTCAGAGAACAAGTATTGGTGACTGCATCCTTTGTTGCCACAGAAACTCAGTCTCCAAAGCATTTGAACTTGTAAGTAGAGTAGAGTAGTGATGTCACAAGGACACATCTTGAAGATGAGATCTATGCTATCACAGAGATAGAGAGATCTGTGCTTCAAACTTTTAACAAGCTTGAACTTTTTGACAGGGAGCAATTATAGGTGTGTCCGGAGTGTGATATGATCTTCGAATCTGAATTTTACAGAGATGAATATCAGGTCTACGTATGCCTAGAAGAGGATCAAACCTTGGGATCCTTTTTGACACAACGAATTTTGATTGTAGCTTCCTTTTGGAGTTCCTTTATCAACTTTTTGCAAGGAGATCTCGACTCTTGAATAGACTTCAAAAAAATTATATTTACCTCAGAATCTCGGATCTGTGGTTGTTACTGTGGGTTTGACTTCATGGAATGGTGCAAACAATCTAGACTTCCGCTCTTCCTTGCAATGAATTCAGCCTTCAAAAGATCTTGATGATAGACTTCTCTGGTCTTCAAATCAATGCTTGTGATCTTTATACTTCTTCACTGCTTTTGTTCAGGTTGTAGCAACTAGGGTTCAAAAGAATTGAGCCCAGAATTTGATCAAGACTTTGTTCTAGGAGGAGACACGTCTTCACATTTCTTGTAGCCTCTTGTGATCTGAATCTTGCCCCTTTCTGGTCGTTCATTTAAGTTACCTTAGCTCTGATACCATGTTGAGAAATCTAGGGGCAGCAATGTAGGTGATTTCTCTCTTGATAACTGTTTGTGATGTGTTTTTACTTCTTTATATTAGCTTCTTCTTTTCACTTGATTATTATTAGTGTTTTCTTAATCGAACAACTATTAAACCATAAAGAACAATAATACAAAGTACACAAGATGTAGGCGATCATCCAAGGCCAAAACCTCTCCAAACTTGAGAGGAAAACTCACGAGAATTTTTCTTCTTATAGAATCTTCAATTGACGAATTCCAATACCTAGACCCTTGACCAACAACCCTTCCAAGACCAAGTCAATCCTTGCCTTTAGTTAAAGTCAACTTCTTCTTGATACTGCTGCAATCTCTCCTTCAACTTTAACCCTCAGCCCTGCAACCGTAGTCTGAAATTCGCGGCCTCTAGTAGATGACTGCAACTTCCGTACAAGTGACAGAATTAGGGCAACTTTAGCCCTCTTTCTCCTTCACTAGGCTTGTGCTAGTCCCTTTGTGACTTCGGCCTGCAAGATAAGCTTTCTTCTTGACTTGTTTCGGCCTCCTTGAGTTGACTGTCTTTCTGATTTGCTGCTGTAGGATAAACCCTAGTCTCCTCGTACGTGTGAACAGAATTAGCCCAAAACAGCTCCAAAAATCTCTTTGATCTTCCTTCTCTTCTTCGCTTGATATGAGACTCTTTCTTGTCCAATGATCGAACCTCTGTGATGCTACTTGAATGCCCTTCAAACTTCGAAGTGGTTGACTAGCCTTGTATATATAGGCTTCTTGATACATCAAATAGGTCGACTTGTCACTGTCCCTTAGGCCGACTTGTTGCATGCATTTGACTTGGTCTTGGAGGGTTATTTTGACTTTACTTTGACTCTAATAATTTTTTTTTACAATATGTGACATGCCCAAATGGGTCATTCATACATGACATTGACTCATAAGTCCGAGAAGCTCTCAATGGGAGCTTGACCTCTAAAATATTTTTTTTTAAGCATGAAACCCATGCCTCAAGAAAGCAAATAACAAATTCATTTTTCTCATTACATCAAATACATAAATCATGATTACATGTCATTATGAAGACCAAACCTAGTTACATATTTCAACACAAATTAAATATCATTTGATGGAAATGGACAAAATGCCAGTGCATGATGTCAACCAACCATACAACAATTTGAATATCTACAATAAGAGGGCATTACAGAATCTTGAAAATGCTTACAAACATAAATGGTCTAACCTTCAAGTTTCTAACTTGGTGAGGGCATCCAGCTGGAATTAGAACTGCTTCACCAAGGTGTTGCTGAAATGTCCACGGTTCCACAGCTGCATATTAAGAAAAAAGGTTCCACAGCTGTAAGTGTTTTTATAAATGAAGCACTTGCTTCCAAACAAAGATCAACACCTTTGGAAAATTGAAATGCTACTTACAAAATTCTTCCTTCAGCTTTTTCTTATGCTCGTCATTCAAGAAAAACGTCTGATCATGAATGGGATGTATAATCTGAGGCACAAATTACTATCTCAGAAAATCACAAAACTTTTGTTCTGAAAATATTAATTCTGAACTAGAAAAAAAATTAATAACTAGGATGCAAGATTCAACCCTTACCGAATCAATAGGAAGGCCATTAATATGTCTAAATTCCTTGCAATGCTTCCTCAAATAACATTGCAACTTTGGCACATCCTGTCTACGAAAGATGTCCCAGATGGCTCCCCCAATCATGGCATCTGTGTTTTCCTCTTTGTGGGAAATATTTTCCATGACTTTTGACTTCATTGTACCAATTTCCTTCCAATCATTACCATGACCTTCATATTTTTGCAAACTATCAGACCTCACTGAATTCATATCATGGAGATCATCTTCCATGTAATCAGTAGTGTCTCCAGTGACTTTAGACTGAATTTCATTGGGCAGTTCAACGTCCTCTGATGATAGAGAATTATCATTGGTAATACTATCAGAGCCTGATATATTAGATGCTTCTGCTTCTGATTCCACTTTATTGGCTGACTTTCCTGAAACTTCTACCCTAACTATGTTGCAAACTTTCTTAGAATCTCCAAAAAGTTCTTTCAAATCTAATGATCGAAAGGATTCTCGCATCTTTTCTATCTTGTCTTGTTGCCAAATGGGGAACTTGACTTCAGCAGTGTGTGTCAAAACATTCACCTGAAAGAAAAGATTAAAAAGGATAAAGAGTACCATTCTGTTTACCGATAACAGCAGTACCACTTGTGTTGTGATTAATCAACATGAAACAAATTTGAAGTCCATCACATAAAGAAAAGCAAGGTGAAAGTGAATATGTTTAAACTTTCCTGTACAAGGAAATATATGGAGACATTATTCGAAGGAAATGCTACCCTTGAAGCACACAGTTCTAACATAACTGTGTACTGTTCTAACTTCTAACAGATGCGATGCATGCAGTTAAATCTTTTGAATTAGCCTTGAAAATAACTGACACCTATGATTCTAAATTTGAAGTGCAAATCAAATTCTAACCAAAAATGTTTCCTACATGCAGGAAACTTAGAAAGTTAGAACAGCAATGAAATAGCAATATTTCAAACAATTTGTTGTTATAAATTAAACAACCTATTGCTGAAAAACCAAACCTACTTTATTCAATTAAAAAGAAGAGAGAACAAAAGATAATCGGCACGGCATTACCCTTAAGACTGCTTTAAAATTTCCAAATTACTCATTCAATTTAGATTCACTGAACATTGACCAGGAGTATCTCATTACAAGCAACTAAAGAAGCAAGAGAAAAAATTTAATAGGAATTAGAACTCACCACATCAGACATATCACAATGCAACTTTGTCACTGAATCGCCTCTACCAAGCTCTTCACGTGTGCCATAAGCAATGTACGTTTTTGGCCCTAAGTCAGGCTTCAAATAATGATCAGGAATCTTTGAAGCCAGATTGAGAAGGGCACACTCAGGATGGGTATACTCCTGAAAAGGCAATGCACTGATAAATTCAGCTCCATGTCGTGGTAAAAGCCCTTCAAAGAAATTTGAAGGAGGCCAATCCTTCAACTTCAACATCTCAGGCCAGTCATTCTTATGCATGCGACCTTCTAGATACCCTTTAAAGAAATGGTGAATGTTAATATCAACCTGCAACATTGAGAGAAAGAGCATACCATGTTAGGTATATTGTTGCCAACTGCAGTGACAGATTAATGAAGTAAACTCATAAAACAGTTTCATCTGAATCACACTAGATCTGCTCAAAACTAATATACACAAATTAATATGGTAATAATTGCTCACTCCTTAAAACAATGACCAGAAACATTGAAAACCATTTCTAGATCAATATAAAATTGTTCAAATATTTAAATCTAATGTACCATCGACCATGTGCACCTGATTTGTTAACTAACCTTCAAATTGTCCAAAGGCTGTAATGCAGTGGAAAATGAAGCATGTGGCTTTTGAAAACGTTAGGATGAGTTTTTCAATGTTTAAACAGCCATGCCCAACCATAAAAGTTTTAGGTTTCCCACAAACTATAAGAATTTTCTTTTCTGAAGAATAAAAAATAGAAATCATGTTTTGCTGCATTGTTACTGCAAAATCAACCACCTTAGTGCAAAGCCACACTAAACACTCCAAATTATGAACAACAATTAGATCAGTCACCCCTGTCACCTTAGCTATTGTTCCCCTGCTGTTTTGCGGTTGGATACCATCCCCACAAGTGAGGCTTCCCTAGCAGATATTAGGGATTAGATAACCTAACTGCTCTCAAGCTAAATAACCCCACGGTTCTTCTACAGACTACACCCAAGGATAAATGTTCAATTGTTAGGGTTCCAGGTGAAATTAGATGTAATTTCAAGACAAAAAGTTCAAAGGACCCTATGGCTAAATACACATGTTATCTTTAAATTACAAGTTGTTGTCATAAACTAGGATTTAAAATTAACACAATTACAGCCTACAAATATTATAACAAAATGACAAAATAGCCTAAAATAAACAATATACAAGTGAGAAACAAAGACTATTTGATGACTAAACTAAGAAATAGATTACAACAATTTTTCAATGGCTGAAAACACATAAAATAGCAAGAAAAACCCCAGATGACAGCCTAAATTCATGGCTGAAAAATGCATAAAATATTATATGTATAATTTTGCAAATTAGTTATGCAAAGCCTAACCCTAGGAGTATAAATTCCAAGGTAAATAATGCTCTAAAATGCATATTTTGTTGTGACCTAATCCTAGTCTAGCTTAAAAAAAAATGAGGGCTTTAAATTTGTTATTTAAAGGGATTGATGCAATAGTGGATTAGTGCCTTTCTCAATCAAGGGGGCTAATGGAGTCTAAGGTGAAGTCCATGGAAGAGGACCTGTTGACCCCTATGTGTCAACAACCCCATAGCAGTACACTCCCATTTTTTCAAATGCGATTTATCATGTTCGAAGTGTTCACGCCATTCAGATCTCATCATCAGTCAACAGTTTTGTAAACAATGTAAACCAATTCTGCATGTTTATGATGTAAATGATCTAAATAAGACCATCATGTATGTAACGACCTAGGTAAGCCTAGTATTTTGGTGACAATTTCTATCCTAGGAGATTTTTTGTCTCACTGATTCATTTGTGTTTCTCAACACAAGTGATCGGCAGAGTTTTTCCATCTAGCCTCACTCCAAAGCTAGGGTGGATTTTGTTGTCAAGATACTAAGTGAGTCCTAGTGTTTTCTATCGAGTCTTTGTAAAAGTAGTTTGGGAATAATCCTAGCTAATTGGCTAGATTATTTTATTACAAGCTACTTGGTCTACTAGATCATATTTTGAGTCGTAGAATTGGATAACTATTTGAGGGTCTATCACGAATGGGTTTTCCCCCTTCATGTGTCAACATGTATTTATCTCATGTAAGAGGGTTGGAAAATAATTATTCCCCTCATGAGTCAATCAGTTAAATTTTTTGGCCAAATTAAATTAAAAATCCCAAGCCAGAAATTTAATTAATTTTAGGTCTTAGGTAAATTAAATTCTTCAAAGGCAAAATTCATGGGTCACCAAAAAATAATTTTTTAAAGGTCCCAGGCCAAGGGAATAATGAGAAATTTTGGACGCTTGGGCCTTGGTGGTTAAATCAAAGTCAAATTGAGTTAGTTAAAAAGGAATTAAATGATAAATTCGAATTTCCTCAAAATTTTATAATTTCGACAGACGAGATTAAAAGATGATTAAATCTTATCGAAATTTTATAATTTCCATGAGAGGTAGTCAGTTACGACTACCTCTCATGGAAATGGTCATAGATGAATGACTAAATTAACACAATTGAATCCCAAAAATGATCTAATATAATGCACTGCGGAAACCCCTCATACTTAAAATACTAAGAGTAAAGGAATCTCTTCTTGAATGGTTCATGAGGCACAATAGTTGCTAAGGTTTTGCAAATGGGGTAGCAAGCTAAGTGGGCTTGATTGTGGGGAAAACTCCACAGTTAAGCGCGCTTGAGCCAAAGGAGTTCTGGGATGGGTGACCTCCTGGGAAGTCCTGGTTACCGGGTGCAAGCCCCGGAAGTGATGATTGAAGCTATGTGATTCATTTCACTAATTTCTATCCCACTTCTTCACCCCTGTGAGCATCACCCGATGCAATGAGTGCTAAGTGGACTATTCAAAAATCATGAGAAATTAGTTAGTTACGACTACCTCTCATGGAAATGGTCATAGATGAATGACTAAATTAACGCAGTTGAATCCCAAAAATGATATCTAATATGATTAAATCTCTTTTAACGGTCAAGATTACTTTGACATGGATCAACCAGACTAGCCGTTGGAGATTTTATCTTATAAATTAGAGGTCTTTGTCAATCTTTCAATCATCCGATCTTTTGATCGTGTACTTGCTCTTGAAGCTCTCCTGTAATATTTTCTGGAATAATACAAACGAAGTCTTTAGGGTTTTATTTTGATGGTGGTGTTCCTCTTCAGCATTTTATGGTAAACTTGTTCTTTATATTATGCTGGTGATTATTTTAACGAATTGTTGATTAATGGCTCTTGTAGAGTAATCTATTGCACAGGTATCTTGCTTAGGTTACTGGATTTAGGGTGAGAATATTAATTGGATTGAGTTCGCAGTTATCTCTGACTCTTGAAAATTGTATTATTTATCTTATTTCTCTATTGATTTAACAGTTTAACTTTAAGTGTGCAGAAATCTCTCGGATTTAGATATGGGCGTTTAGAGAATTCCTCGTCTGGACCAGCTGACTCCCAAGGAAATAAGATCTAAAGAGCCCTCCGGATCTAATTCCCCGAGCTTATCTTAAATTCCATTTTTTTTAGGGTTCTTTTTAGGGCTTATGCCTCTCTCTTAATTTCTCTTTTTTTAATTGTGCTAAATGGTTTAAATCTAGCCATCAGGGCCTTGATCTATAAAATAACATTGTATATTTGTAAATATCGTTAATTGTTTTACTCACCAGGGTTTTGGGGTATTTATTTTCTGTGAATATATTTGGGTTTGCGTTCCTTGTTTCTGGTTTTGTGCAGGTTGTAGTGGGAGACTTTCAGAAAAATTTCAAATATGAGCCAGATCTAGGCCTTGGAGGGTAAGATCTGGTCTCAGGATCGTTTCTTGGTTATAGACATTGGCAGCATTGTGCCTTAAGGTTTAAATAATTGCAAGTGGAATTCATTTTTAGTCAAAAATTAAAAATCTCTCTAATTTTGCTAGATAAAAGAAAAAAGATTTGAACTTGAGTGTTTATGCACCAATTGTGCCTGCATTTTTTCTTGTACGCTTCCCTCATTTGTTGTTATTCACTGCCCTCACTGCTCCTTTTTCTTCTCCCAGCACGTCCTCTTCCTTCACGTTGGCCTGTACGCTGCCTTTTCGCCCCTTGCATCCTCGTTGCCTGCCACATAGCTCCTCTCACGTTGTTTCTCCCTCACGTCGCTGCCCTAACCCCTGCATCCTCCATCTCTGCGTTCCCATTCGCTCTCATCCTCACGTTGTTGAATCTCTGCCTGCGTGAGTTCCCTTCACTTCACGCGCAACTTCTATCTGCTTCTACACTTGCATTGTCATCTCCCCGCGTCCTCCTGCCTGCAACTTCCTCTAGATCTTCGCATTTCCTCCTTCCATTGACCTTCGTCCTGCATCTCTTCCTCAACCCTCGCACACCCTCTTCCGCTGCCTTCTACACACTGTCATTTCCCCTTGACTCACGCAGTTCCCCTTCGATTTCCAGCTCCTTGACGTCGCTCCCTTGCCTCACACTCTCAACTCCTTGCTCGAGACCTTGCTCCGTCGCGTCCAACTCCTCACGCTACCCTTCCTTTTACCTACATAGTCTCAAACCTACGCACAACGAACAAATAAAAGCATTAACATTTAACATTTCAATTTGTTTTTAACTTTGACTTCAATAAAATAAAATAAAATAGATTTCGAATTTTTTTTTTTTTTTTTTTTTTTTGACATCTTAAAATTAAAGGGAAAAAAAAAAAAAAATCCTTAAAAAAACATTTAACTTTTCTTTATGACATTTCGATTTCGATTTTTTTAGATTTTAGTTTCATTTTAATTTGTTTTTTAGATTCTTAACTTTAGTTTAGGGTTAGTTTAAAATTTTAAATTAGCATTTAGAATTTCGATAAAAAGCAGAATGTTTCATTTCATTTAAATTTTTGTATAAAAAATAACTTCAATTTTAATTAGATTTAGATTTTTACTTTTGTATAAATTAGATTTCAATATTTCATTTTTTTATTTTGTAATTTTCGATTTCGAGTTAAACTTTTAAGAAAATCAAAAATTTTGTACATTGGGTTTGTTGAGCTATTTAAATTTCAAAGCTTGGTAAGATTTTTTAATTGTGGAATGGTTCCTATAGTTGATATATTTAATTTTTGAATATCCGAAGTTTGACTATAGAGAAAATTTAAAATTTTATTGCATCTACATTGCCTTAAAATATCATTTAATTCACAAATTGTTGGACGAAGTGTTTACTTAGCATCAAGATCTTATGGTTTTCCTTGATAATTAATTATCAAGATTTAAATCCTAATTATTTTCTTATGTTTTAGTTGGGTTTGATGATCATTGGCATCTGAGTTTTGGAACGTTATCTATCGATTATGATGTGTAATTCAGTTTTGTTTCATTTACTTGAATTATTGAATCGTTATTGAATATTTAAGTCTTGGAAAATTCTTCAAGTAAGTGTGATTGATATCTTATTATGGATATGTGACGAATTGTATATCCTTTAATTGAGTAAACTTTTGGCATCTTCATAATTGGCACTCTTGCTTAAGTACTTAGTGCTTTAAGGCTTTTAACATCACCTTTTATCTTCGAAACTTGTTTCATCTCGCTCATTCAAATCATTTTCCTTATATTGCATAGCAGCAGTTTCTCATCGAGTACTTGGTTGTAATTTCCTTAGTAGGATAGTTGACTCCATAAGGCACTGGTATCAATCTTTCAAATTCAATCGAATCCTTTAATCTTGCTAGATCTTTCACAAGTATTTGGTCGTTTAACTGTCTCCCGAACTGGTTGGTTCCCAACTAGTTCTCCTTCATTCCATTTCCATAGGGTCTACCCCCCTTAGTCTGCTATAAGGAGACAACTTAAATAGAGAGATTGGGGATTAGGGTGACAGCCCCCGATCTAAACCGTTGTCGCAGTGCCTAGACATTCTGTGCGACAATATTTTTTGGCGCCGTTGCCGAGGATAGAGTTTTTCTGTCCTTGGTCTTAATGACATTTTCTAATCTTCTAATCTTTTTTCGTCATTCATTAGCCTGTCATACGGCATAACATTTTCTGTGCGACAAGATTCATCGTTTCATCATCGTATCTTTCGTCATATCACTAATCCTTTCATCATTTGCACCTTTAGCACCTGGACATTTCGGTTGGCTTCTTGTTTGGGTGGTGACTCCACTTATTCATCTATTCTACTCTCAGACAAGAATCCCTCCCTGATATCCATTTGTTTCTCTCGACTAATTTTTCGGTTTTTGAATCAGATTCATGTTCAAGTGGCGACTCCCATTCTTTCATTTCTTACAAGAATTTCTACTAAGAAGCTCGCTTCTTGTGGATCTCTTGACTTTTCTTGAGCAAGGATCTCTTTCTCTAACATCCATTTGGTTTTTCCATTTAAGTCATCATAGGTGAGCCTCTTCATGACATGCCAAAAGAGGCCATTTGAAAAATGCTTGTGTTCTCAGATGGTGATTCAACCACTGCTCGAAATCATCTCTTAATGGTTACTCATATAATAAACAGATATTGTCTTTCTTCCCAATATAATCATGAAGATGTCAAGATATGTCTCTTTGGTTATTCCTTAAAAGATGATGTTATCAATTGGTTTCGAAATTGTCCTGAGGGGTATTTTTATTATTTTCAACACATCATCAATGCTTTTAAAGATAAATATATAAAACAAGGTGGCTCGCCTTGTGCTCCCAGTACTATGAAAAATAATGAAAGTGTTCTTGTAGAGAACTCAACTATCAATAGGAGATTTCATGACAATTCTCAAGACGAATCCACTTGTACCACAACATCACAAATCCATGATAGTGGTGAAGTAGAAACAAGTTTTCAAATCAGTGTTGACAATGATAAGCATCTTGTTAGCGAATTGATTCAGATGGTTAAGGATATACAACTAAATCAAGCTCAGGTAATCAAGAATATAGAGGCCAACCAGGCTCAATTCATTGAAAATATGGAACTTAATCAAGAAAAAATAACAGCAGATCATGCCAAGGAAATTGTTTCTACGCAGAGCAAGTTATTAGCCTTGGAGGAAAAGATAACAATCATGGAATTCAATCACTCCAATCAAATGAATGCCATGGAAGAAAGACATGATGAAAAAATGGGCATCATGGAATTTGATCACAACAATCAGTTAGCCACCATGCAAGCAAATCATAAGAAAGAGATAAACTATATGTAAAATTGCTTCATGGGCATGAAAGCGAAGAATGATAAAATTATAAGTGACATGGAAGTTGATCAGATATCTCTTCAGGATAGATTATTGGCCATAGAGAAAAAACAAGCACTATGTGTTATAAATATGGAAGAAATGGATACCATTGAAAACAGATTAAAGGTAATAGAAGTTAATCATTCTAATCAGATGTCCATTATTCAGAAACATATGATTGAAATGGAAGCAAAGTACACTCGAGAAATGAAAACTATGGAGGCAAATCATATCACTCTGCAAGACAAGTTAGTGAAAACTGAGCTCAATCAAGCGAAATTAATAGTAAGGCATGCTAGAGAAATGAGTTCCATGCATAAGAAGTTAGAAGAAAGGAAATCACATGTACAAAAGTTTCAACCTGATCTAGATGATAGATGGCAGAAAACCAAGGAGATTTCAACAGATCATAATTCACCCAATCCATTAAAGCAGGTTCCGTCTTGTTGTGAATGTCCTAAGAAAGTGGTTGGTCACATTAATGAAGAAATTGAAAGGATCTAGAACAGATGCAGAATGAAGAGAGGCATGTCACACATATCTTGAATACTTCACAAGCACACTGTTCCACATCATCAACAATACAGTCTACCATGAAGAAAAGCCTGAAGAGAAAAAGAAAAAGAATAAGGAAGAGTTTCGATACATCTGATGGCCGCGAACAGCTCAATTTTCGGATAAGACAAAGTCCTACCATATGCAAGATTGGACATGGCACATCCGAGAAACAACCCACAGACTTGCCTGAAAGCATGCAAATGTTCAGTATGCACTATATTGAACACATCTGATGCCACAGGGCATCCTTTGTATTGTATCTCTAACCTTACACCTTGTCCTTTCAGCATTTCGTTTTGTAGTTAGATTTACATTTCATGTTAGTAGAATAGTCAATAAATGAAGAGCTCCTATTTTCATGTGCTTAATGTTATATGATGATATTTGGATGGATGCTACTTATGTAATTTTGTGTGTTTCTTGGATGCAGATTATGGATTCTCACATTCTTTCAATGAAGCAACGTGTCCCCAAGTAGAGCCAGATGATGACCACTCTGCGTCAACGACCCCATAGCAGTACACCCTCATTTTTTCAAATGAGATTTATCATGTTCGAGGTGTTCATGCCATGGGTTTGAACATCGCGATTTTTTGAAGCAAACGATTAAATCGGCGATGTTTTCCCCGATTTTTTCAAAAAATCGCTAATCGCCAAAAAATCGCGATTTTTTGGTAAAAATCGCGATTCGATCTATAAAAATCGTGGCAAAGGAAAACAGCGGGTTTAAATGATGTAAACAATCTTAGTAAGGCCATCATGTATGTAACAACCTAGGTAACTCTAGTATTTTGGTGACAATTTCTATCCTGGGAGGTTTTTCATCTCATTGATTCATCTGTCTCTAGACATAAATGATTGACAGAGTTTTTCCCCTCCAACCTCACCCCAAATCTAGGGTGGATTTTGTCATCAAGATATTAAGTGAGTCCTAGTGTTTTTGATCGAGTCTTTGTAAAAGTAATCTGGGAATGATCCTAGCTAATTGGCTAGATCATTTTATTACAGATTGCTGGGTCTACTAGATCATATTTTGAGTTGCATAATTGGGTAGATTATTGAGAGTCTATTACGAATGGGTGTTCCTCTCATGGGTTTAATGTATTAATCTACTGTAAAGAGGGTTGGAAAAATAATTAATCCCCTCATGAGTTAATTAATTAAATTTTTTGGCCAAATTAAATTAAAAATCCTAAGCTAGAAATTTAATTAATTTTATGTCCTAGGTAAATTTAAATTCTTCAATGGCAAAATTCGTGGGTCTCTAAGAATTTTTTTAAAGGTCCCAAGCCAAGGGAATATTGAATATTTTGAGAAATTTTGGACCCTTGGGCCTTGATAGTTAAGTCAAAGTCAAATTTTTGAGGTAATTAACTCAAAATTATTATTTTTTGAGTTAATTAAAAGGGAATTAATTGAAAAATTCGAAATTCCTCAAAAATAATAATTTCGACGGACGAGATTAAAAGATAATCAAATCCTTTTTGACGGTTGAGATTACTTTGACAGGGATCAAACGAACTAGCCGTTGGAGATTTTACCTATAAATTAGAGGTTAGTGTCAGTGTATAATGATTCGATCTTTTGATCATGTACTAGCTCTTGAATCTCTCCTGTAATATTTTCTGGAATAATACAAACGAAGTCTTTGGGGTTTTATTTGATGGTGGTGTTCCTCTTCGACATTTTATGGTAAAATTGTTCTTTATATTTTGTTGGTGGTCATTTTAATGAATTGTTGATTAATAACTCTTGTAGAGTAATTTATTGCACAGGTATCTTGCTTAGGTCACTGGATTTAGGGTAAGAATTTTGATTGGATTGAATTAGCAGGTATCTCTAATTCTTGAAAATTTTATTTTTATCTTTTTTCTTTATTGATTTAACAGTTTAACTTTAAGTTTGTAGAAATCTCTCGGATTTAGAATTGAGAATTTGGGGAAGTCCAAGCCTGGACCAGTTGACTCCCAAGGAAATAAGATCTAAAGAGCCTTCCAGATCTAATTCCCCAAGCTTATCTCAAGTTCTCTTTTTGCAGGGTTTTTCTAGGGCTTGTGCCTAAATAATTTTTTTTGCCTTAACTTTTATTGAATTTAAAGTTAGATCTGGCTAGTAAGAGCCTTAGATCTTTAGATCTGGGAGCGAAGTCGGACTTACACTCTTCAAATCTGACAGATCTGCAACTCTTGTGCATAGATTTGTAAATACATTGTATAGATCTGTATTTTTTTGTGTAAATATTTATAATTTTTTTTAGTTTTTCTGATTTCTAACTTGGGATCGGGGTTTCACTTTCGATTTTTTGTATGTGTTGGGTTTCTGGGTTTTGGTTTCTGGTTTTGTGCTGGTGACATTTGAGAGTTTTCAGAGATTTTTTTTTTGGATCTGAGATAGATCTAGGCCCTGAAGGGTAAGGTCTGATCTCAAGATCAGGGTTTTTGCAGGGATATTCAAGTTAAAATTTTTCAGATCTGAGTTTTTGGGTAAAATTAATTGCTGGATAGAGGGAAAATTTCGAAATTTTTAAGTGCACTAACGTACCTGCATTATCTGGGTCTTTTTGCTGAAATTCGTGGCTCTACTTCTCCCCTTTGTGTTTTGCCCTCATCGAGCCTCATTTCGCAGCCCTGGCTGTGCCCTTTTGCGTGTTCCCTATTACATTTTTTCGTTGCTGCCAGCTTCTCAACCCACAGCCTGTCCATTCCCATCGATTTCTTTTATTCTACGCTACCCTTATCCTTCACGCTGCCATTTTCACATTTCCTTCTCCCTAATCCGCAGATTCTCTCCGATCCTCGCTGCTCTCCTTTCCTCCTGTGCAGCTCCTTCACGCTGCCATCATTTCCCTTGCTCTAAGTCCCCTCTCCATCGCTGTGCATTTTCACTTGACTTGCCCTATCCTTAATGCAGTACCTTCTGCTCCTAAGTTCCATCTCATGCACTTGTTGTTCACTGTCTGTTGCTTTCTCCTTTCAATTCTCTTCAAAACCTAATGCACAAGCAAATAATAACAATTGCATTTCGTTTTTCTTTGAATTCTTTGTAAAGTTTGGCCATTGATTTTTTTTTTGAGATTCGATTTTAATTTTTTTAGTTTGACTTTTGTTTAAAAAAACTTAATTTATTAACTTTCTAACTTTTGATATATATATATATATATATATTTTAAAAATTTAAAACTTTAACTTCTAATATTGTTTATTCTAAAATAAAACAAAATAAAAAATTATATTAATTTTATAACATTAATAAATTTTTTAAAATTCTTTTGTATATAAAAATTCAAAGGCTTTTAGGCTTGGCAAAATACTTATTTTGTGGAAGAATTCTTATAGTCGATAGGATTTTTTTTTTTTTTTTTTTTTAAATATCGTAAGTTTAACTATAGGAGAAAAATACTTTTTTTATTGGATTCACATTATTTTTAGAATATCGTTTAATCCATAAATTGCTTCACGAAGTGTTTATTTAGCATCGAAATTTCATGGTATTTCTTGATGATCAGTTACTGAGATTTAAGTGATAATTACTTTCATATGTTTCAGTTGAGTTTGATGATCATCGGCATGAAATTTTTTGTTTGATATTGATTAAAATTGCGTTTTGTTTAACTCTTGTTTCATTTACTTGAAATATTGGTTATTTATTGAATATTAATGTTTGGGAATTTTTTTTCAAGTAAGTGTGATCGATATCTTATTTTTCAGAGTTCTATTGTGGATCTGTGACAAATTGTATATATTTTAATTGAGTAATTTTTGGCATCTTCATAATTGACACTCTCACTTAAATACTTAGCGGTTGAATCAGATAATTTGTAATCTAAGTGTTTTGAGCTTTTAACATCACCTCTCATCTTCAAAGCTTGCTTCATCTCGCTCCGTCTTCTAGTCATTCTCCTTGCGTTCTGCATTCTAAGTTAGCATTGCATATAGGATAGTTATTCATCCAAGCAACATTTTCTCATCAAGTACTTGGTCGTAAATTCTTAGCGAGATAGTTGATTCCATAAGGCACTAGTATCAATCATTCAGATCTAATCGAATCCTTTAATCTTGCTAGATCTATTGCAAGTATTTCGTCGTTCAACTGTGTCTCCTGAATTGGTTGGTTCCCAACTAGTTCTCCTTCATTCCATTTCCATAGGGTCTACCCCCCTTAGTCTGCTACTGGGAGATAGCTTAAATAGAGAGAATTGGGATCAGGGTGACGACCCCCGATCTGAGTCGTTGTCGCGGTGCCTAGACATTCTGTGCGACAACATTTTTTGGTGTCGTTGCTGGGGATAGAGTTTTTTTCTGTCCTTGGTCTCAACGACATTTCCTAATCTTCTAATCTTTTTTTTGCCATTCATTAGCCCGTCACATGACATAACATTTTTTGGTGTCATTTCATCTCTTCATCTTTTCATCACCGTATCTTTCGTCATCTCACTAATTCTTTCATCTTCTCTATTTGCACCTTTAGCACTTAGACATTTTGGTTGGTTTCTTGTTTGGGTGGCGACTCCACTTATTCATCCATTTACTCCCAGACAAGAGTCCCTCCCTAATACTTATTTGTTTCTCTTGACTAATTTTTCGGTTTTAGAATTAGATTCATGTTCAAATGGCGACTCCAATTCTTTCATTTCTTACAAGAATTTCTGCTAAAAAGCTCGCTTCTTGTGGACCTCTTGACTTTTCTTGAACAAGGATCTCTTTCTCTAACATCTACTTGGCTTTTAAGCAAGTCATCATGCATGATACCCTTCATGACATGCCAGAAGGAGCCATTCGTAAAATGCCTTTGTTCTTGGGTGGTGATTCAACTATTGCTCGAAAGCATATCTTGATGGTTACTCTCATATAATAAATAGATATTATCTTCCTTCACAATATAATCATGAAGATGTTAAGATACATCTCTTTGGCTATTCCTTAAAAGGTGATGCTATTGACTGGTTTCAAAATTGTCCTAAGGAGTATTTTAATTATTTACAACACATCATCAATGCTTTTAAAGATAAATATATAATACAGGGTGGCTCGCCTTGTGCTCCCAGTGCTATGCAAAATAATGAAAGTGATCTTGTAGAGAACTCAACTATCAACAGAAGATTTCAAGACAATTCTCCAGATGAATCCACTTGTACCACGACAGCTCAAATCCATGATAGTGGTGAAGCAGAAACAAGTTGTCAAAATAGTGTTGACAATGATAAGCATCTTGTTAACGAATTGGTTCAGATGGTGAAGAATATACAACTGAATCAAGCTCAGGTAATCAAGAATATGGAGGCCAACTAGGCTCAATTCATTAAGAATATGGAACTTAATCAAGAAAAATTAACAACAGATCACTCCAGGGAAATTGGTTCTATGCAGAGCAGGTTATTAGCCTTAGAAGAAAAACATATTGAGAAAATGACGATCCTTGAGACAAAGGAAATAATATCCGTGTGACAAAAACTATACAAATTGAGAATGTCAAGAAAGGAAGGAATAACTCCATATATGATGGAGATTTTCGCAATACAAGATCAACTACAGAAATTGGGAGAAGTAATGGCTGATGGAGAAATACTCACTACGGTACAAAATGCTTTACTGAAAGAATGGAGAGGTTTCACTTCAAGCATAGATGGGAGAGAAGAGCCATGCCATTCCAAGGTCTAGGTAAGATAGAAGAATCAAGATTGAAACCAGGATCAAGTGTAGGGAATCAAGCCTTTGCTGCCATGTCTAGGAAGAAAGAAAGATTCGGTAAATTTGGTCCTCAGAATAAGAGAAGAAATATGGACAAAGCATGATGCTTTGGATGTAATGATCTCGGGCATTATAAACGAGATTGTCCTAAATTTAGAAAGGACAAGAGGAAAAGGGAAGAAGCCCATGTCACAGATGAAAGGGAAGAACCGAATGTAAAGAAATCTAAGAAAGGAGAAATTGAAAGATCTCTATGATCATCTTTCTCCTCAAGAGATTTCTATTGATTGTCAAATAGAAGGAAGTAATGTATATTAATAGCATCATGATAGAAGCATGGAAGGAGCACTTGGTGGAGCAGCTCCTGGAAACCTCACTGATAAACAACATTGATGGAAGGCAGTCATCAAGATCAAGGGTCATCATTCAATAATCCATATGGAAGCAGGTGCTGACATTTTCTAATGGAGTTCTCTATGGAATCTCTGGTTAGAAAGACAACAAAAGGTTTCATTGAGAATTCTATGTTACAAAATTCTGGGATTAGATATGATGACATATTGATGAAGCAGGTGAAGGGAATGAGGTTCTCCATTCTAGTAAAATTACTACAGGATGACTCAAAGGGAAAAGGTATGAGGTACATATATTTATATGCTGACACTAGATGCTGTGAAGTCATGTCATATGGTTGCAGGTAATGGAATTCTATCTTTAGAAGTATGATCTATGAAGGAGGATCTCTGACGGTGCACAGGTTGCCTCTAACAGACGAAATTAAATGTCCTCATATGGAATATGAGGTAGTTGTATATAAACAAGGAACTGGATATTGGAAGTCCCTGGGTATGAAGCTGTGCATAGAAATAATTGATGAGATCATGAAGTGCAACCATGTAAAGAGGCAGTTATCATCCGGAAGCCAAGAAAGATGTGACTAGGAGATCTCCTGGGAAGATATGTGTACTTTGATAGAAATATGGTAAACAAGAAGACCCTTGACAAGACATATCTTTAGGAGATGTGTCAATCTGTATAAAGGATGTCGAAGCCTATAGGAAGATGTCATGGTGAAAGATCATCACTGAGGTAACTTTTGATATACAAGGTTTTTATGTATATGTTTATCTGGATAAGTTTATGCAGGGTTGCCAATCATGTGGAAGGATGTAAGATCCTTGGAGATGATTCGAAGAAATGCAGCATGGCATAAAGGTGGACTAGATAAGGAAGTTTGATGGATCACTTTCTGATAGTTGACATGACTCGTGGACGAAAGTGATGGATGATCTGTGCCCTATTAAGCCAAAAGTTGAAGATTCTTCAATATTGAAATACATGACATTGAGGGAAGGAATTCTTCATGAGCAACTGGGTGTCTCATCCTTGCTGCTGTAGGTCCTTGGTTGAGAGGGAGCCTGGTGGTAAGTTTCTTGCTTGGAAGAAACTTGAAGTATGCCCTTCCTGAGTTAAGAGGGAGTGACGCATATGATTCTCTAATACATGTGTCATGCACTAGAAAAGGACTAATCGTCGTAAATCTTAGTGAAGGCCATGTGGAGAGAATGGATAGACACATCATTTTGGTCTTCACCTGGAAGACAGAATGGAGGATTGGTTAATCATCTGGCATTCGATATTCTTTGAGAATGTGATAAGGCATTCAAGATAAGAGTAGTCGAGGATTGATATTCTTTGAGGGCTGGCTACCCAAGAGAAAAATAGTCCAAGAAGGTCATACTCTGGGAACACTTAGGTGGAGAATGTACCTTGGAGACACAATGACTATGGTGTCTATAAGTCATGTGTCTCGCCAGTATTGTAGCCCATTGTCTCGTTGAGAGACGGGGCTGTTAGTCAAGGCCTTGCTGTAGGACAATGCTGGTTGATATGATGCAATACAGATGTGAATACCAATCCGATTCTTCTTATGAGTTTCTTCAGATTGAAAGTGACCATGTACTTGTATGAATACTTCCCTAGTTAAGAGGGAGTGTTGAAAAGTGTAACTAGGATCGGTCCTCATATTGACTATGTAATTATGTATTTATGTAAAGAAGAAAACAAAGATAATAAAATGTATTTTTGTTATGCTTGCTTCATGGGTTTCATGAGCAAGGTTTTATTATAGGTCAATAGACTTCTTCTTGATGTCTAGTAGGATTTGTCTTCTGATTATAAATGTATTCAAGAGTCATGTATATGAAGTGTTTAGTCAAAAGGATATGCTCCAAGACCTTGTCATCTAACTGTGAAGGAATGGCTCAAGACGGTCCTCATGACAACCCTCATATCAACCTCATTAACGCTGGAATATAAGCCCTCCAAGTCGGCCTATGAACAGTGGTAAAGTCGGCCTACAAAACAGCTTGTAGGGTCGGCCTAAATCTAGAATAGTGCACTATATATATTGATGGATCTGCGACTCATTCGGAGACAAGTTTTGCGGATTGTTCTGAAGCAGAAGTGCGGATATACTTGAGATCTTCAGACTATTCTAAAGGAAGAAATTCAGATGATTTACAATGATAATAAGAAAGGGTGAAAAACTATGTTTTGCTAAGTCTATAGTCCGGATTTGATGCGAAGTTTGTGGCTCAGGATTTCGGTAAGTCTGTGACCTATCTCCAGATTACAGTGCGAGAAAGGAAGGTAAATCTATGATTTACCTTCCTGACCTACAGTGTGTAAAGAAGAAGTAGTATATCTCAAGTGAAGAAGCTTCAGGGTCATGCGAAGTAAAAGGTCTCGAGTGATGTTGTCTAATATTCAATATAATGAAATCTGTGGAAAAGGCATTACTATGCAAAGTACAAAGACGTTCTAGAGCAACAAGAAAGATATTTGTTTAGGGTTCTAAAGACAAAGAACAATAAGCAGAGAAGAAGTGTTTGAATAACCAAGAAAGATAGACCTAGCGATCGAGCTCTCTAGTGTTGGTGCAAGACAATGCAAGTTGGTGTAGAAAAGAAGGATCAGCTTTGAAGGGCAAGAAAGAAGCAGTGACAAGGTCTTGGAGGCATACATAGGTCAAGGGTCTGAGTCTTGGTCATGGTACTTGTCATTTGAAAGTCTATAAGAAGAATTTGTCGTGGGTTTTCCTCTCCAAGAGGGAGAGGTTTTTCTTTGGCTCGAAGAGCCTAAATTTGTGTCTCTTGTGTTTTGCTAATTGACTTGATGAAAGACTAAATAAGCTAAGAAGAGAAGACATAAGTAAAACAAGTAAGCTCACAAGTAATTATCAAGGAGAGAATTTGAATTAATCCTCGCCACTCCAAATTCTCAACAACTAGGATACAAGGTTAACCACCAAGTTGGATAGAGGGGACAAGAGTACAAACCAAGCCCATTTTTTCCGCTGAATCCCCCCACTAATCCATGTCCAAAAGTGTCCATGATAAGTAAACAAACGTATCCAACTACATAGTCAAAGCCATACCTTCGGGTTTGGAAGGCCCACCTTCAAGCATACGATCATGATAGATGAGCGAGGGTGCATAATTGCTGGCTCAAGTGGTAGAGATGGTGGCACATCAGGCTATCTAGTGGTTGTTTGCTGCCGACTGAGGAACATCTAGGAGAAAACATTCTCCTATGGATATCACCCACAGGTGGTGGGTAACATGACCAACAAAACTTGACATTGACCAGTGAGCTTTGACCAACGTTGACTTTGATTATTTCTGGGTTGCATTGACCGAATCTTTGACTAACCTTTGGAGTGAATATTCTGGCGCCTTTGACTAAAGAAGTTGACCAAATTTTTGGGCGTTGACTTTCTGTGTTGAATCTCATTATAGGTCAAACAATCCTGTTTGACTGAATCTTTTGTGGAGCAACAGGGCTGAAATTCGTCCCCTTTGACCTTAGTTGACTAAGAATAGTAGCGGGCCAAATTTTGGCCTCTTTGACTAGATTTGACTTGTGAGCAAAAGTTCAATATTTTCTCTCTCCTTTGACTAGTTTGACTTGGAATTTGGTTTGGTCAATGGAGTGATATTTGTGAAAATTTACAAACAGTTGCAGTGATAGATTTATTTGTCCTACTTATTATTTCAATAAGTTATTATTCAGAAATCTTTTGGCAAATATCGAAATAAATACTACTACATCATTCACAAATATATATGCAGAGAAATAAAAAGTAGACAACATAAGCGCAAGAATCAATCACATGTACACAATTATTTTTGGACAATTGTCCCCGGAAAAACCCAGTGTGGGAAAATCGGTGCAGTAGATGAGGGTTTTGTTAATTCTTCAGCAAATGATATCTTTACAGGGAAAATATACGACAGATAAATTCTGAAACACCTGACACTGAATTTCCGGCTTACTCGGACAATTCTCCGACACCCAAAACAACCCTTGCATGCCCCTGCGTCTCTCTGCGTGATTCATTGCGCAGTCCCAGCGCTGGACTGCGTGAGTCTTTGTGGAGACTGCGTGGGTTCTCTGCGCTGCAGCGTTAAGCTGCCTCCAGTGACCCACTGCTGCCCTCTGACCCTGATCTCGATCACTACTGACCTCCTCCTTCTGTTTCTGCAACTTCTTGCCGTGCAACTCTCCCACTGAGATCGAATTATACATCAGAATGGATCTTCTTCGGGTATTGAGTGTATGCCCGACTTGTTTTCCAAGTGACCCTCAAGCCTTCTTTTATAATCTTCCTGTTGGAGAACTAACGACCCAGATTAAAATATTAATCAATGGCTAAGATTAAAACTTGACTTGATCCATGTTTTCTAGAAGATTCACACTCTGACTTATTAATACTCTTTAATTATTTCATTTCCCTAAGTTTAGACGTAGGGTCCTCATTAAAATAATTAATTATTTTAATAAGTCATGAACCGAGTGGAATTTCCACAAACAGTTTCCGGGTTCTTTGGAATGTTGCTGTCCAAGCCTCTTTGCAAAGTTTGAGACTTGGAACACTTCCGGATGCTACAAAAATCAACACTCCCTCTTAGCGAGGAAGGTGTTCCAACAATATGCCTACTGCATGCTGCTCTGATTCTGAAGCACCCTCTGCATTACTGATCTCAGGACTCTACCCCCCTATTCGCTGCGCTGCTGCCTCCTATACTGCTGCCTTTGACACTGCCACTATCACTTGTTTCCTTTGTACTACAGCTCCCTCTCAATACTGAATCTTCCATTCTTGCTACTGGAAGGGATTCTTCATCATCCCCATCTTCTCTCTGAAGTAGACAAACTTTGTCTTTCCTAGAGCCTTTGTGAG
This sequence comes from Pinus albicaulis, assembly GCA_034641835.2. Classification (NCBI taxonomy): domain Eukaryota; kingdom Viridiplantae; phylum Streptophyta; class Pinopsida; order Pinales; family Pinaceae; genus Pinus; species Pinus albicaulis. The sequence goes on from CM076570.1 coordinate 261,377,710, forward strand.
GATGTCTGCCACCTGTTCTCCTGTTGGAGTGTACTGCAACTGAACAGCTCCACGTTGTACACAGTCCCTGATGAAGTGACACTGGATGTTAATATGTTTCGACCAAAGTAACTAACAAAAATCGCGATCGGGATAAAATCGCCGAGGGGAAAAAATCGGAAAAAATCGTAAAAATCGGGAAAAAATCGTAACATACAAAAATATTCATTTTTTTTCAATTTTTTTAATATCTAAAGCATCTACAGCATAAAATAAATGTATTGACACATAAATATGAAAAAAAAACTAATATATAAGATGTGTAATATGAATATCATGTCTAGTGCTACATCACACATAAAAGTTTAAAACTGAATCCTGTTCTGAATACTAAGTCCTGAGTCTCAAGAGTCAACTCAGCCTCAAAATATCAACAAAAAATATAATAATGTATCTCATATCATGAGTCATAATGTCATATACAAAGGAATGTCAATGCACCATAAAACCTATGGTCCTATACTATTGATTTCCTCTGCCCCTCTTGCGAGAAAATACAACAGCTTTGCCTTTCTCTCTAGATGAAGAAGCTGGCGGGACTGGCAATGGGCTTTGTCGTGCTCTAGAAGAAAAAAATGAAGCACCAGAACCGGAACGGGAACCTGAACCACTAGGAGCTAAAGGAGGCAGACCACGTCCTCTACCGTTAGTAGTGGTAGGTGGTGTCACCTCCTCCTCCTGCTCCTCCTCCTCCTGCTGCTGCTGCTGCTCCTCCTCGTCCTCCTCCTCGTCCTCCCCCTCCACTACCTCCTGCTCTATCCAATCAGGGGCTGACTCCATGACAGGCCTCTCAGCGTCAACCCTCCATTCAGCAGTGGTGTCAATCGCATCTAAAGAGATGGCCTCCATATCAGGGGTCCTCTCAAGTTGTCTCACCCACAATCTAAGATTGTAGTAGACGTAAACCATGTCATTGAGCCGTTGACCCTCCAACCTGTACAAGGTCATAAATTAATAAATTAAATATTTAAAATTTTTTTTTAATGAATTCAAAAAATCAGTTGAGAATCGAGATATGTTAAGTTTTTTACCTGTTGCGCCTTTTGGAGTGTATTTTTTCAAATACACTCCAGTTGCGCTCGCATCCTGAAGCGCTACATGTTTGGTTGAGTATTCTAATGGCAAGTTTTTGGAGTTTTGGTAATCTGCCACCATAGCTCCTCCACCATGCATCTACAAGTTACAAGTTACAACAAATAAGATAAACTGATAAAGTTACAAACATAAGAAATTTTTTAAAATAATGAAAATCTTACCTGGCATTTTAACAGTCCTATCCTGGACTGCCATGTCGAAGCTCAAGGTGCCACCTGCCATTCTGTATACCTCCATCTCTTTGGATATCTCTGAACGTTCTGATGGAGTTGGCACCATCTTCTGAACACAACTGAAAAAACCATCCATGACCTCAGCATCAAATAGAAAACCACATGAATAAGCAAATGCGGGGTTCAGGAAGAGCCCTGCAGCATGAATGGGACGATGGAGTGTGTTGTTCCATCGATCATCAGTCACTTCCCATAAAAGAAGTTGTCTCTGAAACCCCTCATCACCCTTATCATCATAATAGCTGCGAACAGCTTCTTTGGCCCTATCCATGGCCTCATACAAGTAGCCCATTGCGGGCTTCTCTCCATCCACCAATCTAAGAACCTTTACCAAAGGTTCACTAATGCTGCACACCTCTTCCACTCCAGCCCAGAAACTTTCCTGACATGACACCAACCTGCAGATGGCCTGTCCCTCTGATTTGCGGCTGATAGTCAAAGCACGCCACTCATCTGAAACAAACATTCTCTTCAATTCCCACTTAGAATTCAAGAGGGATTGAAGAGAGATGAAAGTAGTGGCAAATCGTGTAATAGCAGGTCGCACCAACTCCTTATTGTTGGTGAATGTCCTCATCAAATGAAGCACAGATCCATGGTTATATATAAATTTTGTGATTCTCTTTGATGATTCTACAATATCACTGACAAAATCAAGCTTTTCGATGTCCTCCAACATCAAATCAAGGCAATGTGCCGCACAAGGTGTCCAAAATATGCTCGGATACCTCTCCATAAGCATCTTGCCAGCAGAAACATAGTTTGTAGCGTTGTCCGTTATGATTTGGACAACATTTTGGGGCCCAACCTCCGTAATGAACACATCTAATAAATCACATAATAATCTTGCATCTTTCACATGTGCAGATGCATCAACAGAGTTCATAAACATTGTCCCTTTGGGACAACTGACCAAGAAGTTAATAAGGGTCCTACCCCTTTGATCAGTCCAACCATCTGACATCACAGTGCATCCTGTGATTTCCCATGATGCCCTTATCTCTTCCAATCTCTTGGTGCAGTCAGCTTTCTCATTTTGCAGAATGCGCCCTTTAAGGTCATTCTCTGAAGGGGCTTTGTATCCTGGGCCAACAACAACGATAGCATCAATCGCAGACTGATAAAATGGATTGGTCCTGGCAACACTGAAAGGAATATCACTCCAAAGAAACAGTTTGCCCAACAACTTATCAGCTTCTTCCTTCTCCTTTCTTTTAAGATAGGAGGAGATAGATGGCTGTGCCCCGGGAGTGGTTCTAGGAAGAAAAAATGAGGCAGCAACGACGGGGCTGCCTGTAGAAGAGGCTGATGCTGAAGAGCCACTACCACTCTCACGCTCAACCACAAACCCTGATATTTGACTTTTCAGAGCTGCTCTGCTGAGTCTAGTGGTTTCTATTTCTCCCAATGAGTTCATGGCTCTTTTGATTATTTCTGGATTGGTGTTTTTGCAAGGGCCTACTTCATGCCCAGAAATTTGTGCCAAGTGGTATTTCAACCTGTATACCCCCCCTATCATGTGTTGACCACATAATTTGCAAGACAAGTTTGATCGGTCAAAACCCCCATCAGGTTCACCAAATTCCCATAAAGGATCTAATTTCCTTGGCATGTTGGAAACTTTGAAGTTTGAAGTTTGAATGTTGAAATTTGAACCTAGGGCACAAGAAAAATTGCCAGTTAAAAAATAAAATAAAAAAATTACAATTTTACATACAACATTTTGATTTTTTTCACAAAAAAAAACTCTCAACTCAATCCAAAAATAATGGGAAAAAATACATGTTGAAACACAAGCAAAAATAATGGGAAGAAGCTAAGAGCACAAGAAGAAATATAAAAAACAAAATTTAACAAACAATTTTTTGCATTTTTGACCAAAATAAACCCTCTCCTCTCAATAAAACAAAAACAAACAAAAAAAACACAACCAAATGTAATCACAAATGATGAAAAATACATGGGTAATAGAAACCCATGGAAGAACAAGAAAAAAACAAAAAAAAATGGGTCAAATTTGATGCCCATACCTGGAAAAACGTTTTGCGGGAAACACTTGGTCCAAATTTGATTTTTGTTCGCTTGGATTGCAAGAAATTCTAAGTTTTGTCCAATCTTGAGCTTGTAAATCTCCTCCTTCCCTCCTTGGCTCTTCTCCTTCCCTCCTTGGCTCTCATAAACAACTCTGTCCAACTAAAAATGACAAATAAAAACCAAAAAATCGCATTATAATGCCGCTGTCCAACGCAGGCACGATTTTTACCAATCGACTCGCGATTTTTTCGAAAAAATCGCGATTTTATCGCGATGAAGATTTTTTCAAAAAATCGTCCAAAAAATCGCCGATTAAATCGGCCGCTTGAAAAACTCGCGATTTTTTCAAAAAATCGCGATAACATCGCGATTTTTGTT